>JAQPPZ010000927.1:3600000-4200000 GCA_028583015.1 Wollemia nobilis
ATGTGTGAAGTGATTGTTCAAGTTCCATAAAACAAACTATTCTATATTCTGAATTGAGTTGAGAAAGTGATTGAGCATTGAGTTGAATTTGAAGCATATTGAGTCTCTAACAATTCTCCTTATGTTTCTAAGAGAGTGATTGAAATAAATTGAGCATTGTGATTAGTATAGAGCATATTGAGTCTCTAACAATTCTCTTTATGTTTCTATGAGATTGGACAAGTTCTATGTGGACTTGTTGAGCAAATTTGAGTAAGTTCTATGTGGACTTGTTGAGCATATTTGAGCAAGTTCTATGTAGACTTGTTGAGCATATTTGAGCAAGTTCTATGTGGACTTGTTGAGCATATTTGAGCAAGTTCTATGTGGACTTGTTGAGCATATTTGAGCAAGTTCTTGTGGACTTGTTGAGCATATTTGAACAAGTTCTATGTGGACTTGTTGAGCAAATTTAAGCAAGTTTTGTGTGGACTTGTTGAGCAGATTTAAGCAAGTTCTATATGGACTTGTTGAGCAGATTTGAGGATAGAGTTTGGTGTAGATTTGAGGATAGATTTGTGCCAGACTAGAGATAGAGATTGAGAAGATTTGTGCTAGACCGAAGGACTATGTTTAGTGCAGATTTGAGATAGAGATTTGGAGGTGATAGAGCAGAGAGGATAGTAGTCTCTAGTGGATAGAGATCCATTAGCTAGGGTAGTGAGGATAGGTCTTCTGAGTGGGGACAAGAGTCTTCAATGGAGAGAGATCCACAAGCCAGTGTAGTGGAGGCAGTAGTCTTCTAGAGGATCACCAACCAGAGTAGAGGAGGAGTTCTCCTATGGATAGAGATCCATGAACTTGATTTAGGGGATTGGTGTCTCCTTTGGATAGAGGTCCATAAACATTGTAATAGGGAAAGGATTCCCAAGAGATTGATTGAGAAAATTTTAGTGAAATATTTTCTCCATGGAGTAGCCCACATTGGGTGAACCACGTAAATTGTGGTGTCTCTATTGTGTGTGGTGATTTGTGCATTGCTTTGATTACTACTATTGATATTGCTATCTATACATTGCATAATATTGATTGGGAAAGAAAAAGTAAAAAGTGGTCTTATATTGTTCACCCCCTCTCAGTATAAGCTTGTGTTCTTCAATTGGTATCAGAGTGGGTTCCTTCAGAAGAGTTTAATAGCTTGAAGGAAAAGCTAACAAGAACACAATGGATTCTAAGAATGTGTCCTCAGATAATTCAACACCAGTATTTGATGGAAGTGACTATATGTATTGGAGTATGAGAATGAAGATCTACCTGATGGCACTTGGCAATGAAATTTGGGAAGCAGTTGAATTTGGATATGATCCCTTAATTAATCCTCCTACAGATAAGGAAGGTAAGCTCCTACAACATTACAATTCAAAAGCAATGAATGCACTTTTGAGAGGTTTGCATAGAACAGAGTCTATGAAAGTTATGCATTGTCAAACTGCTAAAGACATGTGGGATAAATTGCAAAATATATATGAAGGAGATAAATGTGTCAAGAAAGCAAAGATGTAAAATCTCAAAGGAAAATTTGAAGAGTTAAGAATGAAGGATGAGGAAAACATTAGTACTTATCTACTTCGAATTGATGAGGTTGTTAATGCTATGCAAGGACTTGGAATGAAGATTGATGAATCAGATGTTTGTGATAAAGTTTTGAGAACTCTTCCAAAAAGATTCAGTGAAAAGGTTTCTGCTATAGAAGTGTCAATGGATGGTGATACTTTGACAAGAGATATGTTGCTTGGTATTCTTACAACACATGAGATAAGAACAAAATATCCTATTCCCTAGAAGGAAGCAACATTCAAAGCAATCAAGAAGACTAAGGGTAAGAAGTCAGAATCAAGCAATGAGTCATCCAGTGATGAAGAAGCAAATTATGGTAGAAGGGATAAGGATTCAAGAAGATCTAGAGATACAAGATCTATTAAATGTTTCAATTGTGGAAAGTATGGTCATTATGCAACAGATTGTCAAGAAGCTAAGAATAACAATGATGAAGAGAAACAAGATCACAAGAACAGGGAATCAGAAAGATATAGGCACCAAAAGAAAAGCAAGGATGGACAAAATAGACAAGGAAAGAAGTTCTTTCAAAGACAAAAGAGGAGCTACTATGCGGATAATGCAAGTAAGTACTCAAGTGATAGTGATGCTAGTTTTTTAGATAATGATAGAGATGAAGTCCTATTTATGATTGAAGAAAAAGAACAAGTTAAGAAAAGGACTCCAGTAATTCTCAAGTGTTTTAGATGTGGTAACTTTGGACATCTTGAAGATGATTGTACAAGGGATGGTTATAGTTTCAGTGATGATGAATATGAGGATGCATTTGAAGGACCAGATGAAAACCTTCTAATGGCATTAGAAGAAGAAGTAGGTGATCCTATAGAAGACAAGCCAATAGAAAATAAAGATGTGGACAAAGGTAAAAAAATAGAGGAATATTCAGAGAAATATGGATATGATCTCAAAGGAGAACTTATTTATGCTCTTGACATGGTAAATAAGGTAAGAAAGCAACACTCTAAACTTGAAATTCAGTTTCAAGAATGTGATGAAGAGAGAAGATTGCTTATAGAGGATTTAGAAAAATCAAAGGCTAAGGCAAAAAGGTTCAAGGATAAGTTAGAAGCAAAGATCTTAGAATGTGAAAAGTTAACACAAGAAGTGGCACTACTAAGAGAATATTTAGAAGACTCCAAAGTCAAGCTAAAAGGGTTCAAAAATAGCTCAAAGAACTTAGATAAGTTCATCAAGATACAAAAGCCTACATCAAGCAAAACAAGTCTTGGATTTGAACAGGTTCAAAAGAAATGGGAAGGAGAGTCAACCTCAAGTTTTGGAGGAGAAGATACTTCAGAAGAAGATAGTGTAAAAGAGAGTGAGACATCTGAGGATGAGTTGGACAATAGAGAGTTCAACAAGAACAGGAACAATGCACAAAGAAGATATAGATGGAACAACAATCAGAATAGGTCAAGAGAGACTAAGAGACCAATGAGGTCAAGACAAGGAAACTTCAATGGAAGATGTTTTTCATGTCACAAGTTTGGGCACATGGCTTCACAATGTAGGACACAGGAAAGATAGGAATATGGGAACAAATAACTTTTCCATGGGTATTGCTACTCATGTAATCAGTTTGGTCACAAGGCAATGAATTGCAGGGTTCATGACAGAAGAAGGTATGGCTTCACTAGGAGAAATCCTAAGATATTTGCACCTCCAAGGAATAATAACATTAAGTGTTACAAGTGCAATAATTATGGTCACACAACAAAGTGGTGTAGAGCAGACATTCCAGAATCAATTATGAACAAGAATAGGAACATGAACATGAATATGAACAGGAAGAACATGGATATGAACAGGAACAAGAACATGGATATGGATATGAACAGGAATAGGAACATGGATATGAACAGGAATAGGGATAGGAATGTAGACATGGACAGGAACATGGACATGGAAAGAAATAGTCAGAGGAATCAGAAGGATCAGATAAGAAGGAAAGAGGATAAAGGTAAAGAACAGTGCTTTATGGGAGTAGAAATACTCCCACCTCAGAATTAACCACCTCAAGAGGAGGTGGGGGAGGGGCTAAGCTAAGAGGCTCATTCTTAGCCCCGAGCCCCAAAGGTGACCCTTTGCCATTGATGTCAAAGGGGAGAGATTTGAGTAAGGGGGAGAGATTTGGTATTTGAGAAAAGAGGAGAGAGCATTGTCCCAGGGGGAGCAGAACAAAGGAAAGGTCAAGTTTTTGGTAAAAATAAGTTGGGTTGCCATCAATGACAAAGGGGGAGATTGTTGGACATTTTGAGCTCATTTAGTTGTCATTGATGTCAAGGTAAAAAGTTGTCATTGATGCCAAAGTGAACACATGAAGTTGTCATTAATACCATGGAGTACATCATCATTAACACCAGGAAGCAATGCAAAGAGATGGAGAAAAGTTATCCAAATATGTTTTTATAAGGGTTTTTGTTAAAACCATGGTGGCACATTAAAAGGTTTTTTATTAAAACCATAATGATAGTTCTCTAATATTGTGATGGCAGAATTAAGGTTTTTATTAAAACCAAGGTGGCGGAATTATTTTTCATCAACCCAATGAAGTGCAAATGACAGTTTTGATATTAACTCAAAGAGGGCTTTAATTTTTTATTAAAGTCTAAAGTTTATAAATTAAATTTATAATATTTAAATTCTTTTGAATTTAAATTAATTATAAATTATAATTTATACAAGCCGACGTCATCAAGTCGAATCATCCACCGACGTTGTATGCAAAGCAAATGAAGGGTATTTAAACCCTAAGACAAACCTTAGGGAAGATGGCAATTCGAATTAATATACAACAAAAAATTTGGAGCCTCCAAAAATTGTGAATGGTGTATTGTAGAAGCAAGGCAGCGCATCGTGATCGAGGCAGCGCATCGTGTTCGAGCGAGGAACAAGGCAGAGGGAGTAGCGCTCGTGGTCTAGCTTGGCGCTAGACGTAGGAGAAGGCCAAAGGCTTTGAAGCCTTTGTGAAGAGGCTTAAGCAACCTTAGGGCTTAAGCTAAGCACATGGAGCGCTTAGCTCACACGGCTAGCTAGCCGTAGCTAAGGTGCCAGCCGAGGGAGAAGGCGCAGGGTCGAAACTCCAAAAAATGTGGAAGGGGGTTTCATCAAAGGTTTTTATGATTTAATTTTGATTTTTGCATAATACTAAGGTTTAGGAGGCATAAGGGAATATTTGTGATATTTGATCATTGTGCTAAGGTTTTAAGGGTGTTTGTGGAATTTGATTAATTGTGCAAAGGTTAGGGAGTTATAAGGTGATATTAATTTATTTACCTAAGTGGTAAATAGGTGCTTTATTAAGGTAAATATTATTTTACCTTAGGAGATAGAAATTAAGTTGGAATATCAATTTTGTGAAATTGAGAAATTGAAGGTGTGTTTTGAAAAGGAAATTTCTGTGAAGATATTATTGTCAAATATTGCTATTGAGATGGAGTGATAAGGTGTAATTGAGTTTTACATTACATTGTGAGAAATATTTATCTTCTAACCTCTTTGAGCTTGGCATAGAAGTGTTTGTGGTTGTGACAGATTTATGAGATCCCTTCATCATCAAGAAAAAGGTATGAGCATATTCTTCCATAGTTGAGTTGATTGATTGGTTTTCTGGAAAATAAGTTTGGAGTGAAAAGGACTTGATTAGGGTTTCCTATTGAGTGTGTTGAGTGAATGCTTCAAGGTTTTCTGGAATAAATAAGTGTTGTTAAAACCTTGTTTGATAAGCATTGTTGTTGAAGCCATTGGTTGTGTGAAGAACTTGAACAAGGGTTTGAAAAGAACATGAGTATCATTGTTATGTGAGAGTTGTTTTATAAGCATTGTTGTTGAAGTGAGTTGTTGAGCAAAGAACTTGAACTAGGGTTTGAAAAGAACATGAGTATCATTGTTATGTGAGAGTTGTTTTATAAGCATTGTTGTTGAAGTGAGTTGTTGAGCAAAGAACTTGAACTAGGGTTTGAAAAGAACATGAGTATCATTGTTATGTGAGATTTGTTGTTGAGCATTATTGGAAACATTTTGAGTGAGTGATCATATGCTTGGACTAGGGTTTGTGAGCAAGGATTATTTCATTGAGTGATTGGTTGAGTAGAGTTGGTTGAGCCTAGTCAAGTGGATGTGTGAAGTGATTGTTCAAGTTCCATAAAACAAACTATTCTATATTCCGAATTGAGTTGAGAAAGTGATTGAGCATTGAGTTGAATTTGAAGCATATTGAGTCTCTAACAATTCTCCTTATGTTTCTAAGAGAGTGATTGAAATAAATTGAGCATTGTGATTAGTATAGAGCATATTGAGTCTCTAACAATTCTCTTTATGTTTCTATGAGATTGGACAAGTTCTATGTGGACTTGTTGAGCAGATTTGAGGTAAGTTCTTGAGGACTTGTTGAGAAGATTTGAACAAGTTCTATGTGGACTTGTTGAGAGATTTGAACAAGTTCTATGTGGACTTGTTGAGCAGATTTGAGCAAGTTCTGTGTGGACTTGTTGAGCATATTGGAGCAAGTTTTGTGTGGACTTGTTGAGAAGATTTGAGCAAGTTCTGTGTGGACTTGTTGAGAATATTTGAGCAAGTTTTGTGTGGACTTGTTGAGCAGATTTAACAAGTTCTATGTGGACTTGTTGAGCATATTTAAGCAAGTTCTGTGTGGACTTGTTGAGCATATTTAAGCAAGTTCTATGTGGACTTATTAAGAAGATTTGAGCAAGTTCTATGTGGACTTGTTGAGCATATTTGAGGAGAAAGTTTGGTGCAGATTTGAGGATAGATTTGTGCCAGACCAGAGATAGAGATTGAGAAGATTTGTGCTAGACCGAAGGACTGTGTTTAGTGCAGATTTGAGATAGAGCTTTGGAGGTGATAGAGTAGAGAGGACAGTAGTCTCCAGTGGATAGAGATCCATTAGCCAGGGTAGTGAGGATAGGTCTTCTGAGTGGGGACAAGAGTCTTCAGTGGAGAGAGATCCACAAGCCAGTGTAGTGGAGGTAGTAGTCTTCTAGAGGATCACCAACCAGAGCAGAGGAGAAGGAGTTCTCCTATGGATAGAGATCCATGAACTTGATTTAGGGGATTGGTGTCTCCTTTGGATAGAGGTCCATAAACATTGTAATAGGGAAAGGATTCCCAAGAGATTGATTGAGAAAATTTTAGTGAAATATTTTCTCCGTGGAGTAGCCCACATTGGGTGAACCACGTAAATTGTGGTGTCTCTATTGTGTGTGGTGATTTGTGCATTGCTTTGATTACTGCTATTGATATTGCTATCTTTACATTGCATAATATTGATTGGGAAAGAAAAAGTAAAAAGTGGTCTTATACTTGTTCACCCCCCTCTCAGTATAAGCTTGTGTTCTTCGTGAGCCCTCATCAAAAATATGTGTAAAAAATATCTCCAAGGGCTATGTGGATTGGTAAGTTCTAGCACTTACCAAGAAGATACCTAGGTTCAAACCTTGGGGTATGCCTATTTGCAAAGGTAGTAGTATGACCTACTCTACTAAGTGCACGTTAGCCCGAAGATAGCCATATCAATCACACCGGATCAAACAACAACAAAGTAGAAAAAGGGTTATAGGGACAACCCAAAATATATCAAAAATAAAGATAAAAATCTATGTATGAAAAGACATGAAGATTCTTTTAGATTTTTTGTTGACTAACATCAAATATATATATATATATATATATTGAAAATACTATTAAATATAATTGTTCTAACTTATTGGTTTAGTAGCGGGTAAGTAGTCTATGAATATTCTTAAGTATATATTATTAAATTTAAAAAATTTAAGTTTTTTTCAAAAGATACCTTGATAGTATGTTTTTTTTTGTTATATAAGAGAGTTTGTCACAAACACATTATTTTTAGTAATTGATAAGGGCAGGGTTCAAACCACAAGGGTTTTTCTGACCAAATTTATTTTGTCTCATTATTGTTGACCCGACGTGAAGGGGACCACTGGTTGCTTGGGATTCATATCATCCTCGTCAATCTGATGCACACTTAAAGGATTTATATTAAACTACTACCTTTGCAAATAGGCTACCTCCAAGGTTTGAACCTGATTTTCTTATTGGTAAGTGCCTAGCCAGACAAGCACTTACCAATCCACTTAGCGGTTTGAACCTGAGTGTCTTATTGGTAAGTGCCTAGCCAGAAAAACACTTACCAATCCACTTAGCCCTCGAGGACCACCTTAGTAGTATGTTGTTGGAATGTTATCCAGTCTACTAAAGTTCAATTTAAGGTGAGAGAGGCCCGTGCACTTGTACTACCACTTGTACTTGACCTTACTTCAACTATAAATATATATAAGTTAAATAATGTATTATATTTAATATGTTTTTAAAATAATTTTTTAGGAAGGTTTTATTTGTTTTTCATCTTAACTTCAATTTTAAAATTTTTATGTATTTTTTATTAAAATTTAAAAGTTTTATTATATATATTTTTAATTAGTTATATAGATTATAACAAGTTACTTGTATTGATAGTATTCCAACAATTTGACAATTATACATATATTATTTGGCATTTAATCTCCTCGATAATTGAAGAATATACTTGAACTAATATCATTTGATAAAGTTTTACTATATTCTAATATTATTTTAAATATGTTTTTTCTTTATTTATTTTTTATAACAAAAGACAATATTTTTCAAAGGTACACCCTAATTTTTTAAAACTTTATTTAAGTATATGTAAATATAAAAAAAATAACTTTTAAGTAATTTATATTTAATATTTTTCTCTTTAAAATGAAAGTAGTCAATCCCACTTAAACATTACAAAACTTCCAAATATTGTCACACAAACAATACAAACCTCTCAAATATTAACTTTTGAATTTGATATTGAGTCCTTTACCCAACAAACCATTCTACTTATTTATTTATTGAACTCCATCTTATTGTCAATTTTTAACTTATAGCTCTGTCCAAACTCAAGCTATTATTGAGTATAAATTAAAACAAAATATTAACAAAATAAAAAATATATTAATTAAATTAACATAAAATTAAAAAAAATTATAGTATGTTTTATTATTAAAAAATAATAATTAACAATTATTAAATTTAAATTTTCTTAAAAGGAATACCGAATTAATATATTTTCGGGTTTTCATCGAGAAAACCTAATTCCAAACCATCGAGTCCTTTAACCAACAAACCATTCTACTCCTTTCCCAACAAACCATTCTAATTAATTATTTATTTATTTACCCAACAAACCACTACTTATTTATTTATTAAACTTTTTTTTTTTTTTACAAAAATAAAAATAAAAAATAAAAAATTATATATATTAATGTAAATTAATATAAAATATTAAAAAATTAGAGTATGTTTTTGTTCAAGGGGACAACGGAACAGTGCTTTGGCTCTTCTTTAGGAGGTCCAAGGTTCAAACCGTAGTGTGGACGAGTGTGTGAGGGGGTGAGTGTGTGATTGTTGTGTGTTAAATTTCCTATTGATAAGAATAGCTATCGGTTGTAGGAGGGGTCATGGTTGGGGGAGCCTGCCCAGTCCTGTACGTTGGTTGTATGAGTTTCTCACACTAACCAAATAAAAAAAGGGACACAACATTGGTATTTTTTTGGGTTCTCATCAAAAAGACCTAGACGATGGCTATGTCGGCATGTTAAAAACTACATATAATAAATTTTAAAAAAGTAATACATTAATCAATAAAAAGTAAATATAAAAAGACTTCTTATTGCAATTATTTAAAAGAATTGAAAGTTTAACCTCTTCACGATAAATATTTTATTGTAAAATTGAAATTTTGACCTGTTTACAACAATTTTTTTACAATAATAACACTATCAAGTACAAGAAAAAATCAAGCCTTTTATCTCTTCATAATAAGAGTCCTACTCATCTCATGGACTTTGTCAAGGTGATCCACTATATCTTTATCTATTCAATATTCTTGTTGAGGCATTGAAAAGAGCTTTATCAAAAGCAAAATTGAAAGAAAAATTAAAGGTATTCATGTTATAATAGATGGTTCCTTTGAATCTCATATCCAATTTGGTTGATGCTTTTCTTTTGGATTATCCATCAATCAATGAGGCCATGGTGTTTGAATCAATATTATTATGCTATGAGAATTTTGTTGGATAGTTAGTTCATATCATAAAATTCAATATCTTTCAATTTAAAGTTGGAAATTTTACATCAACTCATCAAAGGATTCTTTTGTTGGCTAAAGGAAAAAATGATCTTTAGAATTCAATTTTGAATAGAATGAAATCTTGTTTGATAGGCTGAAAATATAAGTTTTTAACAATTATTAAAAGAATACAACTTATATAAACGACTTTGCAATATATCATTTTATACATGATATCACTTTCAAGAGTAGGATTGACATCCAAACTTGATAAAATTCAAAGAGATTTTCTTTAGAAAGGATGTGAGGAAAAAACTGGATTTTCTCTTTATAAGTGGAATAAGGTTTGTATAGGAAAGAATACTGGAGGGGAGGGCTTATGAAATTATAGACTTATAAGTTTGACATTAGGGATAAAACTTGGTTGGAGATTATTCAAAGATCAAGGAAAAAGTTGGGTCAAAATATTATTTTAAAAATATATAGATTTCGTTGGTGTAATAAAATTGTTCAACAAATAACCTTTATTTATATTGATAACATGGAACTTCATATAAATTAGTTTACAATTGATCAAGAAACCAATTAGATGATAATTCAATGATGGTGATTCTATAAATTTCTAGCCTAATTCTTGGTTGAAGTCTTATCCTATTATTTTGGATCTAAAATGGAAAACATTTGTTAGAAATATACAATATATTTGCACACCATAATTAATATTTACATTGATGTGATATAAGTATATAGAGATGTGATATCAAGAAGGTATAAGGTTAGGAGTTACAACTACTTTCCAAATTTCCATAACCTTCGTAACCATAAGGTGAATACGTAATTTTCATAACATTCACTCCCTTATTACATCAATGCTAAATCAAAGTATGTATAAGAATTTTTTTAAATTTTCAAACTTTACATGTGCAGTAGACTTTATCAAAATATCTATATGTTGCTCCTCTATGGAAATAATGGAGTTGTATGTTGTGTTCTTGAACATGTTCATGTATGAAATTCCATTGAACATCAATGTATTTTGTGTGCTTATGAAAAACTAGATTACAAACAAGCTTAATAACTTCTTGGTTGTCATAACTCAAGATCGTTGGTTTCTTTTATAATATGATTATTACTAACAAGATGCAACATAACAATATCACCTCACAAAAAACTCCTCTTGCGACATGGTATTCAACCTTGATGGAAGAACGAGTAACAACATATTGCTTTAAACTTCTCCAAGAAAATAGTTTGGATCCTAGAAAGAATACATATCTAGAACTGGATCTCCTCTATTCAGTGGATCCTACATAGTACACATCTATGAAACCTATCAAGAAGAATTGATCTTCTTATTTTACTTCATATCATAATCAATCATGTCATGGATATATTTGGGTATTTGTTTTGCTACTTTCTAATGACATACCTTTGCTTCTTGTATGAATAAAGATAATTTATAGTATAGATGATGTCAGGTTTGGTGTATGTTAGATAAATAAGAGTTCCATTCACCTATGGAGATGGATCATAACGTCACACTTGTAACCCTACTTCCATTGGAGTGCCCATGAGCTTGTAATTTTTCATTCAAAAATTCTCAATTAGTGTTCGTGAATACTTCCTTTGTGAAATAAACACATGGTCCTCAGTCTTCCATACCTCAAATCCAAGATACTAATGCATTATATCGAGATCAATCATGTTAAATAAATGCTTCAATATTTTTTGGTCTTTTCAATCAACTTCATCAAACTCCTAGTGATGATCAAGTCATAAACATACAAAATAATGATCACCTCTTTTATTTATCTTTTGCAATAAAAGTTTAGATTATATTGATTACAACAAAATGCATGTCATAGAATATGCTCATCAATCTTCATGTACCAGGCTCTAGGTGCCTACTTCAGCCCATAAAGAAATTTGATGAGCTCGTATACCTTGTTCTCCTAACTAGGTATGATAACTCCCTCTAGTTGTGTCATGTAGACTTATTCATTGAGGTTACCATTGAGAAATGCACTCTTAACATCCATTCGATGTAACTTTCATCCAAATTGTATAGCCATTACAAAAACCATCCAAATGGTCTTGATCTTTGTTATTGATGTAAATTTTTTATCATAGTCAATTCCTTCCTACTATGCATAACCTTTTGTAAAAAGTCTTGCTTTGTATTTGTCAATGTTTCCATTAGCTTTGTATTTGGTCTTGAATACCCACTTGCAACCAATGGGTTTCTTGCTAGGTGGAAGATCAACAAGTTACTATATATTGTTCTTCATCGATGCTTGACACTCCATGTTTATGCCATCCATCCACTCCTTTGATGCAATAGATTTGTCAACCATTGAAGATTCACATTTCTATACCACAACGCCTTATTAGGGCCATATTGACCCCATTTTAAACTTTGTTCCAAGTTCTTGATCTAAAACTAGACTTGTTTGAAACATAATCCAAGTTTACATCTTGAACTATACTAAGATACTGATGGCTTTTTAAGACAATATAAAACTCACAAGATAAATTCCATAGGATCAAATATAATATAGCCACAAGATAATAAGGTCAAGATAATTATGTAAGTAGAATAATATGAGAAAATTAATATATATATATATATATATATATAAATATATTTTTTTTTTCCATGAAAAAAAATCATAATTTCTATTTCACCAAAAAAGAAAATTACATTGTGAAGTTGCCCAAGGCAAGCTGGAATAACCAGGCAGGAACACACTGGCTGTCCCCACCTAAATTTTCATCGAACCATCAAGAAAGGGCTAAGAGTTAAAAATTTCCCATAAAACCTCTACTCAAAGGTGTCAATAATGCTCAGCTACTTTGTCTACAAGAAAAGCCAGAAAGGAAAGGAAAAGCGAACGAGAAATTGCCTCCCGAATTTTTTTTTTTTTAATTTCCAATAAAACCTCTACTCAAAGGTGTCAATAATGCTCAGCTACTTTGTCTACAAGAAAATCCAGAAAGGAAAGGAAAAGCGAACGAGAAATTGCCTCCTGGAATTTTTTTTTTTTTAATTATCGAGCAAAGAAATCGTTGTCTCTTGGATAGTCACACCATCCTTTATTTCCATCAGCTCCCATCTTCCATGCGCCAGCTGCAGACCTTCCTTTGACAAAGCATCCGCCCCCGAGTTGAGTTCTCTGTAGATATGAGTGTAGGATATGGGGTTTATAGCATCTGCCAAAATGTTTACCTGTTGAAAAATTGGCTGCAAAGTTAAGTTCTCCATTTTGAACATTTTCTTCATCCAGTTGATGACCAACAAGGAGTCTCCTAAAACTTGGAGCTGTTGAACATGGTGGTCCAAAGCAATTTTCAAGAGTAACTTCAAAGCAATTAATTCGGCATAATTATTTGTGCCCCCTCCTAGGCCAGCCTTAAATTGAATGAAATGAGAATCCTTAAGAAAGAGGATTCCCCCTGCCCCACACATAAGATGGGTGCTTTGACAAGCACCATCAAAAAAACCCCAAGGAGCTATTTTGTTGACATTGGCAGCTTTTGTTATTCTTGGGCATTTTTGCACAGTAGGTTTCACAAGATTAGCAATGAAAGAACGAATCTGAGTAGCAATTTGAAAGGCTGGTTGGGAAGAGGATTGGAAAATATCTGAGTTTCTTGCTAGCCATACTCCCCATGCCACCGCAAAAGGGAGAGCCCTGTAGGACTTCAGATCTTTGGAATCAAACCACTACTGCAAACAGTGTTCCAATGTGTCTCCTTGCCAATTACTAGTGCTCCCAGTTATCACCTCAATATCCTTCCATACTTACTTTGTGAAAACACAGCCAACCAATAAATGGTTGATAGTTTCAAGCTCCTTATGACAGAGTGTACACCTTCCAGGACCTTGAAACCCCCTCTTCATTAAAACATCCCAAGTTAAAATTCTGTTATTGAGGGCCAACCATAAATTTTTTTTGGTTTTTAAAGGCGTCTTTACCTTCCAAATCGCTTTCCACCACCATATATTGCCCCCCTGCCTATCATGAGCAAACAAGTCTTTATATCCCATCCTAGCAGTATAAACACCCCTCTTAGTATTTTGTGTCCAAACCAGCTAGAAAATTAATATATATATCAAGGCTTATAATATATAAAATAACATTCACTAATAAACAACAATATGAATGTAAATAATCTGAATCATGCATGAACAAAGCACGTAGCATAACTTACAATATTAATTGCTCAAAATGTATGCATTAATTATTAATGCACTTTATCTTACACTTGATATGACATTCAAATATATATGGATATGTTCTCCTTGTCTATGGAGTACTATATATCCATAGTAGAATGACTCTTTGGATACTTGACTATTCCTTTCCATATTCCAAGTCTCATGACTCTTGGATTATCTACTTGACACTTGCATACACATGACTCTATCTTGTATGCACACCTAGACATGACTCTTCACTTAGCACACTCTAATCTAAAGACACTTGTGCACATAAACTCACATTACACTTGCACACTTACTCACATGATACTTGTGCATTTCCTGCACATACACACTTACATAACACGTGCATTTTTTTACATTACAACATTACATAAAGTATTACTCACTCTAAACTAATACTCAACCCTATTATAATATTTACAAGATGTACCATGAAGGTACCATTGGGGTACATTAACATGTATCAAATAATATAATATACTCCAACAAATACCACTTAAGCCTATGAGTAGTACTCAAAGTGGATGGTCTGAGGTCATTAGCTTCATTAGAAACATCATTATCACATAGGGAAACAATATGTGCTTTGTCAACATGTGGCTTAGAAGAAGAGAAACACTCATTCTTCCCATCAAACACATATCTATTGATATACAACTTCTTGGTGTTAAGATACATGAGATGATATCCCTTTGACTCACTGCTATATCCAATGAAGATACATTACTTATATTTCTCCTCCAACTCCATACTTTTGCTTTGAAATGTGCATGAATGTAGTGCAAACAAACATGCAAATATATGACACAATATTTTTTTCTCATCCATACCTCTTTAGGTATGGCATCATGTAATAGAAGTATGAGTACATGATTAAACAATAGACCATAGTATGAATAGCTTCTACCCAAAATATTGATTCTAAATTGGCATTGCTTAGCATGTATTGCACCATATTATAAATAGTATGATTTTACCTCTCTATAAATTCATTTTATTAAGGCATATATGCATTCATATTCTATTGTTTAATGCCATATTACTTTAGAAAAGAAAAAAATTGATTACTAGTGTACTTCCCTTGAGATAAGTAGAGTGTACAAATGGGATTACTAGCTATCTTCTCCACATAAGCTTTGACCTCTTGGAAATAGTGAAAAGCTTCATCCTTTATCTTCAGGAAATACATCCACATTCATTAAATATAATCATCAACAAATAATTGAAAATATCTATAGCCACTAAAACTTGCATATACACTAGGTCGAGTGGACCAAGTGCTCTATGACTACTTACGATAAATGTAGCTCAATGTTGTTTTCTAGCCAACAACTTGTAAAAAGATCATGAGGCTTCGTAAAAAATGGAAGTCCATATACCGTGTCATTATGTAGTTGTAAATTCAAATGATTGAAACTTAGATGTTCAAATTGCCTATGCCATAGTGAGGCAACTTAATCTACTTTTGCTACCAATGCTTGGTTGTCTCGTATTATTATCATAAGGTAAAATATATTTCCTATACCAGTAACATGAGCAATAAATATTGAAACTCTAGATTTCTCTCGAATGATATAGATTTTCTTTCCCCCTATTTTGAAAAATTCAACATGCAAATTATGATCAAGTAATTGATTTACAAAGAACAAGTTCTTCAAGAGATTACTTGAGTCAAGAAAAAGGTATGCTCTTCAAGATACAATCAAAAAATGTTTATTCTAGAAATGATGTATGTTGAATTATCGCTAAGTGTTACTTGCCCATGGTAAGATGAATGGTCAAGGCCATTCCTTTTGTCCTATCATGTGTCTAGTATCTCCCAAATAAACATATCAAACTAGGCTTGATTTTGAAACAATATCAAGATATTGAATTGAACATAGTCTTGTCCTACATTAGAATCAACATCCTTAGTTATATACCATGTTGGCATTGAGGTGCATTCTTTCTTTGCCAATGAGAATTCTTCCACTTGATTTTTGATGAATTATTTAGTTTATTATTGGATGATCCTTGTGAGAATGTGTTGTACTCACACTCTTGAAGGATGTGTCTAGGTTTCCTATAGATCAAACATGTGATATTTCTTAGTCCTTTATGTTTTTTTTTACCTTTTGATAGTTCATTGGTTCTATTGCTTATTGAGGGTTTGCCACCTTTCTTTGATTGTATCAACTTCTTGTATTTTATATGTGTGAGAAAATCATGTTCATATTCAATATTTTTCATTTGAATTGCTTTCTCCTATTGAAGCAAATTTGCAAGAGTCTCAAAAGCAAGACTTTCATTTGTCACATTTAGAGTTGTTACCAAAATTCTAAACATTGGTGGTAATGCATGTGGCACTATTGCAACAAGCACATCATCACTAATGATTTTTCCTAATGCTTGTAGTGAGGCTTCCAACTAGATAATCTATCATAAAAAGCCTTCCAACTTCTCATCACTCTTCATATTCAAGCAATAAAATTGGCCCTATAGGTGTAGAACTTGGTTTTTATTCTTGGACTCAAACATCATACTGAGTTTATCCTATGTATCCTTTGTGGTTACAATATCACAAATGTACGACTAGATCTCATCAGTCACATCAAATATTATGATCAACCTAGATTTCTAACCATCTTGATCAAACTTTATTTGTTCATCTAGATTAGTGGCATATCTTTGTATAGTGCCAGATACCACTCTCCATAAGTATTCAACTTCTAGGTGAATCCTCAACTTTGAATTCCATGCAAAATAGTTGTCACCTTTTGTAATTGTGAATCACATAATAACATCTTTAGAGTATTAATAACCATGAAAAGTCTTCATAAATCTACAAACAAATGAGTCCATTAGAAAAATCTCAAAAATAGATTTCTAATGAGTATATGTACTCTTATACTCATGCAACGGTCAATACCTCTAACTATAAGAAAATAAGGTTTCATTGGAAAAAAAAGGCATGAGGGTTTCAATTCTTTTCTCTCCTATTGAATATGCAAATGATACATTATCATGAGTAAACCAACATACTTAGAACAAAGTTTGTTCCCTCTTGAAAAAGAATTTATTTCCCCCAAGGTTTGGGTATGCCAAGTCTTGGTTGGTGTGGATAAACTCAAATGTCGTTGATGATTGTTTATTCAAGGTGCCTTTGTTGGTATGACTTTAAAATATATTTTTTCTAAGCACAATGTTTTAAGATTAAATGCTTGATTGTTTGAAAATAATTATACTATATACATATTTTAACATATGTGAGTTGAATAGAATTAAAATAGAGCAAAATAAAAGATAAATTTTAAGCCTTATAAATGGTGATTGCCTAAATAGTATTCTTAATTGCACTTAAGATTTATTGCACATATAACAACAATGATATTTTTGAAGTTGTAGAAATCAACTTCAATTCCAATAATCCTAATCTAAATAGGATCCAAATAATATTCAAAGGTTTAAGGGTAAGAGAAAAAAAAAGAAAAATAAACAAGCCAATATTTCCCTAAAATTTTATTATGATTTACTAAAGTAGCAAATCTGATTTAAACTAATCCCAACCCAACTACTATTCACACAACCTAAGGTCCGAGATGGTGTAATCTTTAGAGGAGAAACATATTGTGAAACAGTCTTAGTGCAACCACCATCAACATACATAGATTAAACACAAATTTTTTTAAAAGTCTTCTATTATAAAGATATTCATTGAGTACATTTGTTTCAGATTTACTCACTTCAATGGATTACAAAAAATAGAGCTCAAAACAATAGCTGCTTGGTTTAGAAATGCCATTTGACTACCAACAAGAAAAGCAAAGAAAAGAAGAAAAATAAAAGCATGTTATTGGATGGATCCTTATCCTTATAACTAACTCATGAGCAAATATTTAGACAACTTGATGGCTCTTCAACTAGTGTTACTTTTACAATAACTTATCATTATATTCATTTTCATGTGGTATATCAAATCTAAAATTTTATTCTTCTACCCATGATGTGTCCTCCTTAGGATTTCTTCTGCAACACCTCAACTATGCCTCATTAATTCTCTAGGTGTGGTCCATAGGGTTTCTCATTAATTTTACCATGTCCCTCATCATGTATATTTGTATTCACCCAGTCCGCTTTAAAAACCCCATGTCCAACACCTTTGAACTCCAAGGATTAATATCCTAGAAAAGTCAAATATGGTAGGTGTTAGAATTTATTACCAGTACTATTATATATATATAATTTTTTAGTTTTATTTTAATTTCTTTTATATTTATGTTTTTCTCTCTCATTTTTGGCATTTTTAACAATCTATGTGTTTTTCAGGAATTTTTTTCTCAAACAAAATTTTGTAGTTCCTGGATTTTTTTACTTTTTTGTATTTTTTTTGCTTTTGACCATTTTTGGTCTTCCTTTGCATTTTTGGTCATTTCTATGTTTTTCAATAATTTCCTATTTTCCATCTTTTCTTTGTGTTTTTTTGACTATTTTCTATGTTTTTCAACGATAATCTGCACTTTCCAATAATTTTTATTGTTTTCCAACAATTTCCTATGACATAATTTATATTGGTTGCTCTTAAACCTTAGTTTACTCTTGAGTCATTGATCTGTCCATATTAGATGGTTGGTAAAGCTTGTCAAAATTTCAAGATGTTTTATCTCTAAAGTTTTTCTTTCAAACTTCCTACTCTTTATGAGTTGTTGATCTTTCTAGATTTGATGGTTGGGAAAGCTTGTCAAAATTTAATGTTTTTTCTTATTTAATATTTCTTTAAAATCCTCAATTGAAGGTTTTAACGGGGATTTTCATTTCTATAACATCGATCAAAACTTTTAAAGCTTTATTTAAAACGATTTTAGTTCATGAGGGCTAGGTGGATTGGTAAGTAGTTGGGCACTTACCAGGAGGAGACCTAGATTCAAACCTTGTGGGCATGCCCAATCTAGGGCAAAGGTAGTATTTTGACTGTAGTCCATTGAGTGTGCACCAAATTGATGATGTGGCGGTACCAACCTGATCCACCAGGAGTCTCCCTCACTCTGAGTCATGTTTATCGAGGTGAGATAGGGGTTATAGTGGTAGCACCATGATTTGACACTATGATCGAAGGCAATGCAACTTGACCCTCTGACCAGTTGCTCAAAAAGGAAAGGTAGTTGCCGATTCCTCTATGTATAAAAAAAACTTTCAACATTTTGCTTGGTGGAACTTTGAAATTTTTTCTTATAACTTCCCACATTCCACTTGGTGGGATTTTTAAAGTGGAACTTTTAAAGCTTTCCTTAAAAATTCTGACATTCTACATCTAATTTTTTCCTGGTTGTGGCAGCTTAGACAACCTGCAAAAAAAAAAATGGACCTCAAACCTTCCCAAACATAGAAAAATTTATATTTGGAAAGATCTTTTCAAGTCACATCCAATGGAAGTGGTTTCAAGAATTTTTGTTGAGTATTGAAGGAGATATAAGGCCTAAAATTGAAGCCATCTATTATGGTAGGGGGAAATCCAAGTCTGCAATGCCTAAATTTAAACATGTTTGGGATACTAAGGTTATGGGAATATTGGCATGTGGGTACTCGTTGGAAAACTTATTCTGAGCCTGATATTATAGAGAAGTTATTTTCCATTTTAAAGATTTTACCACATAGATCAATAGCAACAAATATCAAAATAAGTCAAAATATTTGTAGAAATTGGGCATTCATGATTATGAAATTTCAACTAAGGACTTGGGTTTTTGGATGATTGAGTATTGTGCACAAGCCAAAGCAAATAAGAGAAACAACCACCAAAATTTTTAAAAAAGGAGGTCCCTAGTCGTGTGTTGTGCAAGCACAATACCTCCAACTTGAATCTTCAAGGAATATTTTTGAAATATATTTTAAGTTTCAGGGTAATAAAAATTGTTAAATCAACACCTTCATTCAATAATAATAAAAGTAAGTCTTTTTAAAGGCTTCAAATAGCCCTCCCATAGAGCATGTGGGATTTTTTATTTTTTATTTAAATATATTTGTGCCTCCTTCCCATTTTTAAAAGCTGCTTATTCTTTGAATATAGTGAATCAACACTATCCTCCCAATAAAATGCAAGTAACAAGTGTCTATTTTTTAATTTTTTAAAATTAGTGACACAACTCTTCAATTGGAAGCACTTTACAGGAAGTTAACATTTAGATGGACCATGCATTGATTAGATGGCAAATTCATACTAGATGAACCTCATGCATATTTAGATGACCTTGTTTTTAGACAACCTCGTCAATAAACAATAGATTCCAATCTCACTTTAAACTGCACTCTTAAGATAGCTCCAGATAATAACTTCAGACAATAACAACTTTAGATGATAGTAGCTCTAGAAGATAACTCTAGATGATAACTTTAGATGGTATCTCTATAGAAAAATAGCCCTAAATGACAACTTCAAATGATAACTCCACACAATAACTGCTCTAGACAATAGCTCTAAATGGAAACAACTCTATATGGCAATAACTCTTGATGGTAGTAGATCCAAATAAAAAATTTAAATGGCAATCTAGATGATAACTTTAGACAACAGTTCTAAACAACAAAAGTTCTATAAGGTAGCATATCTTGATGATAATAACTCCAGATAATAACTTTAGATAACAATAACTCTAGATAATATAATCAAATATCTCTTCCACATGATAGCTTTAGACAACTTGGTCACATAATTTTTATCTCCCTTTACATTTTTTCATCTTTGACATCAACTAGGGTAGTAAGATACAAAGTCAATAATCACCAACACGTTCAAACTCTAGTGCAATGCTCTAAATTGATTGTTCTTTTCTTCAGATGATATGTTTCTTATAGTAGATAGTAGCCCACTTTTTATTTTTTTAGATGGCAACACTCAATTTCATGATGACAACTCTTCCAACACAAATTGAATTTTTCTCATATGGCTTTGTAACTCCTTTGATATTAAATAAATAATTGCAACACCTACAAAAACTAATAAGAAGAAAAAAAAGAAAAAATATTCTCTAAATAGTAAGGTCTTCTCCTTGCTCAAACTTACATCTGGTTCTTTATCCAATGGTAACATGATTTTATGAACTCTAAGAGGTATCTCATACTCAAAAACTGGATCACCTTAACAAGTTGAAGCTTCATTTTGATATCAACCTTCTTTGATACCAAATGTTAAAATGCAAAATATATTTGCATTGATGTGATACAAGTATATATACATGTGAAATCAAAAAGGTATGAGGTTAGTAATTACAACTACTTTTCAATTTTCCATAACCTTCGTAACCATAAAGTGAATATGTATTATTTACAACATCATCGGCTCTAATATATTTAGCATTTAAATGTTCAAAGGTAAAAAATTGTATTAGTATGAGCAACTCTTTTAAATCATGGATTTCCATTAGCAACCTAGTTGAAGGAGAGGACCTTAAATATAAATATCATGAGCTTAAAAGGATGCTTCAAGAGTTCTATTCACCTATTATTACAAAGAAGAATGAATAGATTTGAAATCTATAAAAAGATGGTGGATACTCAATCAAACTAGGATATAATAATTTAGAGCAATCAAAATTTCCTACTCTCAAATATTTCCCTTGAAAGAATTTTTGGTTAGTCAAGGCTCTACCTAAGGCTTCAACATTCCTTTAATAGGTAGTATAAATCTATTAGAGTATATTATATTATTTGGTATATGTCAATGTACCACCACTACACCAAAAAAGGGCTTTAATGACACTTATAAACTGCCCTTAAAGACCTTTAAAGGTGGTTATTCAACCACCATCTATGAGGGTGTCGTAAAAAGTTTACGACATATGACGGTGGCTAAAAACCACCTCAAACAACCACCCTCTTAGGGTCTAAGAGGGCGGTTAAAACCCACCCTCTTAGGACTACGAGGGTGGTTGTGAACCACCATCTTAGGACTAAGAGGGTGGTTATTAACCACCCTCTTAGGGTTAAGCCTCTTAGGCCTAAGAGGGAGGTTTATAGCCACCCTTTTAGAGACTAAGAGGGTGGTTATAAACTACCCTATTAGGGCTAAGAGGGTGGTTTATAACCACCCTCTTATGGTCCCACCCTAAAAAAATATAAAGGAGACGATCCATGTTGGAGGGACTAGAAGTTAGGCCAAAAAATTAGGCTCATGAGCAAAATTAGAGTGATAATGGGTATTTTAATTATCCTTACCTATAGCCTGGTTATTGAAATTACCATTGATGTTCACTTTTGTGTACTTAATCGGACAATAGAAAAGTTATAAAGAGCCTATAACTCTTTATTCAAATTTCTCTCACCAAAACAATTCTATCAATGCATGTTTTAACTCCATGCTCAGGGTCCAAGAGTTTGCAAACTTTACAAAGCTACTTGATAATACATAAGATCTTGCACATACTGTCAGTTATTTGAGAATCAATCAATTTATACTCAGCAATAGAAAACAATTCTCTTTGTGGTCTTGACTAAGCAAAACACCACCCATGGTGCCTACGACATCAATGTATTGATATGAACTCATCCTCCTGATCAAAGCTCAGAAGCTGCCAAGCAGACATTGTAACATGATTATCAATGAGATCTTGCATGTACTATCAGCACCTTATCTTCCTTATCCAATGGTATTTTATTATCACAATCAATCAACTAAGATGGACTGAGAGTAAATCATAATGATAGTGATGAACGTTGTTCTTTATATTAAACCAAAAGGAGGTGTTTCAAGTGACTCATCCATTTTGTTCAATTTATTTGTCGGTATCAAAGAGCAACTACTTGTGGTCTCAAGTTACAAATACCACCCATACAGTGTAAGGATATATTTTCTACAAATTTTTATCAACTTTTTAAATTAAATGTCACTCCTTTTATCTTTTAAAAAATGTATATTGAGAAAATTCAAACTTTACAGATCCTATGCCCTAAAGAACACCCCTATGAGTTAGTAGTCTATCTTTTAAAAAATGTATATTGAGAAAATTCAAACTTTACAGATCCTATGCCCTAAAGAACACCCCTATGAGTTAGTAGTCTACCACTTACCATTCATTTCCATGTTAATCACCTCAATCACTTATCCTAAGATTTTAAGTATATTTATCTTTTCCTAGCAGTATGAAACATCTTAGTGTTCATGCTGACCCAACTTCAAGAAATTTTCATAGAACAACTTTGCAATAGGATTATTGAATTGAGGTCCATCACAATGTGGTGTTGTAGGAAGGTGAGACACTTACCATAATAATCACCCAGTATCAAAATATGACAAGCATACCTCCATGTTCAATTGGTTGTCCAACTAATACAATTAAGTATATGTGGTAAAAAAGTTGACATTTCCATGATTCGAAGATCCTATGGATGTATAAAGAGATGGTTGATTTCTTAACTAAGAGTAATAGTGCAAAGATAGAGTAACCATAACAATTTCTAATGAGTGCTACCTAAACAATTTCAATATTGTAACCATAAGTTTGTAGGACCTGCTTATGGACATATACTTGTAAAACCTAAAAATATAAAGACTATTATGAAGGGAATGTGAACTAGTCATGTGGAACAAGAACCTACATTAAACAAACATAATTTTACATGATGCAAGGACTTTGCAGTCTAGTTTGACTACATCAAAATGGGACTTAGCAAAAGAGTGGAGAAGATTATTGTGTCCAAAAGTTGCTAAGAATTGAAATTGATGCTAATGTTGTGATGATTTTGTATTTATGGCTTGTGTTGGCAAACAAAATTATTTGTTGAAAAGTTGAACAAAGAGTCATAGGTTCTATTCCTGCCACCTCCACCTGGTTGTATTCAAACTTCAAACTTCAATATTTTACGTGCAAAAAATTTATAATGTAGAAGAATTTAATAGTTTATTCTCTTTTTCAATTAATAGAATAGTTGACATAATTCCCACATAATTGGCTAATAGCCAAAGACAAGAAATTAACAAAATCATGACAATTCTAGGCAATGTTCTACATTATTATTACCAAAAAATCTCTTAAAAATGTAAACATAACTATAATAAACAATGATTGTTCACCAAAAGTGGGACCTTTCACTTACATTAAGTTTCCCACTCCTTGTACAAGGAAAAACATGTCCATCACCTCATATGAAGGACAATCAATTAAAAATTTATGGGGACATATGAAATGAATGAAAGTTATTGACACCAATTGCCATATCTTCTCTTCCGTATTCTTTTGCTTATTCAAACCCTTTATTGCCTTCATGTCTTTCCAAACAATAATGACAAGAACGTAGTTAGTTAGTTGTTATATTCAATTTGTACCTAATGAGGCTGCCATGAATTTGTGTAATACCCTTTCACTTGACTGGTGTATAGGGCATGGTGTGGAGCATCCTCCAGGTGTTGACCTGAGATCTTCCTCAGTTGAAGAGGAATTTTGAGGTTTTTTAAAACCAGATTGTTGAATGCTCCTTCTTCAACCACTTATCCTTTTCATGTTTGTAAACTCATACATGAAGTACAAACTAGAGTGTGAGGTGAAAGTCCATTACACATCTAATGAGTGCTACCTCAACAATTTCAAGATTGTAACCATAAGTTTGCAGGACCTACTTATGGACATATACTTGTAAAACCTAAAAACATAAAGACTATTATGAAGGGAATGTGAACTAGTCATGTGGAACAAGAACCTACATTGAACAAACACAATTTTACATGATGCAAGGACTTTGCAGTCCAGTTTGACTACATCAAAATGGGACTTAGCAAAAGAGTGGAGAAGATTACTGTGTCCAAAAGTTGCTAAGAATTGAAATTGATGCCAGTGTTGTGATGATTTTGTATTTATGGCTTGTGTTGGCAAACAAAATGATTGTCTGTTGCAAAGTTGAATAAATATTTTAATAGAAGAATTTAATAGTTTATTCTCTTTTTCAATTAATAGAATAGTTGACATAATTCCCACATAATTGGCTAATAGCCAAAGACAAGAAATTAACAAAATCATGACAATTCCAAGCAATGTTCAATAACTCAGGATATTTTTATGATGTACCTTGGACCGTTGTTTGATTCCTCTGCATCAATTAGCGTTATCATAAACTGCTTTGATGCAAAAGGTAGAGCCCCAACAGTGTACAGACTCTTTCGACCATCATAAGCAGGTAGTCTCTTACCCAAAAGGGTCTCTCTATAAATGGAACATAGACATTAGTTCTTCAAAAATTTAGAAAACAACACATGCAACATACTATCCTATTCCAAGATAGAAGCAACCTGACGAACATCAGTTTCTCAAGCCTTTGATTCCCATGAGCCACAATAGTAGTACCAGATCCTGACATATGGTCTGCAAGTAGTCCTAAATAAGTAGTAAGCAATCGTTGTTCATGTTGCCTCAAAGTATATTGACCAACAGATAGCAAAACAACACATGCCTGCAATTGGAAAAAATATAAAGGAGATGATCCATGTTGGAGGGACTAGAAGTTAGGCCAAACAATAATGTAATTTACAATTATACCACAAACGAGAACATAATAACAAGTCCACAGGCAAGTTTATCAAAAACATAAAAGATAAAAAAGACACACTTACAGGGTTTGTTCAATCCATCTAACATAGAACATGATAATTTCTTCTTATGCAAATGCAAAAACATGTCAAAGTTCTTCAAGCCTAAAAACAAATATCTTAAAATTCTGAAATTCTTTGTAAAATTAAATTCTTCTTGCTTCTCATCATTCCATCACCTTGTATGTAGCAGTAAATAAATTTCCATGCCACAAGGCATCCCTATAAAATACTCTCCAGGACTAATACCTTGTAGTGAGGACATAATGTATTAAGAATGAAATAAATATGAAGTTCCAAACAAAATGCAAGAATATGCAACCGAATGATCATGACAATTAGTATCATATATCAAGACTAGGTAGGATTTCCTCACAATCTAACCATATTTTCCTTACAATGATCAAGAGAACACAAGGAATCACTCATAAAGATAGATGTCAACAACTAAAAGAGGTAACATCAAATATAGAGTAGAAGTGATTTTATCCATAAATAGAATATAAACCCTTTTGAAAAGGGAAGAACAAAACACTAATAAACAACTACATAAACCAAAATCAACTACAAAAACACTCAGTTCAATGCAAGCTTAAATGGACAACCTGAGCCCTCCATATAATGGGTAGATGTCTAAACACCCCTACCCACCCCAACCATCAGAGATGAGGCGAGAGGGTATCCTGAGACTTCTATTAGATACATAAATATCCATCTATACAAATCAAGTACTGCTACTAATAATTAAGGACTAGGACTAAGAGTCAAACATGAAACATCAATTTCATAACTAACACACACTCAACACAACTTTATCAAATTACCAAATTACCTTCTTGTATCTGACTGGCCAACCTCATGCTCAGGATACCTACTCGCCTCACTCCTAGCTTGGCTGTCCATTAATTATCTACTAGCATTTTCTAAAAATAGAACAAAAAATGTAACATCAAATATAGAGTAGAAGTGATTTTATCCATAAATAGAATATAAACCCCTTTGAAAAGGGAAGAACAAAACACTAATAAACAACTACATAAACCAAAATCAACTACAAAAACACTTAGTTCAATGCAACCTTAAATGAAAATAAAATAACAGTTATGCAGATAGACCACTAAGGGAGAAGTAAATGGAGAAAAGGCAATCTCTTTTGTAATCATTGATGTCAGATGTTAATTCAAAGCATCATACAATATTGCTACAACATGGCATAATTTATTTGTAAACAATGTCTGCTATAGGCCAGGCAATGAAGGAGCCCACAACATCCTTCATTGTGGCCATTTCATCATTCCTTCTATACAATATTGTTTCCTCTTTATGGGTGACGTGCACATTGACTTTGTAAAAACCTTCACCCAAACATTGACCATGTATAAGGTCTTTAGGGTTAGTACTGATCACCGTGCCTTCGACCACTACGTTATCATTATGGATCTGAGTCAAGTAGCATTCCCTTCTCTCAGTTTGAGTGATCGGTGTCATTTTTAGTCCCTACATGGAAAATCAACAGCCCAGATAAATTCACTGCATAGCGTACAATACAAACTAAGTCAACCATTTTATATTTGAAATAATAGTCGTACCATTGATGACTTTGGCCTAGAAGGTATTGAGTAGCTTCCTATACCTTGATCACCACCACCAATGTTGTGTCCACTTGTAGGGGTAGCATGTAGTGATGCTGCCTATGGAATTATATGCAAGGGATCATTACAACTTTAGGGGTGCAACATGTAAACATTTCAAATATGAAATCATGAAAAAACTAACACACCTCTATCTGTGCAAGCCGTGTCAAAATCTCATCAATATTTTTTCTCTCTTTACAAGCTTCTCTTCCATATTTTTTTCTCTCTATAAGCTTCTCTTCCCACTTTTGCTCTTTCTCTACCATATGCTCTTGCATCTGGCGCAACTTTTGTAAGTAACCCTCACCAAAAAATAGAGCAGTTGGTGATACTCCTTTGTTGACACCCCAAACCCAACCCGGTATTTTGGGTCCTAAAACCTTGGTGAGGGCATCATCCTTAATAGATTGATTTATGGAGCTCGTAGATGACATTTCATCATCCAATTTTTTTGGCAACATCACATGCATAGTTAACTAGTAACATGTTAAAAAATAATCGATATAACAATGGTTTGAAGTTCAACGTATTGCTATTTCCAAGGGAATGTCACTTACGATTGTCTCTACAACTTCTGGTGAAATAGGAGCCCCATCCTTCTTTGTATGAGCTGCCATCCACACAGTTGCCCTTGGTAGTGGAGTTTCTGCATTTGGTTGGCTCTTCCTCTACAAGATATATAGTTGGAGAGACATGGGGATAAGTCATACACGACAAAACAATATAGCTATATATGTTTATCACATAATGGATGAGTATGATAGAATACCATTTCATGCTCCAATCGAGCATATCTTGTTTGACTGCAAGTGTGCATGATGGATTGGTGAGATCTATTTTGTTTGTTCCTTTGCCTCACCACCTACAATGCAATGAAGAAATCAATATATAATTAATTCATTAGGGAGAGCAAGGTCAGCAAAATTCACATGAACATAACAATGATATGAACTACCATAGTAGATTGGCTGGTACTTGCCTTAAACTCAACATTGCTCCTACCATTCACAAAGGCTTCCCAATATTTTTGTGATACACGAGATGGGGGATTAGCAATTCTATCTTCATCATTATCATACTTATCATAGTGGTTTTTCACAAGTCGATGCTTATGTTCACGCCATTGCTTGTCCATGGTCATGAAGACCCATTTCTTCATTGTGTTTGAAATGATATATTTTTGCTGCATCAGACCAAGTATCTTATTAGATGCAATATTTATATAAGTATTCAAAAAATGGACACTAGCTATGAACTGCATTGGCTAGAAAGTTACCATAATGAGTGTCCATAACTGATTTTTAACTTCCACTAGGACTGCTCTCCAATTTGTATGGGTGATAGGGACAATCTCCCTCACAATCACCCCCAAGTAAGATGAAAACTTAATAGAATTTGGACCTACGGGCTATCCATTTAGATTGCAAATGATTTCCACCCTATCTGTGTTGCTTGACTCTACTGTACATCTTGTTGGACCTCTCTTTCTATGATATTCAATGTTCAAAGTGTGTGATGACCTAGCATCAACACCTATAACATCGACACCATCCAAACATCATTATGCCATATAGTATGACAACAATGAGTAACCCAACATCACGAGCAAATTTCTTGTGCGGTCTACATACCTTCTTCACTAGCCAAAGCATTGTCAACCTCATTTCGAGTATTCTCGGCATCAGATTCATTTATGTTATGGGTCACCTCCTTATCTTCCTCATTATTAAAATGACATAGTTGGTATCATCCACCAGTTGCTACAATACACCATAGTCGATGACAAAACCATGATCAATTTGAATATGCCTAGGTCAACCACTATTGAACAACACTATCAAATTTCAAGTACTTACTAGTGTATGAGGCATGTGTCACTGACTCCTGATTTATTATGACAAACTCAGCTACCTGTGACCTCTTTCTTGGTCTTTTCTTGGTCTGTAAAGGAAAAGAAATAGAAAGCACGATTGTAAGAATGCTAAATGAATGGAAAATTCTTATTTCAAGTGCAATTCTTATTTATAGATATAGGTGAATGGACAACATGAGCCCTCCATATAATGGGCAGATGTCTAAACATCCCTACCCACCCCAACCATCAGAGATGAGGTGAGAGGGTATCCTAAGACTTCCATCAGATACATAAATATCCATCTATACAAATCAAGTACTGCTGCTAAGGACTAGGACTAAGAGTCAAACATGAAACATCAATTTCATAACTAACACACACTCAACACAATAAACCTTCATTTCAACACATTACAACATGCATGCATGATTAGACTCTTAATCCTATGCCCTAGAAGCACTTGTATTCTCTCTCTTTTTTATACCAAATTACCTTCTAGTATCTGACTGACCAACCTCATGCTCAGGATACCTACTCACCTCACTCCTAGCTTGGCTGCCCATTAATTATCTACTAGCATTTTCTAAAAATAGAACAAAAATGATTGGAACTCAACATCATTATCTCACAGTTCTTGTCCACTCTTTGAGCAATTGTCATTGAACAATATATATGCATCATTGACCATTCCAACGATGTCATCTTGAACATCTTTGATAATTGGACCCTCATCAGTGGTAGAGCACGTGTTCGATGCATATTTGTCATTCCAATGAGTTTTGCAAAAAAACTCATTTGCATAACCCAATACATGTTTGTTCTGAAACCAGTTCTTTTCTTTCAACTGACTCTTCTAAGACAAAAAGTAGAACCCTCAACTAAACAAAAACTAGAAGAGTCAGTTGAAAGAAAATAACTAGTTTAAGAACAAAATAAAGAGCCATGGTTAAATCTATCTCCATTAGCATTAGTTGTTGTTACCCTCAAGGATATTGAACTAGTTAAAATTATTGAGGTACACAATCAAGAACTAAGAATCCCAAGAAAAACTTGGATAACAAAAGTTATTCGAGTATACAATGAATCTCAAGGATAGAGGCAAGAGTCGATCTGAGAGCCAAATAAATTGCATCTAAAAATTAGAGTGGATGATGAAAATAATCAATATATATATATATATATATATCTTTGAAATTAATTGCTTAAACTAATCCTGGAAGTGATAAACACCTTGAAAATTATTATTATTTACTTTGCAATGTGACTTCCTGGGCTTGTCATAATATTCTCTCTTTTCTCATCCTTTGCTAGTCTTTTCACCTATGCTAGACTATGGAAATGAGGCTATGTGTTAAGCCTCCAATCCTTATGGATTTGATCAAATGACCTTATGAAATATTCATGCAAACAAATAGCAGAGGACTGATTGTGAAAAAGTACTATTTCTTGTCACACTGGGGTAAGGTAGCCTTAAAAATTCACCAGGCACCATCATATATACCCCATCTAGTAAAAAGCTAAAAAAAATAAAAAAAAATATTATTAAAAATTATTTTTTTTTTAAAGAGAAAAAAATGGTGTTTAAAAAAAATTATCACGGCCCCCCCCCCCCCCGGGCCAGGAAGGGGGGGGGGGGAGTAAAATATTTTTTTTTTTTTTTTTTTATCTATATATATAAACAAAAAATAATAAATAAAATAATATATATAGATATAAAAAATAATATATTTATAGGGGGGTATAAAACTATATATAATTAATCATTCCCCCCCCCAAAAAAATATTTTTTTATACAAAATCATGCAAAGTCTTATAGTTTATTTTTCAAGACTCCATAACATGCTATACTTAAAGAAATATTATTTATAGCTTATTGTCATAAATAATATTTATTTTTTGTAGTTGATATATTACTTGTATAAATTATATATATTACTTGTATATCCATAGAGGATTACCAAACATGCATAAGCCTCAAAAAATAACATAGGCACAAGACAACACAGACACTCCAAGAGCTTGTTGATATGAAAAAACAACTTCAACCAATAGATGGTGAATGGAGATATTTGCTCGTAGCACTAGAGTCATATTGGCTGAGGATTAGGTATACAATGCAACTATGTTATTACAATTGTATCTATCAATCTACTGGAAGTGCAATTTATTTAAGCAAGCAATAATTTTAGAGGTCTTCTAAAGGTCAAATATGCTACATAGGCCCTATACAAAAATATTGTTGTTTTGAGTGTCACACATCACTATCACAAATGTGTATTGCAGATTTATAGAGCATATGGAGACAATAGTATGACTGATAAATGTCAACTATTATTTCTATGAATTTTCCCTCTATGGATACCTATGAATATTTTCTCTTTTTTACTTGCCACAAAATCCTTGCTTCTAAGGTAGATTTAGAAACCTAAATAATTTTGGCACTTATCTTGATCTTATTCACTTGTGTTGAGGTTAACCTTTTAGCATGAGATTATAATATAAAATAACTATGGCTTCTTTCTCAAAAACTGAAGTTTGTGATGTTTTAAAGGTCCTAGTTAAAGAATAATTTTTGATAACATAACCAACTATAAAATGATTCATGCATGGCCTTTGTAAATTGTAGCAAGCAAAGAAAATTGATTTCCAACTGTTGTGGTCTTTGCCTTATAATGCTACAAGAAGAGAGGTCATATACAATGGATAACTTAAATAATATACCACTACCAACAACAAAGCATACTGTATTGCTCTTGTGTAGGGATTGGAAGCAGTAAAATATATTGTTATTGTTTGAATTTGTGTATATAGCACCCTTCTTATTTATCGTCAAACAAATAGAACATAGAAAATCGGTGCTTACCATCTAAAACAATGGATAAAATAGCAAAAGAACTTGCTAATTACTTAGTCCTGTATCATTGACCACAGTAGACCAGGAGACTATAATCCCAAATCTATAATGATATGCGAGGATTTCTTGTATGGAGATAGTAAGTAGGTGATTTCTGTTTACACTTAAACCACAAAGAAGAATGTGTGTTTTTTTGCCCTACAATAATTAGTTTATTTCTGAGTTTGTTTTGTAAAGAAACAAGATTTCATATTGCAATGTCATGAACAAGATGAAATCAAACTTAAAAATGGTGACTTAATTGTGCATATTATTGATGTCCTCAAGTTTTGAAAATATATCTTTGTTATACATGGTTGCTTAATGGTATAATTCTAAGCTGAAAGAATTGTTATCTCTAAAATTTCTTAAGGTCATCTTATCCCATTCAGTAAAATTCTAAAGGCTCTTTACCATGTCATAGCCTTGAACCCCTTAATATTTTGAATGTAAATCTAAACAATTCGGTGGAAAAATTTTAATATTCTTAACCTGCTAATATTTTGAAATGACTTCATTGCTCAGTTGGCAATATATGGTTCTTCATTTACTAAATTTATCAAGGATGTGTTGACAACTACTCTAGAAGCACAACTAGATATCTTACAAGGAAGAGCTCATTGAAACTTGGTTAGTGCTAGATGGTTGTGCCTTTGTGGGTAGCTCTTAATGATAATGTCTATGTTGGATGGAAATGGATATGATATCTGATACTAGTATGAAATCGGATATGGATACGATAAATTTTCTAGATCTAATATGGATACGACTAGATACAACATTAGAAAAAGTATATATGTTTAATATATGAAAAGAAAAAAGATATGACACAAAAATATTTACAAACATATACGTTTTTAATAGGATATTTTCATTAACTAGGTAGCCTTAAAAAATTCACCAGGCACCATCATATACATAAGCCCCATCTAGGGTAAAGAATGCTCTAAAAAAATAAATGATAAATCAAATCTATGGAAATAATTTAATTCTCAGGAGATGAAAATGGTTCTGTTGGAAAGTAATTCTGCAAGGCATCTTGATCCATGGACTGCCAGACGATAGCTAGATGTAAGGGTATGTAAAATATCTCGTAATTGTTCTAAATCTACATAAATTGTAGACCTAGAACTTAAACTAACAAAATGAATTTTGCAGACAATTGAGATATAAGTGTTATATTGGTAGACCTAGAACTTAAACTAACAAGTTGTTGCCCCTTCATCGCAGCTCATCAAAACTGATAATAAATCTTTTAAACATCCTAAAAACATATTACAATGTACAAAATCATGCAAAGTCTTATAGTTTGTTTTTCAAGACTCCATAACATGCTATACTTAAAGAAATATTATTTATAGCTTATTGTCATAAATAAGATTTCTTTTTTTGTAGTTGATATATTACTTGTATAAATTGTATATATTACTTGTATATCCAAAGAGGATTACCAAACATGCATAAGCCTCAAAAAAATAAATTGGTACCTTATTATTAAAAAGTCATTTCCAAAAATGGTGTATACCCAACCTTGATCATATTCAAATATCAGGTGTCTATATAGAAGTTGGCAAGTTGCCTCCTACTGAGATTCTAGCCCTTCCAATATTTAAGAATTATACTCCTAGAATTCCAGCTCTTGTTTTATATATTAAGAACTTGGAAAAAGATGTAATTGTGGATGACTTACACTTCATATTTGGGTCCCTTTTTGAAAGTGTGGAGGAAGCCAAATTTGGACTTGGCATAAAGTTAATGCAGGAGGGCCAGATGAGGGGCCAAGCATTTATAACTTTCCCATCTACAGAACTTGTAGACCATGCATTGAAAATGGCACATCGGTATGTGTTAAAAGGAAAGCCAATGATAATCCAATTTGGGAGAAATCCTTTAGCTGGAAAAGTGAATTGAGTAGTGGGAAATCTGAGGACAACACAGGCACTCCAAGAGCTTGCTGATCTGAAAAAATAACTTCAACCAATAGATGGTGAATGGAGATATTTGCTCGTAGCACTAGAGTCATATTGGTTGAGGATTAGGTATACAATGTAACTATATTATTACAATTGTATCTATCAATCTACTAGAAGTGCAATTTATTTAAGCAAGCAATAATTTTAGAGGCCTTCTGAAGGTCAAATATGCTACACAGGCCCTATACAAAAATATTGATGTTTTGAGTGTCACACATCACTATCACAAATGTGTATTGCAGATCTGTAGAGCATCTGGAGACAATAGTATGACTGATAAATGTCAACTATTATTTCTATGAATTTTTCCTCTATGGATACCTATGAATATTTTCTCTTTTTTACTTGCCATAAAATCCTTGCTTCTAAGGCAGATTTAGAAACCTAAATAATTTTGGCACTTATCTTGATCTTATTCACTTGTGTTGAGGTTAACCTTTTAGCATGAGATTATAATATAAAAGAACTATGGCTTCTTTCTCAAAAACTGAAGTTTGTGATGTTTTAAAGGTCCTAGTTAAAGAATAATTTTTGATAACATAACCAACTATAAAATGATTCATGCATGGCCTTTGTAAATTGTAACAAGCAAAGAAAATTGATTTCCAACTATTGTGGTCTTTGCCTTATAATGCTACAAGAAGAGAGGTCATATACAATGGATAACTTAAATAATATACCACTACCAACAACAAAGCATACTATGTATTGCTCTTGTGTAGGGATTGGAAGTAATAAAATATATTGTTATTGTTTGAATTTGTGTATATAGAACCCTTCTTATTTATCATCAAACAAATAGAACATAGAAAATTGGTGCTTACCATCTGAAACAATGGATAAAATAGCAAAAGAACTTGCTAATTACTTAGTCCTGTGTCATTGACCACAGTACAACCCATCTCAACCACTCAAGCTCAGTTCAATGGACAATGAATAAAATATTAAGGTTCACCATGGGATTGGAACCTTAGCTTATGATGAAACTCCTTGCTCCCCACCACTTGAACCTTAGTTTATGGTATGAAACTCCTTGCTTCCCACCACTTGCCACAAGCCCAATAGGTAAGTAAAATATCTATCTTGTTTTAGTTAGTTTAGTAGGGTCTACATTTAGTGTTTGAGAAAAGGTAAAAATGTAAGGGTTGTGTCTAGCACATATTATTGCTTTTTTGGAAGTTCTCTAGTGAAAGCCATGAGTGCTAATAATTCTCCTATTGTCATTTTGTTGATGAAGGCACCTGAGAGTCTGTTAGGATGGTTTGAGTTTAGTGAGGATTTTAGCATGGAAAGAGAAATGTGAGCCTGAACGCCACAAAAAATATCCATCAAAAGATGAGGGGAAGTGTCAATGTAGGGAGAGGAATCTGCTGGTCTAGAATCTGATAGATTCAGTCGCACCAAAATGCAATCTGATCGTAGAACCATTGATGGGTGTTGGATGAACTTTGAAGTGGATTTGGCTGAGAAAATCTTGAATGAAATGATTAGGATGCTGAGTAAATACCATTGCTTAGGTGAAGCATGGGAGATGGAGAAATTGAAAGCATAAAATATTAATACCAAAGCCTGGCAAGACTTTGGTGTATCCCACACCAGACATGATGTTCAGAATGCCACTATGGGCATTCGACACTAAATACTTTGGTCTCAACACTTTTTGTGTTGCATAACGAGATGAACTAAGTAAGAGATAAAGGTATATTTTAGGTCATGGCCAAGCCAACATACCTCTTGGACGTGTGAAACCCCCTTGTGTGAGCAAGGGATAGCTTTTATTTTACCTTGTATTAATAGTTCAATTGTGTACTTCAATGGGTTTCAACCCTTTCACCAAGCTCATGGTAAATTGAGACTTGCCAACATGTCTAAGCCCAAGGTAGAGTTCTTATGGCAAGAACTTCAGAGAATGAAGAAATTGGAGGTCAACAATCATCATCAATAGATTAAAATTGCTTAGCTTATCTTGGAAATAGCTCAGAAGTATTGGATACCAATTCCTGTTGGGTTGTTCATCACAAAGAATGAGGATTCTATGATAGAGGTCTCTCTAGATGATCGATTAGATATGGTTTCTCTTGCATGATACAGTTATTTCCTCTACAAATGATAAAACAGAGTAAGGTCCTATTTTATTATCACTTATATCTCACTCTTTATTTTCTCTATCAGTATGTTAGAAGTTTCTTCAAGTCTTTCTCATATCACAAGTCCTGGGAGGGTTGGATGCAGTGACAAGAGTAGTGGTTCTGAAAATAGTATGTGGATCCTGCATGTAAAATGTCAGTGTGTTTACTATATATTACAGTATGTATAATCTGATGGAAGGTTATCCCCATATGTTGAGGATGTATAATTGCAGGCTTTTGATCAAGGGTATTGTAAATCTGCAAATAATAGTATAATGAGCAAGATATATACCTTCATAGTAGTATGCCATCATGGCAAATTTTGAAAAAAATCTGAATGTAATATCCTTTGAATTTATTAGGGGTACGCCCTAGTGGATAGCTCCATGTTTTATCAATCCCAAAAAAACATTGAGTGACAAACTTTCGAAGAGACCATATGTCCCTAATGAAAGATTATTGGTATCAATGCCTTGCATCAAAGCAAGACCAGGAGACTATAATCCCAAATCTATAATGATATGCAAGGATTTCTTGTATGGAGATAGTAAGTAGGTGATTTTTGTTTACACTTAAACCACAAAGAAGAATGTGTGTTTTTTTCCCTACAATAATTAGTTTATTTCTGAGTTTGTTTTGTAAAGAAACAAGATTTCATATTGCAATGTCATGAACAAGATGAAATCAAACTTAAAAATGGTGACTTAATTTTAATCTAAAGACCCTCATGTGTAAACACAACATTAGGGTTTAAATTTTAATCTAGGGTTTAAATTTTACAAATCTCATGCGTAAACACAACATTACAAACTAAAAAATTCCAAACCCTAATCATAAAAATACCTAAAATAATGCAAAATTCACTGAACCTAACTAACCTCATCTTTATCTTCATGCCCCATTCTGTGCCTTCGGTTTTGACCCTCATCTCTCACCATTTTGGGTAAATTAGCAAAAGTTTCAAAGAAATTTTAGGGCAAACCCCAGCCAAAAAATGAACAACACGAATCGAAGCCCGAGAGCCCTAGAAGTTTCAAAGAAATTTCAAGGAAAACCCTAGCCAAAAAATGAACAACATGAATCGAAGCCCAAGAGCCCTAGGTTGTGCATGCGATGTGGAGGTTGTAGTAGCTAAGGTGCGATGTGGAGGTTACAGTAGCTAAGGCATAGCATGGAGGTTGCAGTAGCTAAGGCATGGTGGTTGTAGTAGCTAAGGTGAGATGTGGAGGTTAGAGTAGCTAAGGTGTGGCATCAATGTTGTAGTAGCTAAGGTACGATGGTACTATCTATTCATAAAGCTTTGAAGAAACAATGATGTCACCACATGAGGGTTTAAGCCTATGTATTAAAAAAACCTAAACCACCTCTAAGAAGGTGGTTTATAACCACCCTCTTAAGGATAAGAGGGTGGTTTATAACCACCCTCATAGGGGCACCCAAAAAAATTTGGGTTCCCCTAAGATGGTGGTTATAAACCACCCTCTTAACCCTAAGAGGGCGGTTATAAACCGCCCTCTTAGATCACCCTAAGACGGTGGTTTATAATCATTGTCTTAGTCTGACCCCTAAGACGATGGTTTATAACCATCATCTTAGTCCTACGAGGGCGGTTTATAGCTGCCCTCTTAGGGTGACCCTAAGAGGGAAGTTATCCTAAGAGGGTGGTTATAAACCACCCTCTTAGGATCTATTAGGGTGGTTTTTTACCGTCGTAAAAAACCACCTTAATTTAGTCATCGTTAAAGCCCTTTTTGGTGTAGTGCACCTTGGGTACATTTCTAGATTAGAAGTTTATATTAGATTAAGGTTTGAGTAGTTACTTCAAGCAAGTAATAAATGTACAAGTGTGAGAATTTACAATTATATAAATGTGGATGTAGTCCACATGTAAATGAGTCATAGGATAGGTAGCTGAAGATTCATGGGTAGAGTAAAGTCCAAGGCACATATCCTCCTATATGTCTTGAGGTATAGTGTATAGAGAGTGAGAGAGACTGAAATTTCTATAGTGATTTGTAATTAGATTGCAATGTAGTTTTTTCATTGAAATTATAGAGTGTTCATGTCCTCCATTATAATACATTGTACTATTTTTGTGAGCATCCACTAATGACATATTTCAAAATCATTGTAGAAGTTTATCTTAGAGTTTTTCTGCATATTATAGTGCCATTATCATATAGTTATCATTGCTTGCTCATTTTACATCTTGTGGTTGTATTTCCTTTAATATAAATCATCAAAAGCTAACAAGTGGTATCAGAGAACATGGTAGATCGATAGGAAATATGGAGATCCACAAGAGATATTGAGAGGATATAGGAAATCTCATTTTCAAAATTTTTGAAAATACATTTGACTGAAGTCTTTTTACAAAGTTGCAAAAAAACTTGTGAAGACTAGGACTCAACATTGATTCCACTAGATTGACAAATCAATTAGTGAAGATTCATAATATTTAGATTTAAACTTTCTTCCATTGTAGATTCTAATATTGGTTGTAGGAAAATAAGAATAAAAAATAATTGGTAAGCTTCCTACAAAGAGCTATGTCATGACCCTACCCTTGGAAGACCTTCTATTTTGATGGATTTATGTTTTGTTATATATCTTATGGATGGAATGATTATCTATATCAGTTTTATTATGCAAATTACTTGTTTCTTATGGAAAATATGAGATGTGAATCCTTTGTGGGATGTAGGATAATTCCATGTTTGGATCTGAGAAACATGCATTTGATGTGAGAACATGATGCTGCTAATGAAAAGTGTATTTTTGCAGGAACGAGATTTCTTTACGGTGGCAAAAAAGAGTAACCACTGAGAAAAGAATACCTTGGGGAAATGATGTGATGGGTAAATTATCAAAAATTATGGGGAGGCAACACGAAAGAATACCCCTTTTCATGAAGATGCATATCATGAAATTGCTTAGTTGCATTTGTGTGTTATAGTAGTTTCTTATAATGAAATTCTATAAAGTAAAAGAACAATTGTTGGTTGATATTATTACCATAGTGGATAATAAGGAAAGAACAACAAAGAACAAAGGATAGTTTTTATAAATGATTTCTCTTTTGTTGTTTCGGTATGTGCTTTACTCTTGACTATTTTAGAACCCATAGCATTTATTGTAAGAACATGGAAATCTAGTTATGGTGTGTTCATTGGATTCCTTATGGAGAAGTGTAATGGAGTGGGTTGTTAAGGAACATTGGAAGTTAATGCACGAGATTTGAGACTGGAGTGGGTACACCGAAAGAAAGGAGAGGAAGAGAAAAACAATTAGGAGGATTGAAAAAAGAAAAAAGGAAGGAAGAATTCACTGGTTTGAGAAGAGACTTCGAAAGACTAGGTTTGGTGCAACAAAGATGTGAAGACAAAGAGCGAATAATTTTAGTAAGTAAAGAAATTGTTGCTTCTTGCTGTATTAAAACTTCAAAAGAATTTGTGATTGAAAATGTGCTTGTGTGAGTTCAACTATGTTTGGGTTATATCATTGATAGTCCATCATATGAAAGAAATGATTATGCTTTATACCTGGTATGTTGATAGAGAACACATCCCACAGTTACTCTTTTTATAGGAAAAATTTATGTTTTATAACTTCAACACTGCCATTTGAACATATCCAGTGAAACCCATTAGTAGGATCATCCGGCCTTGTCTCCAGTAATGGTGATATCACCATTGGGCATTGGTCCATGTTATGGTTACTGGGAGAAGGAACTAATGTTGATGATTGTTGGGTAGTGTTTTAGTGTGAGTTTTGGAATAGTGGAGGATTTTAAGTGTATCTTTTATTTTGCTCTTGTTCTATCATTGTCGTGAATGATTTGGTAAACTTAGTAGATAGGACAAAGATACTTGGTAAATGCTTAGATGTTTGAAAAGAGAACGATTGCCTTCTATTGCATTTGATTATATCTAAAACTCTATGTATGAAATGTGTATATTGAATGCATGATATATCATTGTTGTTGATAGTATAGAAGGAGACGATTGAATTGAAACTCGTTCCTTGAGTGAATGATTATTTTGATTATGCTTGGTTCTATTTTTGTTGAGAAGATAGAAATGAATTAAACCTTAAAGACTAGGTTGTTGTGAATTCCTGAAGAATGGTAATTGCTTGCATGTATGAAAGGAAGAATGATTGCCTTCTATTGTATTTGATTATTTTCGGAATTCTATTCTTGAAAGGAATGTGTTTAATGAATGCATTGATTTATCATTGCTATTGTTAAAATTTAGAGAGATTTATTCATTGTTTGAATGATTATTTGAGAATTATTGAAGAGAATGGTTGGAATTTGAGACTCGGTATGAATGCATGATGAGCATTCTTGAAAGAGTTAAGGAGCCATCTCTGATCCCTGTTATAAGGTAATATTTTCTTGGTTGGTGTTGTTATTCTATTGTCGAAGTGTTCTATGGACGTTGGTGTGGTTACAACCATAGGTGCAACTTGAGTCTATGTCAAAGAAGCTCTACGTAATGATGCGAGCATGGGGATGTTTTCAGTTGTAGAAGGAGTAATACTCTACGAGGTGAAGTTGGTGCTCAATGACCACTAGCTGGAAGATGAACTGGTCCTATTCAAATGATGGATGGCAGTTGAACTCTGACTACCTTAATGTAATTCTTCTGTAGAGAGAGACATCTCATGAATTGAATCATTTGTATATACATCTCTAGGGGTTGTCTAGTGATGCACTGCCAGTAATGTGATTTGGAATCCTGTATATAGTTTAGATAGTTTTCGAACGATTTTAGTATGATAAACAAGATCATGCCAGTTGAGTTAACTTGACCTTGATGTAAAGATATGCTTATGTTATGTTGGTGTTGGTTTATTAACTCAGAGATCGAATTTTGAGCATTCACGGTGTCTTATGGGACTTACCTGGAATCACCTAAAACTAAGCTTAATTAGTTAATTCATTAGATTAATTCTTTTATGTTGAGTTATGGGATTACATCGAGATTATCGATGTGTTTTGATAGATTAAATGTTATAATCTTTACCCTATAAATGAATAAGGACAACTGGGTATCTAGCACCTTAGGATGGCATCTATAATCGATGGATATCCACTACTCACTAATTAGAGATGAAATGTGGATAAGTTGGTTTTAGTTTAAAATAATATAATGAAGATTTCTCCCAACTCATTCTCGTGTAACTGATATCACTTTTGAAAATAGTTTTGGGAATGGGAACTAGAGGGAGCCCGACTATATTTTTTAGATATCGGGTAAGGGATCCTCTTGGAAAAAGGAGTTGGTCAAATTATTATGGATGATGCTTAGTACTCCTACACTAAAGGAATTGGGTAGGGAGTAGGGATTAGCATATCCATGGAACTCTTTCACTAAAAGTCTTGTGAAAAAGAGTAGTAAACTATGTCTATAGATCTCTTACGCTAAAAGACTTGCATGAAGAGAAAATACTAGTGTCCTAGAACTCTTGAACTAAAGGACTTGTGCAAGGGTAAAGACTAGGGCTTTTCCTTTCAATAGAGTGAAAGGAGAACCAACTATATTGTTAGGAATTAAAGGTAGTTGGAGTGGAAGATAATTGCACCAATGCTTCTCACAAATGGACATGTGGTGAAGTAGGGATGGTTGCATAATTAGGCTTGGTCGTAACTCTTAGATGAGGGTTATTTCAACTCTAGAAAGGATTACTAGAGACTAGGTCTATATTTCATTAGAATGAGAACTCAGTCAACCCTTATGAAGTTATAGTAAAAAAAAAAAGAAGGGATTGAATTAGAGTAAACTAGGTTTAAGGAACTTTGGGTCATGATATTTGGTATCAGAGCATGGTTCATAGTGGAATTGGATCACTGTGCAAGAATTAGTTTTTAGTGTGAGATAGAAAACATATTAGATATTAGTAATTAAAAAAATCTAATAGAAGTAAATTTACCCAAAATGACTAGGATGTATTGGGTAAACAATTATTAGTAGGAAGAGCAATTTGAAGGGCCAAATGCTAATGAATTCCTATTGTCTCTTCTATGAGTGGCCAGGGACAATGCCACCAAAAATAAGAAGAGGAGGTGCTGCCCCAACAACAAGGTAGACATGAGGAACCAATGCAGAGAATAGAGCACCTAATGATGGTTCAGAAAACCCCAATGAGGGAGAGAATCTTACTAAAATAGTGGCTCTACTTCATGAGCAAGTGGAAGCCCAAAAATAGTTGTTGGATGTTGTGCTAAGTTGAGAAACACAATCTGGTAACCCGAGAAGGAAACAGGCAAATGAACCTCTTACAGAGGCACAATTGGCAAGAGTTCGACTAGAGGTTGAGCTGGGCAAGGAGATGAAATATCTAAAATCTTCCAAGTTTAATGGAGAGGAATATGGGGATAAGGTTGAGGCTTGGTTGAAGGAGATAGAGACATATTGTAATATGAAGAACTTCTCCTCAGGCACTCGAACATCGTATGCTACATTACATTTGCAAGGAGATGGTTTAGCTTGGTGGGAAACCCTTAGTGAAGAGCGAAAGCTAGTGGCTATAGTTGACTTAAAATGGGAAGAATTTGTAAAAGCTTTCAAAGAAATATTTCTCACGAAATATTTTTATTCCCAAAAATTTGATGAATTCACTAAACTTCATCAAGGAATTAGAATAGTGGAGAAATATTATCAGAAATTTGTTAAGTTGGTGAAGTATGTGCCCGCTTACACTGAGAAAATGAAGGTCCACAAGTTCATACTTGGAGTAGATCCTAGAATAGGATAAGAAGTGGACATGAGAGAACCTGAGACATTGCAAAAGGCCTATGAGTTAGCAAGGAAAGCTGAAGCATATCTCAAACCTTACTTTGATTATGAGGGGTTAGATGATCAAGGCAAAGAGGCACTAAGGAAGAGGAACAGTGCAGGTTTCATGAAGTGGGAGCATGAGCAATCAATTAGAAGTGTTACAGGATAGGATGAGAAAGAAGATAGGAAACAAGGAAAATTTAGAAGAAAGTTTCGAGGAAGGAATCGTAGACGCTATAATCAGGGTAACAATGGCAATAGATCACCATAAAGATAGACTAACTTGCCAAAAGAAGGAGCAGCAAGGGAGCTGAGATGAAAAGAACATCCAGGACCAAAAGAAGGATGTTACATATGTAAGGGATCACATTATGCCACCAACTATCCATAGAAAATAGGTATGGGTTCTAAAGGAAAGGAACCGATGTACAAGGAAACTGCACCTAAGGAACCAACACATCGGATTTATGTAGCAATAGGAAACCAAAATATGGATGGTCAGGCTACACCACTAGTGATAAAAGGTAAGATATTTGGTAAAAGTGTTAAAATATTATTTGATAGTGGAGCTATAGATAACTTTATTTCCACTAGTTTAGTTAGAGATATAACAGAAAGGTCAAGAATCTTGGAACATGGGTGGAAGGTTGAGTATGGTTTAAGATAAACCTACTCTATGAACCAATGTTATCCTATGGCAAAAATTACCTTACCTAGTGGAATGACCTTAGGATATTTATATGTTGCACCATTGCATGCCTTTGATATAGTATTGGGAATGGATTGGCTACAAGAGCATAAAGTAGTGATTAATTTTTAGGATCGATGGGTTGAATACTCAGATGATGATGGGCTTGTTTGTAGAGTGAATAGCCTACAAGGAACTTTCCAACCTCAAATCCTTTCGGCTATGCAACTCAAGAAAGCCATCAAAAAAAGAGGAATGGTATATATTGTTAAGTTAAATGAGATAGAGGAAGGGAAGAAGGAAGAGGTGTTTGGGAAACACCCTATTCTTCAATAATTTAGGGATGTATTTCTGAAATATTTACCTGGATTACCACCTAAAAGGGAATTTGACTTCTCTATCGAACTTGAACCTAGAATAGAGCCTATCCATAGGGCTCCTTATAGAATGAACTCCATAGAAATATAAGAACTAAAAGTACAACTTCAAGGATTATTGGAAAAAGGACTAATTAGACCAAGTGTGTCACCATGGGGTGCACCAATGTTGTTTGTAAAGAAAAAGGATGGATATTTAAGATTATGTATTGACTATCAGATGTTAAATAAGGCAACTATTAAAAATAGATATCCTTTACCTAGAATCGAAGATCTCTTCGATCAACTCAAGGATACCTCAATATTTTCAAAGATTGATTTGAAGTCAGGATATCACCAATTGAGAATTCGAGAGGAAGATACTCATAAGATAACTTTTAAAACTTGATATGGACATTATGAGTTTATTGTCTTGCCTTTTGGGTTGATGAATGCTCCAATGACATTTATGAATCTGATGAATAGTATCTTCAAAAAATACTTGGATAGATTTGTTCTGGTGTTTTTGGATGACATTTTGATATATTCCCAAAACAAGGAGGAGCATGATAAACACCTCATATTAGTGCTAGAGTTGCTAAGGGAAAAGTAGTTGTATGGGAATTTATCCAAGTGTGAGTTTTATGTGTTAGAGGTGCAATATTTAGGGCACATTGTTTTGGTTGAGGGAATTGTTGTAGATCCTAAGAAAATAGAAGCCATATTGAATTGGCCATTGCCAACGAATGTAACTAAAGTCTAAAGTTTCATGGGCTTAATTGGGTACTATAGGTGATATGTGAAGGACTACACCAAGATCACCTCACCGATAACCAACCTTCAAAGGAAAGGGAAGGAATTCAAGTGGATAGATAAATGTGAAACAACCTTTGATTTACTTAAGTAGAAGCTTACTACACCTCCTATACTAAAAATACTTGATCCATAAGGAAGTTTTTCTGTGTGTACAGATGCATCGCTAGAAGGATTGGGAGGAGTGCTCTCACAAGAAGAAGTGATGGTCACCTATGGATCAAGGAAGCTGAAAAAGCATGAGGTTAATTATGCAACTCATGATTTAGAGTTAGCAGTTGTAGTTTTTGCTCTCAAGAGTTGGTGACATTATCTAGTTGGTAGACCCTTTGAGCTAAAGATAGATCATCAGAGTCTTCAATACATGTTCACCCAACCCTTTCTCAATGCTAGACAGAGAAGATGGATGGAATTTCTCATAGAATATGATTTTGACATTGAATACATTAAGGGAAAGGAGAATAAGGTCATAGATGCTCTGAGTAGAAGGAGACACATTGTAATCTTATCTCGTATTCATGTTGACTTGATGGAACAAGTCAAGGTAATGCAAAGTCAAGATGCTTACTATAATCAAATTCAAGAAAATATGGAAAGGAAACCAGATGAAAACAAATATTTTAGCATCAAGGATGGTTTTCTATATTTTAAGGATAGGGTAGTAATTCCTAGAAGTGGATATCTGAGGAAGATGATCATGAATGAAGCTCATATATCCCCCTACTCTGCTCATCCAGGAGGAGCAAAAATGAGAGAGAATATGAAAAAGATATTCTTTTGTCCAAGAATGAAGAGAGACATAATTGAATTTATCGCTCAATGCCTCGAGTGCCAAAAGGTTAAAGTAGAACATAGACATCCTGTTGGTTTGTTATACCCACATGATGTGCCTATACAAAAATGGCAAGTAATTTCAATGGATTTCATAGTAGGGCTGCCTAAGACCAAGTTCCAACATGATGCGATCCTAGTAGTGGTCGATAGACTGACCAAGGTTGTGCACTTTATACCCAGGAGCACCAAGGATGATGTCATGATTGTGGCTAATAGATTTTCCAAAGAAATATTTTGGCTTCATGGATTTCCAGAGGTAATTATCTCAGATAGGGACTCGAGGTTCACATCTGAGTTTTGGCAAGCCTTACATCGAGCCATTGGCACTAGGTTGAACATCAGTTCAACTTATCACCCAAAAACTGATGGAAAAATTGAAAGGGTGAATCAAGTGTTAGAGGACATGCTTTGCATGTACTGTATGGATCAAAAAACCCATTGGGAAGAGTACTTGCATCTAGTGGAATTTACCTACAATAATGGTCATCATTCAACATTAGGCATGGCATCATTCGAAGCTTTGTATGGTAGAAGGTGCAGGACACCATTGTCTTGGGATAATCCAGAAGATCAAATTGCACTTGGACCAGACATGGTCAAAGAAATGGAGCAATAGTTAAGGGTAATCAGAGAAATATTAAAGGAAGCTATAGACCATCAAAAAAGTTATGTCGATCTTAAGAGATCACCCAGAGAGTTTGTTGTTGGTGACAGGGTATTCTTGAGGGTGAGACCGAAGAAGAGTGCTATCAAGTCCACAAAGCTTGATCCTCATTTTGTAGGACCCTTTGAAATCATAGAAAAGATCAGTCCTGTGGCATACCGACTTGCCTTACCACCTAATCTATCCAATATTCACAACACCTTTCATGTTTCCTTGCTTAAGAAGTATGTTGCTAACCCTGAGCATGTGTGGAATTTTTCTAATTTGTAGATGGTGAACCCCGAGGCTATAGAGGTTCGACCAGTAAATATCCTTGAATTCCAATCCAAATCGATGAGGAAAGGAACCTTGGAGCAATGCAAGGTCCAATGGGATCATTATTTCGAAAGAAATGCTACTTGGGAGAAAGTAGCAAACATGCAAAAACATTTTCCATTTCTGTTTGAGGATGCATTGTAAATATTTGTTTAATGTTTATGCTATGATGACACATAGAGGACTGTGTTAAGCCTAAGGGGGGAGGATGTCATGACCCTACCCTTGGAAGACCTTCTATTTTGATGGATTTATGTTTTGTTATATTGCTTATGGATGGAATGACTGTCTATATCAGTTTTATTATGCAAATTACTTGTTTCTTATGGAAAATATGAGATGTGAATCCTTTGTGGGATGTAGGATAATTCCATGTTTGGATCTGAGAAACATGCATTTGATGTGAGAACATGATGCTACTAATGAAAAGTGTATTTTTGCAGGAACATGTTTCTTTACGGTGGTAGAAAAGAGTAACCACTGAGAAAAGAATACCTTGGGGAAATGATGTGATGGGTAAATTATCGAAAATTATGGGGAGGCAACACGAAAGAATGCCCCTTTTCATGAAGATGCATATCATGAAATTGCTTAGTTGCATTTGTGTGTTATAGTAGTTTCTTATAATGAAATATTATAAAGTAAAAGAACAATTGTTGGTTGATATTATTACCATAGTGGATAATAAGGAAAGAACAACAAAGAGCAAAGGATAGTTTTTATAAATGATTTCTCTTTTAATGTTTCGGTATGTGCTTTACTCCTGACTATTTTAGAACCCATAGCATTAATTGTAAGAATGTGGAAATCTGGTTATGGTGTGTTCGTTGGATTCCTTATGGGGAAGTGCAATGGAGTGGGTTGTTAAGGAACGTTGGAAGTTAATGCATAGGAGTTTATACTAGAGTGGGTACATCGGAAGAAAGGAGAGGAAGGGAAAAAAAATCAGGAGGATTGAAAAAAGAAAAAGAGGAGGAAAAATTTACTGGTTTGGGAAGAGGCTTTAAAAGACTGGATTTGGTGTAGCAAAGACGTGAAGAAAGACAGTGAATGGTTTTAGTAAGTAAATAAACTATTGCTTCTTGTTGTATTAAAACTTCAAAAGAATTTGTGATTAGAAAAATGTGCTTGTGTGAGTTCAACTGTGTCTGGGTTATATCATTGATAGTCCATCATATGAAAGAAATGATTATGCTTTATACCTGGTATGTTGATAGAGAACACATCCCACAGTTACTCTTTTTATAGGAAAATTTTATGTTTTATAACTTCAGTGCTACCATACGAACGTATCCAATGAATCCCATTAGTAGGTTCATTCAGACTTATCTCCAGTAATGGTGATATCATTGTTGGGTGTCATTCCATGTTATGGTTGTTGGGAGAAGGAACTAATGTTGATGATTGTTGGGTAGTATTTTAGTGTGAGTTTTGGAGCAGTGGAGGCTTTTAAGTGTATCTTTTATTTTGCTCTTGTTCTGTCATTGTCATGAATGATTTGGTAAACTTAGAAGATAGGACAAAGATACTTGGTAATTGCTTAGATATTTGAAAAGAGAACGATTGCCTTCTATTGCATTTGATTATACCTAAAACTCTATGTCTGTAAGGAATGTGTATAATGAATGCATGAATTATCATTGTTGTTGATAGTATAGAAGGAGACGATTGAATTGAAACTCGTTCCTTGATTTGAATGATTATTTTGGTAATGCTCGGTTCTATTTTTGTTGAGAAGTTAGAAATGAAATAAATCTTAAAGACTAGGTTGTTGTGATTTCCTGAAGAATGGTAATTTCTTGGATGTATGAAAGGAAGAATGATTACCTTCTACTATATTTGATTATTTTTAGAATTCTATTCTTTGAAAGGAATGTGTTTAATGAATGCATTGATTTATCATTGCTATTGTTTAAATTTAGAGATATTTGTTCATTGATTTGATTGATTATTTGATAATTCTCAGAAAGAATGGTTAGAATTGAGACTCGGTATGAATGCATGATGAGCATTCTTGAAAGAGCTAAGGAGTCATCTTTGATCCCCATTATAAGGTAATATTTTCTCGGTTGGTGTTGTTTTTCTATTGCCGAAGTGTTCTATGGATGCTGATGTGGTTACAATCATAGGTGCAACTTGAGTCTGTGTCAAAGAAGCTCTATGTAATGATGTGAGCATGGGGATGTTTTCAATTGTAGGAGTAATACTCTATGAGGAGAAGTTGGTGCTCAACGACCACCAGCTAGAAGATGAACTGGTCCTATTCAAATGATGGATGGCAATTGAACTCTGACTACCTTAATGCAATTATTTTATAGAGAGAGACATCTCATGAATTGAATCATTTGTATATACATCTCTAGGGGTTGTCTAGTGATGCACTGCTAGTAATGTGATTTGGAATCTTGTATATAGTTTGGATAGTTTTCGAATGATTTTAGTATGATAAACAAGATCATGCTAGTTGAGTTAACTTGACCTCGGTGTAAAGATATGCTTATGTTATGTTGGTGTTGGTTTATTAACTCAGAGATCAAATTTTGAGCATTCATAGTGTCTTATGGGACTTACCTAGAATCACCTGAAACTAAGCTTAATTAGTTAATCCATTAGATTAATTCTTTGAAGCTTGAGTTACGAGATTACACCGAGATTATCGATGTGTTTTGTTAGATTAAATGTTATAATATTTACCCTATAAATGAATAAGGACAACTGGGTATCTAGCACCTTTGGATGACATCTATAATCAATGGATATCCACTACTCACTAATTAGAGATGAAATATGGATAAGTTGGTTAATTAGTTAAAAATAATATAATGAAGAATTCTCCCAATGCATTCTTGTGTAACTATGTAACTAATATCACTTTTGGAAATAGTTTTGGGAATGGGAACTAGAGGGAGCCCGACTATATTTTTAGATATCGGGTAAGGGATCCTCTTGGAAAAATATGTTGGTCAAATTATTGTGGATGATGCTTAGTACTCCTACTCTAAAGGAATTGGGTAGGGAGTAGGGATTAGCATATCCATGGAACTCTTTCACTAAAAGGCTTGTGAAAAAGAGTAGTGAACTATGTCTATAGATCTCTTACGCTAAAATACTTGCGTGAAGAGAAAAGACTAGTGTCCTAGAACTCTTGAACTAAAGGACTTGTGCAAGGGTAAATACTAGGGCTTTTCCTTTCAATAGAGTGAAAGGAGAACCAACTATATTGTTAGGAATTAAAGGTAGTTGGAGTGGAAGAGAACTGCACCAATGCTTCCCACAAATGGACATGTGGTGAAGTAGGGATGGTTGCATATTTAGGCTTGGTCATAACTCTTAGATGAGGGTCATGAGTTATTCAACTCTAGAAAAGGATTACTAGAGACTAGGTCTATCTTTCATTGGAATGAGAACTCAATCAACCCTTATGAAGTTATAGTATATATATAATATATAAGGGGTTGAATTAGAGTAAACTAGGTTTAAGGAACTTTGGGTCACGACAAGCTAGGAAGAATATCTTCTTTGGAATCAATCCAATACCTGAAGCAACAAATGAAAGATTGAAGATTTGGATGCCTAAGTAAAAGGTCCCATTGCAATATTATAGACCTATAGAGTGTAGAAGAGGAAAAGGCCAAAGGATTCTTATTGTAGACTCAAGGAAGAAGAGACTCCATAAAATAATCTAGGAGAATATTTGAGGTTGGTGATCTCCATTGAAGATTGCAGATTGTAGATTGAAGGAGGAGGAGAAAACAACTCAAGAAGTTGAAGAGATCTACAATAGTTCCCATTGAAGAACTTCCAATTTTAGAAGAGAAGGTAGAGAAGGACTAGCAAAGGTCCTGTTCCATATTCTTGAAGCAACAAATTTTAGAGATCTAGGAAAATATCTCATTGAGAAGAATAGAGAAGTTGCAGAAATTCAAAGAACTTAGTGAAGAGGTCTCAAGAAAGTCTTGAGAAGGATAAATAAGGAGAAGGTTAGAAAATCCTCATTGCAGATTTCAAAGAAGACTGTTGAAGGTGTTTTAAGTGGAACTCATTGCAAAAATTTACTTGCAGGAAGGAGTTCTTGATAAAGGATTTTTTGGGACAATTATCAAGGGAAAATTGTCACCATTCGACAACAAACCCAAAAGGAGAAGTATTTGGAAAGGAGTTTGCCAAATTTTGGAGGAGAATAGTGAAGACCTCAAGACTATAATAATATTGAGAAGAATGCCACTAGATAGGCCAAGGTTGAAGTCAGAATTCGACAAGGAGGATGAAGGAGAAAGAAGTTAAACGAAACCATCAATTCTGATAGATTTGGAGATTTCCATTGAAGGCTATTTTAGAGAAAGGAGATTACTGGTTTTACAGTAGAAAAGTGAAGGTTTCTTGAAGGTAAATCTTAGTTGTGATTTGGAGGAGTTTCCTACCAAATTTGTGAGATTCAAGGACAACACTTCAGAGGAGAAATTGACTGCTTTGCAATATGAAAGTTTACATTTGAGGACATCAAGAAAGTAGAAATTTGGGTAGAATTAATAGTTGCTAAGTTTCATACTTTTAGGGTGCATCCTTAAGGAGAGTTAAATCCACCAAACTACATTTTTTGGGTAGCAAGTTTGGAGGAGTTTCAAAGCTACAAATTGGTGAGTTAAAAAACTATTTTGGATAGCAAAGAAGAGTTGTGATTTCATCTAATATAGAGCGATGCTTTGGTGAATATAATCATAAAGAAATATAACATCTACAAAGTTATAAAGGTAAGCAACTTAGGTGCAAAAGGATCATTATTTGAACTTTAGTTATTTGGTTCATTATTAAGTTTCATTAAGCACCACATTAAAGTCTAAAGTTGCAAGGGAGTAAGTTTCAAGTTTTAAAATCTTCAAGGTAGTGCAGAAGTTAATTTCTACAAGGTTCAAACCTACACATAAGAAATAAGAGTTAGATATATTTTAAGAGAAAGAAAAATATCAACTTCATATTGTCTATTGGAAGCAAAGAAGACATTATTCTTAAGTGAAAGTTGCATAGATTATAGTGCATATTTCAAGGTACTTTTAAGAGTTCATTTAAAGGAGCAATAAGGAGTTATTAATAGTGCATTATACTAGTTATTATTAAAGGTTTTTAAAGTGCATTAAGTATTTATCAAAGGAGGAAGATTAAGTGCACAAATCAAAGTATAAGTGAAGTTTCAAAAGACACTATTGAGCACAGGAAATTTGCAACATATTGTGGCAAGGAGAAGCCACCAAAAGGAGAAAGATAACCTCCAAATATTGTAAAAGGAAGATGCTATATCAAATAAAAAATGTATCAAAAGGAGACTTAAAGGTCTCAAAGTACAAGGTGCAAGTTGATCAATAAAAGGAAGATAAAATATAGCAAATATTTCAAATATCAAGCAATGATATTATAAAGCTTAAAAAGAAGCTTTGACACATAGAAAATAGAGCAATATAAGGTATCAATATTAATCCACCCGAGATGTCTAAAGACATCCAATACAGTGCCAAAGACACCAAATTCAACGCCTATCATAGTTAAACAAACTTGCAGCATTGAAGGAGTCTATGTAAGATAGTGCCATTGCAAGGATTACGTGCAAGTGGGAAGAAAAATAGCACAAGGTTTGCATAACACAAGTGATAAAACAAGGTGCAAATGATGATACAATACCCAAAAAAACATAGAGAGGAGCTTGGATGAACCACCCTTGCTAAAGAAAGCTCCAAAACACCATAGGAAGTGTCACCGCCATCGAGGAAGAACCACCATTCATTGAGATGCAAGAAAGCATGCTATAATAAGATTTGAAATAACTTACAAAGGAGTTGAGGTGATAAGATATATTGAGGAGCTTGAGTGCATGCAAAAGAGGAGCCTCCACTTGCCATAACAATGAAATGTATCTTGTGCCACTTGGCACAAAGGAAGAAGAGGTATCTACAAAACCTAACACTTTCAAAGAGTGCTCAAGTAAAAGTAACACTCTAGTCAAATCAAAGAAGCACCGAGGAAAGAATAACATCCTCATTATCATTTCAACACCTACAATTCTCCAAGAACATTACCAGGCCTGCGCCTTGTGGAGTAACACCTCAAGAAGGCTAATAACCACCATGTGCCTCCTAATGAGAAAGCATAAGGCCTAAGGCAATGTAAAGTATCACTTGGAACTCGTTTCAAGAAGAACAAGGGTATTAATAGCTACCACAAGAAAAAGTGTGTATATAAAAGTGTGTATATATGATGCATATCTCCAGCAAGAGAGGTCAAAGAGCATTGAAGGAAGGAGAAATACCATCATAGAGGGTGTCCATTGAACATTGAACATTAATTGCTCACTATCATATGTAGAAGACTAGAAAATACAATGCTTAATATTGGATGAAGAATCATAACAAGAGCCAATCATATTGTATCATACAACATTTGAAGGAAGGTAAAGTTTTATATAATTCAATATTTACTTTCTTTAAGTATAAGGAATTATAAGGTGCTTCATTATATAAGGTTGAAGTTATTTATTATTTGAATTGGAGATATAAGCAAATATCAACCTTAGTGAATTATAAAGCAAGCTTAAACAAGGATTTTATATCCTTAAGTGACATTTCAAAAGTGCACTAGTTGAAATTTAAATATCATAATATTTGTAAATTAATTAAATAAAAGTTATAAGGTTTTATACCTTGTAAAATTAAAGTATTACCCTATTGCATATATTATCATTTCTAAATTTCCAAATTAGGGAGATATAAGGAGTTCTGCTTCAAACTTTAGATCATTGGAATTTAGAAAATTGAACCATTGAAAAATAAGGATAAAATAAGCAAAATCATTGATTGCTTAAAAGAGTTGGAATTTATTACTTATACTTGTATCATATTCATATTAAAAGGGACAAAAGGAATCCAACCATAGAGTCTTGAAGTTAGAGAACTTCATCTAATTAAAAAGTGCATATATCAATAGGGAGAAATAAGGTGATATAGGAGTTGATTATTATCTTCAAAACATAAGGGAATCAACTCAAAATAAAATCTAATAGATACTAAGCACTTTAAAATTATAGCAAACTATAATCACTTGGGAGATATAAGGAGTTCTACAAAATCCAAGATTTAATAAGGATTTATCCAGTTAGTTCACATATTCTAAACTAGGAAGTCATAAGGTAGACTACTTCAAAGGTTCTATAAAAAGTATTCTCAAAATACTAAAGAGCTAAAAGAGTCATGTTGATTAATCCTATACTACAAGATTTGAAGAATTAGAACTTGGTCATATACTCAAATTCAACCTAGAATTCAAATAGGGAGATACAAGGTCTGCAAGTGACAATAAACTATTAAAACCATGGAAGAAATATGTCTACATCAAATAATACAGTAAACAATGATATGAATAACTTCATTAGAAAGGAAAGGGTAAGTGTTATAAAAATTGGAATAAAAAATTTACTTATAAAGTCTGAAGGAAACCTAGATCTTACTTCAAAAGTGATTCATAATGAAGCTTTAGAAGAAAACTTTGAAACCCTGAAATATTATCTACATGCTTGACTCATTGAAGCAATTTATAATAGAAATATTGATATTCAAATTCCTTTAGACATTGGTAGCATATTATATATGGTATTACTTATATTCAAATGTTACAAAGATGATAATGTAGAACAAAAAGGATTGATTGAATCACTTAAAGAGAAAACAACAATGGATGAATCCTTCTTAGAGAATATATTTCAATCCTCATGTAGTATTGATACTTCAAGTTCTACTAACTCGAGATCTTATCATGATGCCTTAAACTTTTGTTCAAAATCTTCTGTACACAACAAGAATAGTACGACCACTTATGAAAGTACAAAAACTGGCTCCAAAGATAAGGATAAAGAAGAAGAAGAAGAAGAAGAAGAAGAGAAACCAGATCAAGGAGGTATATAGTATAAGGTAAGTTAAAAATAATACAAGGGACTTGATCAAGCTGAACAACATTTGAAGGACGAAGATCCATATTGAAGACTAAAGTCTTCAACACCCAAATAATGTAATACAATAGTCCACATGTAAGTAGATTAGGAGTGTTAGAGTATATTACATTATTTAGTATATGTCAATGTACCACCTTGAATACATTTCTAGATTAGGATTTTATTTTAGATTAAGATTTGAGTAGTTACTTCAAGCAAGTAATAAATGCACAAGTGTTAGAATGTGCAATATTGTAAATGTGCATGTAGTTATGTAAATGAGTCATAGGATAGGTAGATGAAGAGTCATAGGTAGAGTAAAGGCCAAGGCACATATCCTCCTATATATATATCTTGAGGTATAGTGTATAGAGAGTGAGAGAGATTGAAGTTAGTAAAGTGATTTGTAGTTAGAGTACAATATAGTTCTTTCATTGAAATTATAGTTTTTTTACATGTTATAGTGCCATTGATGGTATATTTATGAGTTATTGCAAAATTTTATCTTATATTTTTTTGGCATATTATAGTGTCATTATCATATAGTTATCATTGCTTGCTCGTTTTACATCTTGTGGTTGCGTTTCCTTTAATATAAATCATCAAAAGCTAACAAAAGCAAGATTCTTATTGGTGAGCATTTGTAGAGAAGAGGATATCATGTATCTAGAAATGTTCATTTACTTTTTTCTTTTTCCTTTTCTTATATCATTTGGGGTCACTTTTTCAAAACTTTAAGAATATATTGACCCTATAGTTATTCGTTGGAATTTATGGTCTGAAAGGACTAATAAATTTTTTAAAAATCAAATATTAAAAGCATGTTCAAGTCTTGAATCATATTATTGCTTCTCTTACATAATGTTTATAGACATGGTGCTCATCATGAAAAGTCTTAAGTCTGTAAAAAGAGATGTTGACCTCTTGGTTATAGGATGTGAATATGCATGGAAGGATTATCTTTAATAATGGAGTTAACAAAAAGGATTTACTTCAATGTATGGTAAAATGAAAAAACCCAAAAGTTAGGTTTTTCAAAATTAATTTTGATAGTGTTTCCAAAGGATATCTCGGGAAAGCTAGTGGAGACAATGTTTTTAAAAATAATGAAGGTAAAGATCTCTTATTCAAAATCATATGAAACTTTATCTAACAACTATACACAGACTAGGGCACTTCTTACATGGATCAAAATTCTCATTGAAAATTATGGAAAAATATTTTAATTGAGGGGGATTCATATATTATTATTAGTGTTATCAAGAAAAATGGATGTGGGGATTAGATAAAAATAAAACCATCAATTATTGTTGGAAGTAGTTGATCATTTTCTTGAAAAAATTAAAATTTAGAAGGCAACCAATTGATAAGATTTTTATCTCTTAACGAAAAATGATACAAAATTAACTATGAAAGCATAATTATTTGAGGAAGATAAAAATTGTCTTTGATAAAAATAATTTTAAAAACAAACTAATTTAATTACGACCTAAACTCTTATACAAATTTGAGTGTCCATACTCTAACTTAAAAATAAATCCCCAAAGACATTTACAAAGATTAATGTTTTTTGTATGTAACTAACAACATCAATCAAATAGCTTTAGAGATGAGGAGATGAATGAGGATGAAAAGAAGGAAAAACAATCAATTTTTTTGTATGTAACCAACAACATCAATCAAATAGTTTTAGAGATGAGGAGATGAATGAGGATGAAAAAAAGGAAAAACAATCAATTGACAAAGCATATCAAACAAAATTTAATCAAAATCTTAGTCTTTTAGAAGATAAGATTTAAGAGAGCATGAGATGAATGAATGGAGATACAATGGTGGTAGATGAAATTAACTATGAGTTATTAAAATATATTTTGTATTAAAAAGAATAATGGAATGAAGTCAAATCAAAATTATTGTATCTAAATATGCACCATGCTCTTTTTAAGTTCAAATTTTGTAATATGTAGATGTTGAAAGTGATTTTTTTCTTCGTGAAAGATTTGGGGTCCTTTCAAAACCCCCTTCATTTACCATAATAATATATATAAAATATATATATATATATATATATATATATATATATATATATATATATATATATATATATATATATATATATATATGTGTGTGTGTGAGAGAGAGAGAGAGAAGACATTAAGCCATAAAATAAAGTAAGTAGAGAAGACATGAAAATTTCTCTATTTTTGGTTGTCTTTATTGCTTACCTTCAAATTCTATTAAAATGTTATTGGAAATACTATTAAGTTTTTATTGTAGATTGCAAAATACATCAAAATAATATTAAGTTTAAATATGATTGTTCTGAGTTATTTTATTGGTGTATTGGGTGGCAACTAGCATGCTTAAATTCTAAAGATAGAGTTGGTATTTTAACATTTATATTAATTATTTTTAAAAATAAAAATGGTTTAAAATTAGTTTATTATTTATAAATTTATATTTTAATTTTTTTATATAAGATTGAAGCAGGTCCTATCCGTATTACATCATCACTACATAGTGGTATTACAACAAAGTTTGGATAATATCATGTATCATTTTGACAAGATTTAAACCTACATTTCTTCAAAATATTAAAAAATTAATTAATTGAATTAATACCACTTGATTAAATTTATATTTTAATTAATTATTAAATATTTTATTTTTATTTTAAATTAAAAATTATATAATTTAAATTAATTTAATAGTGAAGAATTTAACCAATTGATAAACATCATTATCCGTCTAATCTCTCCTTAAAAGCTCATCTGTTCAATTTCAAAAACGGGCTTCTTTTCATTCTTCAATTTTTTAATTTGAAAGTTTTTTTTTAAATTAAGCTTTAAAGTTCATTTTTATTAACACTATATTCAAATCAAGGTTCTATAGTTCTATAGATGGGTAGATGCAAATGGTGTGGGTACGGGTTAATGACCTCAAAATTTAAATTGTGCAAATGTTTGTATGCAAGATGTCAACCTAAAAATATAGATACAACTACCTAAGCTTATTAAAAAAAAATATTTTTTCCCTTTTATAAAATTAATATATATATTAAAATTTAAAATTTTTATTATATTTAAATATTTTTGTTTTTTATTTTTAAACATTTTTAAAGCTTTATTTTTTTTCTCATCTTATCATCAATTTTAAAAAATTATGTATTTTTTTAATTTAAAAGTTTTATTGTATAATTAATAATCACTTGTATTAGTGGTATTCAACAATTTCTATTATATATATATATATATATATATATATATATAATTTGACATTTGACATTTGAGTCTCTTCAAAGAAAAACTTTCCTCTGAGAGTCCACTCTATTTCCCTTTCGCTTCATTAATTGTTGTCTTCCCCATACCTTCTGCTCTCCAATACACCTGTTCTTCTTTCCAATTTCGTATGATAATACCAAAACCAGCTTTTCCAAGGTTTTTAGTAGAAGCCTCGTCTATGTTTGTCTTCACCCACTCTCTGGGAGGAGGTCTCCACTCTATGTTATTTGAAGAGATCTCACCTGCGCATCCAACCCTTAGTTGTTTTTCTTTCATAGTTATTCCAAAGCTTCATAGAATAGTCACTTCTTCCATTTTTATGTTTGTTTCCTCCTGTAATCGAATAGACAGTGTTTCCATTACCTTACTCATAATCCTCTCCCAGACTTGCTCCCTTTTTTTGTGCTCTAATATAAATATGTGTGCATTTCATAACTGCCACCATATGAAGCTAGGCCCCAACTTTCATGTCATTTTCATTGTTTTAGTCTTAAAGTTGCACTGCTTCTATTTCTCATAAAAGTTTTCCTAGCTCTCAAAATTTTTCCAATGTTGTCTCATATGCCTCCACCAACTAATCCATATGTCTTTAGCAAAATAAAACCCAAAAAAGAGGTGATTCAAGGTCTCCTTTGCTTTTCCACACATAACACATTTGGAAGGCCCTTAGAAACCTGTTTTTCTCAAATTATCAAATGTCAAGCACTTTTTATGGTTAATCAACAATGATAAAATGTTAATTTTTGGCCATCTTTCCTTTTGCCAGAAAAATATCCATGGAAGTGGTGTTGGGATAATCTCATATCCACAAACTACCTTGCATCCCTCCTTTGCATTATAGATTCCCAAATTGCTTCCTCCCCATCCAAGTATATCCCTCATAGAACCATCCTAAATTGGATGTCTTTGTAGATGTCTCCATAGTTTTTTGGTTAGTTCCTCTGCCCCGCTCACTGGCCATTCTCGAGGATGTTTCTATTGTAGTAAGTTTGACACATGTTGACTCCATGATTTCATATAGGAAGAGGCTTTCCACCACCCTACCTTCTGGAGCTTTGCTTTCCAACTCTCCATATCTAGGAATGTCTGAATAATTGGTTGAGATTGATTTCAGAATCCTCCCAAAATAGAGCATACTTTCCATCCCCTACTTTCCAATATAGGTATGGCTTTATTAACTCTTGGTCTACTTCCATTGTTATCCATACTATATATCCCTCTCCTTCCACTCTGCATCTTGGGATGTCTTTCTCAGGCACTCCTAGGTAATGTTTATCTTGTAACAATCTACTCCATAAGCCCCCAGTAGCTGTAATCCATCTCCAATATAACTTTCCTCCTAGTGCCTTGCTACTTTGGGATGTTGATCTTATCCCCAATCCTACTTGTTTTTTGGTTGGCATATCTTCTCCCACCCAACTAGTGCTAATTTTTTCTCTTCCCTTGCACCTAACTACAAAATTTTTCTTGTGTGTTTATCAATATCTTTCAAAATTCTCTTTGGAGCCTGAAGTATGGAAAAATTATAAACTAGGAGAGCTTGTAGCACAACTTTAATCATTATAAGCCTTCCTCCCAAGATTAGCCATTTGTGTGTCCAGTTGCTCAACTTAGCTTGAAGTTTATCAATCAGCCCTTCCACTCCTTGCTTTTTGTTTTCTTTGTAGATAGTGGTACTCCTAAATACTGTATGGGTAAAGGATTTTCCATGAAGTTCAAAAATTATATAATTTTATCTCTCACCCTCTTCATTGTATTGTTAAAAACTATTTGAGATTTTTCCATTAAAATTTTTCCTTGTAGCTTGAGTATACCCATCTAAAATTTCTTTTATGTTTCTTGCTACTAGGATATTGGCTTGACTAATAAGAGTTGTATCATCCATAAACTAGAGGTGATTTATCTCAATATGAGAACTTATTTTTAGACCCCTTAGCCTCCCCTCTTGTCTTCCTTTTCTTAACAATCTCCCTAGAACCTTTGCATAAAGGATAAAAAGGTAAGGGGAAAGAGGTTCCCCTTGCCTCAACCCCCTTCCTGCTATGAACATGGGAGAGGAACTTCCATTTACCAGAACTGAGATTGATGTGGTATGTGTATAGGATTTTACCCAATCTCTCCACTCCTTTGCAAAGCCCATTTTTTTTTAAGTTCTTTGCAAAAAAGACCAGTCTACTCTATCATAGGATTTAGAAAGATCTAATATAATAAACATACCTAGGTCCTTTTTCTTAGACATTGTGTGTATCACTTCCTGTGCCACTACTGTTCTATCTAGAATTTTTCTACCTTCAATAAAACCACCTTGCTCACTTGAAATCAGATTTGGTAAAAAATGTTTTAACCTCTCTGCCATAAGCTTTGTTAATATCTTGTATACTACATTATAGAGTGAAATAGGCCTATAATTATCAATTATCTCACTAGGTGGGCCCTTAGGAATTAAAGTGATAAAAGTATGATTCAAGGATTTTAACATTTTCTTACTCTATCTGATTTCCTCGAGTGCCTCCACCACTGCTTGACCCACAATTTCCCAAAAAAATTGATAAAATTAAATGGGGAATCCATATGGTCTTAGGGTCTTTCCTGTTTTCATTTTTTGTATGATCTATGATGTTTCTTCCAGAGAAATTTCCTCCATTAATAATTTTTAATGCTTTGGTTTGAATAATTGCGGAATTACCTCTAGTATCTTCTCCCACCATATTGCATTCAAATTTTCATTTCTACTAAAAAGAGTATGGAAGTATGGATTTGCTATAGTTTTCATTTCACTTCCACTGGTTTTTACCTGACCCATCATATCTTTAAGACCTATAATTCTATTTTGTTATTTTCTAGTTGTTGTTGTCTTACGAAAGAATGTTGTGTTTTGATACCTCTCCTTTAACCATGTAACTCTAGCTCTTTACCTCCAATAGATCGCTTCTTGTTCTTCCAAAGCTTCCTCTCTACTAATAATTTTTGACTCACATTGCAACATATCTTTCATAATAGTTCTGTCTTATCTCCTGAGCAATCTTCTTCTTTTGATCCTTGATTTCATTCTTTTGGATTCTAGTGAGTTCCTTCTTGTGTTTACTCCATTCCTTTAGTTGGGTCCTAACATATTTCAGTTGTTTGTGAATTTTAAATTGGGTTGTCCCAAATCTTGGTTTCCCTAATTCCCACAACTCTTTTATGTGGTACCCCAACTCCTCATCTTTTAGCCACCATAGCTCAAGTTTAAAATCTCCTCCAACTTTATGATTATCTTCTTCTATGGTAAGGCTTACTAGAAAATGATCTAAAGAAAACCTATCCATGACCCTTGATTGATGTTTGGTATGTAGGTATAGTTCCTCTCCCATGAAGAATGATCCAAGCAATATTTTATTGTCTCATTTTCATTTCTTCTATTTGTCTAGGTCATGGAGCTATCCACAATTGGGATATCTATTAGATTCATTTGACATGTTATTGATGAAAAAAACCTATCATTTTCCTCCAACATGGATCTGCCTCCTTGTTGTTCCTCTATTATAAGCTTTACATTGAAGTCTTCTCCCACAATCCATTGGTTCTCTAGGTAGTTGTCTATGAATATCTAGATGGATACCATTGATCTCTCTGAGCTCTAACTGTCTATGCTCCATAAAAATTAACTATAGTCTAATTTTTATCACTTTTCCTATTTTTAACCGAACCATCAACATCCCTCTCATAGAGGCCCCCATACCACTAGGAACAGTTGGTGATTCCACATAGTGGCCAATCCACATGATTTCCCCTATGCCGATTGAGTAAGAATCTATCCTTTTTGCTATATCCTCCTATTTATTTTTTGTAAGTCTTCTCCTTGTATTTTGGTTTTCTGTAACAAAACTATATCTGGACTCATATCTATGATAATGTTAAAGACTATATTTTGTTTGGGGTGACTGTCGAAACACCTTATATTCCAAGTAATTAATATCATTGAGAATTAAGAGAGAAAAAATCAGCCATTGATTTTACTTTTCCATTCTGGCTCAAATCTCTTCCCCGTTCCTCCATATTTTCCTTGTTTGACTTCCTCCCTACATATTGGTTCAATTTTTTTTTCTTCTCCACTTGATGAATCTCTAAAATAAGGCTATATTTATTCTTATTTCTTTCTTTCATCTCTATTTCCTGAGTTAAAACTATCCCCTACTCTATCTTCCCTCCTTTGGTCTCCCTCGTGGGCTGAATCTCCTCTTCCATGAGAGAGTTTGTGTCTAGTTCTACTCCTTGTTTGTTTTATGACACTAGACTGAAGTATTGTTCCTGATCTACCGATGTGACTTGTTGGGTATCCTCTTATAATACTTTCATTTGAAAATCCCCTTCTTTTTCCAAGCTTCCTAGTTTTTTGAATATCTCATATCTATTGTTTGTTCTTCCCATATTTTCTCCTTGTCTTTGGTTGTCGTGCTGATTTTTTTTGTTTGGACTTCTGATTACTTTTTGAAAGCCCTCATAGTATGTTGGGCCTTTCCCTTCCTTCTAATTTACCTTTTACTGAGGAGATTGACCTGTCATGTTAATATTTGCTCGTCCCCTCTTGTTCAAATTGATGATCCTTAATTGTTGGGCACTGTTGGCAGTTTTGAAAACTTTACCACATTTCAATTTTGTTTTGATGATTGATTGTAAAATTTTGATGAATTTTCCAATGAAGGCATTGCAATTTTAATTTCCTACCTTATATTGTTTTAATGTTGCATTACTGCAAATATTATCGAAATCATGTAAGCAATGCAGAAATTTTATTTAAAACTGCTAAGGAACGTAAATGCCAGCAAGAATTTTATTTTCAAAGGAGAAGTATCACGGAGATAAAGAGCAACAACATTGGGTGCTTTCACCTCAAGGAAGTTTCACCTCAGAGAATATTAAGATCATGTTTTAATTTCAGTAAGGAAGTGAAGAAGAGTTTTTTCCCCAATTAAGGGGCGAATATCTTCGTTGTCCCTCTTGGAGGTGTAACAAACCTTAAAGAAATAGATTTACCCGATGGGAAGGAGCACAGACTTCAAGAGAAAATAGAGGAATAAGGTGCTTTCGCCCCAAATGAGGGGTGAAACCTCTTGTCACCCATTTTTGGGGTGAAATTCGTTTTATGCGTCAGACATGTCAAAGATAAATTAAAATGCGCTATGTAAAAAGGTTGAAGGTATTTTTACCCCAACAAAAAGGTGAAAATCCTTGGCACCCCTCTTTGGGTTGACACATAATGCAAAGGCAGTGCCACAAGGGTCGAACGCCCATGAACCAAAGCAGAGTTTTTAAAGGTACATTCGCACCAAGTGAGAGGTGAAAGTCTTTTTCACCTCTCTTTGGGACAAAAATGTAACATTAAGGAAGTTTCGTGAGCTAGGCGCTAACAAAAAACAAGAGGTACTTTCACCCAAGTGAGGGGTAAAACTCTCTGTCACCCCTCCTTTGGGCAAAACATATCTGAAGAAGTTTTTAAAACTTGGTGGGCCCAACATGAGTATAGAAGGTAGTGCTTTCACTCCAAGTTAGGGGCGAAGCTCATTATCACCCCTCCTTGGGGTGAAAGAGTATTTCAAAGGTTTTGAAGGTCAAAAAGGAGGTTGAAGTCGTAAAGGTTAATTTCAATACAATAAACAATTTCATCCACGACTGGACAAAGACAAAACATAGCGCATGATGTAAGTTCGAAGTGCAGTAAATTGAAGTCGCCCCTATAAAGGGGCGTCATTTAGTTTCGCCTTTCCAAGGGGTGAATGGGGTTTTGAAGGTTCAGTTTTGAGTGAACATCATTGCACAACAAATTGGCAAGTGATGTCACCTTTCTAGAAATGTGAAGGTCTCTATCGCCCTCTTTCAAGGTGAAAGCAAAAAAAACAATTGTAAAGAGGAGAATTTAAGGGTAAAATTGCTCAAATATCAAGTCCAACTACGAAGTCGCATGTTGCTACCTCAAAAAGGTTGCTTCGCCCCTTCTTTGGAAAAAATCATTTCTTTAACAGAGATATAGCTCCTAGGGATACACTTTTGCAATTATTTTGGGAAAGAAGTGAGGAAGGATAGCATTTAATTCTAGGAGCAATGCAGACAACCCTTCTACAATATTCGCTTCAAGATCAAGAGATCAGAAATAATTCGTGTTCATTTCCAGCGCACCGACTATCAACCTTGATGATTTTCAAAGTAAATTTAATGCTCGATGGACTTTTCTAGTAAAAGCAAATTTCCAAAGCACGAGATAAAGCGAAATCATGCTTAATTCTCAGGTGATTTTGTTGCGTTCCAATGTACCAGCATCCAAGATTACTTCAAGAATTTACTCTTGTCGACTTCTTTGTGTGATCCTCCCATAAAATCCAAATCATGGTTTCCTTATAGAATATTTTAACCATAACGTCTCTAATATCGAGGAGGAAAATATGGATGCTAGTTTTTGATCTACCAGCATTTTGTTGTATATGCATTAAATGATAGAGGTAAAATCTCTCTATAAAATACTAATCATTTTTCATTGTAAAGGATGGAAGGTTGGATATTCTGTAGAAAAAATATTCCAAGTTTTTTGCATTAACAAAAACAACTCGGCTTCTAGTTCTTCAAACAATTTTGCATTTGATAGTTTTTTGTGTGATTTCTAAAAGCTTTTATTCCCATTATTTGTTGTGATTGAATTCTCCTTCTAAATTTAATATTTGCTTGTGTGGGGGTAAACACTGGAATGCACTTTGAGGATTATTTTCTTGCATGACTATTAGAAGTTTCTACGTTTGTGTTTCTGTTATATGTTGCTAATCACTTGGTGGACATTTGACTGTTAGTCTATCCCCATAATATTCTGCTGGCTTATATCCATATTTCCCATTTCTTTCCAATTTCTTTAAACTTATACCCAATTTAAGATTAGTAAGGGATCCATCCCTCTCTAGAGATTGGCCCAAAGGATATTTATTTCCTTTGGCCTTTCAATGTTGGTCGAGTCTAGGGTGAACAAGGCATAGATCTTGTAACTAGGCATATTTGTGACCAATAATTTTTGGCACGCCTGATGGGACTCTTAAAAGGTTCCAATTTTAATAGTATTGAGGTTTGATGTTCACCTTGTACTGTATGATTAGAAAATTTTGTGACTCAACTCAACCCAAAAGCCTTCGAACATGGAGTGAGCAAAAGGTTTCTTCATGATTACAAGATCGAAGGCCAAAAATTCTGAAGAGCCAGTTGAGTTTTATGAACTTGACATCCAAGAGCTAGGAGAACACCCTAGGTTAGTTACTAACTATGTCACATACACTACAACATCCTCTCAGTAAGCTGGTGTGTTTTTCATTCTTGCAAGTCTTGCTAGTACAACTGTTGGCAATTTTGGGTACTTTGGGTACATTGCTTTTGCTCAAGTGTATAAGTTGTCATTGATGTCAAAAGGCATTTTTGTGTTGATATCAAAAAGAGTGTGATGTCAAAAATATCTTGAGAAAGCTTCATTTTGTTAAAGGGTTTTTATTAAAACCATGGTGACAAGGTTAAAGGTTTTTCTTAAAACCATTTGGACTCATTAAGGGTTTTTATTAAAACCAAGCTTAACTTAATGCAAAGGTTTTTGCTTCTTGAAAAACCTTGAAGGTCCATGTTTATTATTAATAATTAAATTAACTCAAACCTTTGACAAAGGTCTAAGTTTAATTTATTATTAATAAAATAATAATAATTATTATTTTAATTATTATTAAAGGGTCTTTTAACCCTTAAGCGACGTAGATAAAGTTTTCTTTCGTCGACGTGTTGCCATCGTTGGAGGAGCGCCGACGTCAAACAGTTAAGGAGAAATGGCTATATAAGTGGGGATGATTTTCTAAAGTAAGTGCACCACCAATTAATTGGAGTCTTCGATTTGCGTTTGCTCTGTATCATTCGAATAGCGCTTGGTGTCTTTGATTTGCATTTGCTCTATATCATTCGAATAGCGCTTGGTGTCTTCGATTTGCGTTTGCTCTGTATCATTCGAATAGCACTTGGTGTCTTCGATTTGTGCTTGCTCTGTGTCTTCGAATCTCCAATTGACGTCTTTGAAATCGTGCTTGATCTGTGTCTTGGAAACCATGCTTGGCATACTCGGATTTGAGCTTGGGCTGCATCCTTACTTTTTTGCTTGACGTTAGTGGATTGGCAATTGCACCTAAACTGTGTTTTTCAGACTGTGTTTGTGAGATGATTAATGCAAGCATTCAGTGACTTATGTTTTGGACAGTGCTAGGAAAATGAATACGTTTTCCATATCCTACGATCAAGTGAAGATAAAACAAAGGATAGTTTAATATTTCTTTGTCGGGCACTTGTGCTCCAACGACGATGGAGTTTGAGTAAAGGTGCTCGCTAGGCAGAGATACGAGTTTCGAATCACGTCGAGTGCATTTTTCCTTTTGTTGCGATGCACGAAGGAGAGCGGCTATGATTGGGCTACGTAAGTAGAGGAGAATGCGCTTTAGCGCTTATAGTGGTGGCTCCTCATTTCTCCTAAGGTTGGAGAACTAAGTATTGCCAAGGTAAATCTTTTTATTGTTGACTTGGGATATTTGAGTTGATTTGATCAAGAATTATTGATGGAGGTATAAGGTTAAGTTGTAATCTTTGTTTTGACATTGTTATTATTAATGCTTGATGCTTATGTGGAGTAATAAGGTGTAAAGAGATTTTACTTTGTATGTATATTATATTTTTGGTGGTTAATATTAAGTTGGAGTAATAAGGTGTTATTTTGGATCTTTATTATTGTGTATTATTGTATAGTTGCTAACTCTAATTGGTGGTAAATTGAGAGTTAATGTTGTGATAGTTTTTGAGTTCTCCTTCTTCATCAAAGTAAAGGTATGGGCACATTCTTCCATGGTTGTTATTGATTGATGGTTTTCTGAAAATAAGTGTGGAGGGAAAAGGATTTCTACTTGTTTCCTTTTCTTGTGATGATTGGTTGAATGCTTCAAGGTTGATGTTGAGTTGAATGGTGTTGGTTGACTAAACCTTGTTTGATGAGCATTGTTGTTAAAACCCTAATTGGTTGTGGAAAGAACATGAGTATCATTGTTATATGAGATATTGCATGGTTGGCAATTGTTGGGTTGTGTTTCATGTTCTTGAGAAAAGCATACTACATCTATCTTATTCTGTTGAGATTGAGATTGAGTTGAGATTGATATTGGGAGTTAAGTATAGAACATATTGAGTCTCTAACAATTCTCTTTATGCTTCTATGAGGTTGATGAATCACATTGGGTCTCTAACAATTCTCTTTGTGGGTTCATGCTAAGCAAGTTTTTCTTGGTGAGCTTGTTGAGGTTTTGGACAGGTTTCGATGGGGACTTGTGAGCAGGTTTTGGACAGGTTCCGGTGGGGACTTGTGAGCAGGTTTTGGACAGGTTCGGTGGGGACTTGTGAGCAGATTTGGACAGGTCCTAGCAGAGGACTTGTGAGCTGAGTTTGAGAGTTCTATCAGAGAACTTGAGGACAGAGGTGCATTGGTTCTTTGAGAAGAACCTGAGGACAGATTTGGCAAGTCTTTGAGAAGGCTTGTGTGTAGAGGATTGATTTGTTCAAGTGTTGGACAGATCTGACAGACAGAGGAAGACTTGTACTAGACCGACTGACTGTGTTTGGTACAGGTTGTTGAGCTGTTGTGGACGTGATCATAGAAGGTAGAGGTCTCTTAGGCTAAGCATTGAGGACAGGAGGTCTTCGATGGAAAGGAGTTCCACGTGCTGGCAAGAGGTAGAGGCAGTTGATCTTTTGAGGGATCATTTCTAGAGCAGAGGGGAAGGTATCTCCTTTGAGCAGAGGCTCATAAATTCAGATTGGGGGAAGGTATCTCCTTTGGGCCGAGGCTCATAAACATTGTAATTGGGAAGGTTTCCCAAAGAACTTTGAGATAACTTTTAGAGAAAAGTTTTGTGGACGTAGCCCGGGATTTCGGGTGAACCACGTTAAAATTGGTGTCACTTTGTGGATGATATTGTGCTTTGTTTTGATATTGCTTTGGGTATATTGCTTTACTATTTTGAAGTATAAAGGAAAAAGTAAAAAGAGGTCTTATACTGTTCACCCCCCCTCTCAGTATAAGCTTGTGTTCTTCAATTGGTATTAGAGCGGGTGCCTTCGAAAAGTTTAACAACTTGAAGGAAAATCTAGTAAAGAACACAATGGATTATTCAAGTGGCAATGCAGCACCTATTCTTGATGGATCAAATTTTGGTCTTTGGAGTGCAAGGATGAAGGTTCATCTAATGGCACTTGGTAATGAGGTATGGGAAGTGATTGAAGATGAGTACACTATTCCTGAACATGGTCCTTATACTAAAGAAGAAAGGCTCCTACATCACAACAATTCAAAAGAAATGAATGCAATCCTGAAAGGCTTACGAAAGCAGATCTCACCAAAGTGATTCACTACAAGACAACTAGTGAAATGTGGAAACAGTTGAAGGTGGTTCATACAAGTGATACAAATGTCAGAAAGGCCAAGTTGAGACACTTCAAAGGTATGTTTGAACAACTCAAGATGAATGATGATGAAAATATTAGTGACTACATGCTTCGTATGGATGAGGTTGTTAACTCCATGAAAGACTTAGGTCTTGAGCTTGCTAAAAATGATGTTTGTGATAAGATTTTAAGATCTCTTCCTAATAGATTTAGTGAAAATATTTTTGCTATTGAGGAAGCTAAAGATTTGGATAAGTTGAAAAAGGATGAGCTCCATAGTATACTTGCGGCATTTGAGTTGAGAACTCAAGTGAAGGTTGATGTCAAGAAAGAGGCAACTTTCAAGGCTACCAAGAAATCCAAGGGTAAACAACTTCAAGATAGTGATGAGTCTTCTAGTGATGAAGAGGCATATTACAACAAGAAAGGCAAGTTCTCTAGAAAGCACAAAAGTATGAAAAATATAAGATGTTTCAATTGTGGAAAGTTTGGTCATTATGCTACTGAATTTACTGTTCCCAAGAATGAAAGTGATGAAGATAAACAGGATTCTAAGAGCAAGGATTCTTAAAAGCACAAGCATCACAGGAAAAACAAAGATGAGCACAGCAATCAAGGAAAGAGGTATTCTCACAAGCACAAGAAGAGTTTCTACCTAGACAAAGCAAGTAAGTGTTCTAGTAGTGATAGTGAAAGTTCTTCAAGTGATAATGAAAATGAGATGTTGTTCATATCAGAAAAAGAGGAAGAACCGAAACATAGATTCATTATCATGAAATGTCTTAGATGTGGAAAATTTGGTCACCTTGAGGATGATTGCACAAATAATGATTTGGTTTCTAGTATGTATGAGGATGCTTCAGAAAACTATAAGGAAGATGCATGTATGGTTTTTGAAAAGGGTAGCACCTCTAGTGATAAGAAATCCGAAAAAGGCTTTGATGATTCAAAAAGCAAACATATAGAGGAAGGTGAAGTAGATCTTAAAGGTGAACTTATTAGTGCTCTTAGTGCTTTGAAAAAGGAAAGAAAGAAGAATGCTAGACTCAAGGATAAGTTAGATGAATGTTGTATGGAGAGAGATGATCTTATAGAAAGTCTTGACTTCTCTATAGCTAAGACACAAGAACTCAAGGATGAGTTAGAGTCTAAGGTTCTTGAGTATAGTGAGTTAGAACAGAAAATGGCTTCTTTGAAAGAGGAAACTAAAGAGTACAAGGATAAGCTTCACAGGTTTCAAGATAGCTCCAAAAAGGTTAAGTCACTCATCAAAGGTCAAAGAAAGACAACAGATAAAACAGGCCTTGGTTTTGTTAAGCCACACAAGGAACAAGCTGGAGAGTCTAGTAAGAGACTCCAAAAGGAAGAGAGTTCGAATGAGGAAAGTATTTCAGATCATGAGTCCTTGAATGATAGATGCACAGAAACAGAAAATCAGAAACTGAAAAAGGGGAGAAAGTTTACAGGACCTAGAAAGCCATTTACAGGAAAGTTTAATGGCGGATGTTTTGCTTGTCACGAGGTTTGGTCACATGGCTTCACATTGCATGACTCAAGTAAGGAAGGTAAATGACGAGTTTCAGAGGTGGTAATTTCTTTCAAGGGTATTGCTACTCTTGTAAACGAGTTTGGGCACAAGGCAGTTTATTGCAAGGCAAATATCAGGAACAGGTTTGATCAGAATAGGTTTGGTCAGAATAGGTTTGGTCAGAACAGGTTTGGCCAGAATAGGTTTGGTCAGAACAGGTTTGGTCAGAATAGATTTAGTTAGAACAGGTGGATTCAAAGAACAGGTATGCCTAAAAGAAATAACATTGTTACTTGTTATAAATGCAACAATGAAGGTCACACAGCTAGACAGTGTAGAGCTGAACTTCCAAGGAACAAGAACAAGAACAGTGACAAGAACAGGAATATGGACAAAGAGTTCAAGAGAAGGCCCGGCAAGGAAGTTATAGATGCTGATGATGATCAGTGCCTAATGGGAGTTTTACTCCCACCCCAAAATTAATCACCTCATCGGGAGGTGGGGGAGGGACTAAGCTAAGAGGCTCCTTCTTAGTCCCGAGCCCCAAAGGTGGCCCTTTGCCATTGATGACAAAGGGGGAGAGATATGAGTAAGGGGGAGAGCTTCAAAGTGAAGAGGAAAGCTTCAAGTCAGGGGAGCAAAACTTCAAAGGAAGATTCTCGGTTGTGGGCACGAGTTGGTCAGTTGTTAGCATAGTTGGTTTCGAGTTTTGGCTCTTGAGAAGTGTTTTCAATAAAGGTTTGCCATCAATGACAAAGGGGGAGATTGTTGGCAATTTTGGGTACTTTGGGTACATTGCTTTTGCTCAAGTGTATAAGTTGTCATTGATGTCAAAAGGCATTTTTGTGTTGATATCAAAAAGAGTGTGATGTCAAAAATATCTTGAGAAAGCTTCATTTTGTTAAAGGGTTTTTATTAAAACCATGGTGACAAGGTTAAAGGTTTTTCTTAAAACCATTTGGACTCATTAAGGGTTTTTATTAAAACCAAGCTTAACTTAATGCAAAGGTTTTTACTTCTTGAAAAACCTTGAAGGTCCATGTTTATTATTAATAATTAAATTAACTCAAACCTTTGACAAAGGTCTAAGTTTAATTTATTATTAATAAAATAATAATTATTATTATTTTAATTATTATTAAAGGGTCTTTTAACCCTTAAGCGACGCAGATAAAGTTTTCTTTCGTCGACGTGTTGCCATCGTTGGAGGAGCGCCGACGTCAAACAGTTAAGGAGAAATGGCTATATAAGTGGGGATGATTTTCTAAAGTAAGTGCACCACCGATTAATTGGAGTCTTCGATTTGCGTTTGCTCTGTATCATTCGAATAGCGCTTGGTGTCTTCGATTTGCGTTTGCTCTGTATCATTCGAATAGCGCTTGGTGTCTTCGATTTGCGTTTGCTCTGTATCATTCGAATAGCGCTTGGTGTCTTCGATTTGTGCTTGCTCTGTGTCTTCGAATCTCCAATTGACGTCTTTGAAATCGTGCTTGATCTGTGTCTTGGAAACCGTGCTTGGCATACTCGAATTTGAGCTTGGGCTGCATCCTTACTTTTTTGCTTGACGTTAGTGGATTGGCAATTGCACCTGAACTGTGTTTTTCAGACTATGCTGTGAGATGATTAATGCAAGCATTCAGTGACTTATGTTTTGGACAGTGCTAGGAAAACGAATACGTTTTCCATATCCTACGATCAAGTGAAGATAAAACAAAGGATAGTTTAATATTTCTTTGTCGGGCACTTGTGCTCCAACGACGATGGAGTTTGAGTAAAGGTGCTCGCTAGGCAGAGATACGGAGTTTCGAATCACGTCGAGTGCATTTTTCCTTTTGTTGCGATGCACGAAGGAGAGCGGCTATGATTGGGCTACGTAAGTAGAGGAGAATGCGCTTTAGCGCTTATAGTGGTGGCTCCTCATTTCTCCTAAGGTTGGAGAACTAAGTATTGCCAAGGTAAATCTTTTTATTGTTGACTTGGGATATTTGAGTTGATTTGATCAAGAATTATTGATGGAGGTATAAGGTTAAGTTGTAATCTTTGTTTTGACATTGTTATTATTAATGCTTGATGCTTATGTGGAGTAATAAGGTGTAAAGAGATTTTACTTTGTATGTATATTATATTTTTGGTGGTTAATATTAAGTTGGAGTAATAAGGTGTTATTTTGGATCTTTATTATTGTGTATTATTGTATAGTTGCTAACTCTAATTGGTGGTAAATTGAGAGTTAATGTTGTGACAGTTTTTGAGTTCTCCTTCTTCATCAAAGTAAAGGTATGGGCACATTCTTCCATGGTTGTTATTGATTGATGGTTTTCTAAAAATAAGTGTGGAGGGAAAAGGATTTCTACTTGTTTCCTTTTCTTGTGATGATTGGTTGAATGCTTCAAGGTTGATGTTGAGTTGAATGGTGTTGGTTGACTAAACCTTGTTTGATGAGCATTGTTGTTAAAACCCTAATTGGTTGTGGAAAGAACATGAGTATCATTGTTATATGAGATATTGCATGGTTGGCAATTGTTGGGTTGTGTTTCATGTTCTTGAGAAAAGCATACTACATCTATCTTATTCTGTTGAGATTGAGATTGAGTTGAGATTGATACTGGGAGTTAAGTATAGAACATATTGAGTCTCTAACAATTCTCTTTATGCTTCTATGAGGTTGATGAATCACATTGGGTCTCTAACAATTCTCTTTGTGGGTTCATGCTAAGCAAGTTTTTCTTGGTGAGCTTGCTGAGGTTTTGGACAGGTTTCGGTGGGGACTTGTGAGTAGGTTTTGGACAGGTTTCGGTGGGGACTTGTGAGCAGGTTTTGGACAGGTTTCGGTGGGGACTTGTGAGCAGATTTGGACAGGTCCTAGTAGAGGACTTGTGAGCTGAGTTTGAGAGTTCTATCAGAGAACTTGAGGACAGAGGTGCATTGGTTCTTTGAGAAGAACATGAGGACAGATTTGGCAAGTCTTTGAGAAGGCTTGTATGCAGAGGATTGATTTGTTCAAGAGTTGGACAGATCGACGAGACGAGAGGAAGACTTGTACTAGACCGACTAAATGTGTTTGGTACAGGTTGTTGAGCTATTGTGGACGTGATCATAGAAGGCAGAGGTCTCTTAGGCTAAGCATTGAGGACAGGAGGTCTTCGGTGGAAAGGAGTTCCACGTGCTGGCAAGAGGTAGAGGCAGTTGATCTTCGAGGGATCATTTCCAGAGCGAGAGGGGAAGGTATCTCCTTTGAGCGAGATGCTCATAAATTCATGATTGGGGGAAGGTATCTCCTTTGGGCCGAGGCTCATAAACATTGTAATTGGGAAGGTTTCCCAAAGAACTTTGAGATAACTTTTAGAGAAAAGTTTTGTGGACGTAGCCCAGGCATTCTGGGTGAACCACGTTAAAATTGGTGTCACTTTGTGGATGATATTGTGCTTTGTTTTGATATTGCTTTGGGTATATTGCTTTACTATTTTGAAGTATAAAGGAAAAAGTAAAAAGAGGTCTTATACTATTCACCCCCCTCTCGGTATAAGCTTGTGTTCTTCAATTGGTATCAGAGCGGGTGCCTTCGAAAAGTTTAACAACTTGAAGGAAAAGCTAGTAAAGAACACAATGGATTATTCAAGTGGCAATGCAGCACCTATTCTTGATGGGTCAGATTTTGGTCTTTGGAGTGCAAGGATGAAGGTTCATCTAATGGCACTTGGGAATGAGGTTTGGGAAGTGATTGAAGATGAGTACACTATTCCTGAACATGGTCCTTATACTAAAGAAGAAAGGCTCCTACATCACAACAATTCAAAAGCAATGAATGCAATCCTGAAAGGCTTACAAAAGCAGATCTCACCAAGGTGATTCACTGCAAGACAACTAGTGAAATGTGGAAACAGTTGAAGGTGGTTCATACAGGTGATACAAATGTCAGAAAGGCCAAGTTGAGACACTTCAAAGGTATGTTTGAACAACTCCAAGATGAATGATGATGAAAATATTAGTGACTACATGCTTCGTATGGATGAGGTTGTTAACTCCATGAAAGACTTAGGTCTTGAGCTTGCTGAAAATGATGTTTGTGATAAGATTTTAAGATCTCTTCCTAATAGATTTAGTGAAAATATTTATGCTATTGAGGAAGCTAAAGATTTGGATAAGTTGAAAAAGGATGAGCTCCATAGTATACTTGCAGCATTTGAGTTGAGAACTCAAGTGAAGGTTGATGTCAAGAAAGAGGCAACTTTCAAGGCTACCAAGAATTCCAAGGGTAAACGACTTCAAGATAGTGATGAGTCTTCTAGTGATGAAGAGGCATATTACAACAAGAAAGGCAAGTTCTCTAGAAAGCACAAAAGTATGAAAAATATAAGATGTTTCAATTGTGGAAAGTTTGGTCATTATGCTACTGATCGTACTAGTTCCCAAGAATGAAAGTGATGAAGATAAACAGGATTCTAAGAGCAAGGATTCTGAAAAGCACAAGCATCACAGGAAAAACAAAGATGAGCACAACAATCAAGGAAAGAGGTATTCTCACAAGCACAAGAAGAGTTTCTACCTAGACAAAGCAAGTAAGTGTTCTAGTAGTGATAGTGAAAGTTCTTCAAGTGATAATGAAAATGAGATGTTGTTCATATCGAAAAAAGAGGAAGAACCGAAACATAGATTCATTATCATGAAATGTCTTAGATGTGGAAACTTTGGTCACCTTGAGGATGATTGCACAAATAATGATTTGGTTTCTAGTATGTATGAGGATGCTTCAGAAAACTATAAGGAAGATGCATGTATGGTTTTTGAAAAGGGTAGCACCTCTAGTGATAAGAAATCCGAAAAAGGCTTTGATGATTCAAAAAGCAAACATATAGAGGAAGGTGAAGTAGATCTTAAAGGTGAACTTATTAGTGCTCTTAGTGCTTTGAAAAAGGAAAGAAAGAAGAATGCTAGACTCAAGGATAAGTTAGATGAATGTTGTATGGAGAGAGATGATCTTATAGAAAGTCTTGACTTCTCTATAGCTAAGACACAAGAACTCAAGGATGAGTTAGAGTCTAAGGTTCTTGAGTATAGTGAGTTAGAACAGAAAATGGCTTCTTTGAAAGAGGAAACTAAAGAGTACAAGGATAAGCTTCACGAGGTTTCAAGATAGCTCCAAAAAGGTTAAGTCACTCATCAAAGGTCAAAGAAAGACAACGAGATAAAACAGGCCTTGGTTTTGTTAAGCCACACAAGGAACAAGCTGGAGAGTCTAGTAAGAGACTCCAAAAGGAAGAGAGTTCTGATGAGGAAAGTATTTCAGATCATGAGTCCTTGAATGATAGATGCACAGAAATAGAAAATAGGAAACAGAAAAAGGGGAGAAAGTTTACAGGACCTAGAAAGCCATTTACAGGAAAGTTTAATGGCGAGATGTTTTGCTTGTCACAGGTTTGGTCACATGGCTTCACATTGCATGACTCAAGTAAGGAAGGTAAATGACAGTTTCAGAGGTGGTAATTTCTTTCAAGGGTATTGCTACTCTTGTAAACAGTTTGGGCACAAGGCAGTTTATTGCAAGGCAAATATCGAGAACAGGTTTGATCGAAAGGTTTGGTCAGAACAGGTTTGGTGGGAACAGGTTTGGTCAGAACAGGTGGATTCAAAGAACAGGTATGCCTAAAAGAAATAACATTGTTACTTGTTATAAATGCAACAATGAAGGTCACACAGATAGACAGTGTAGAGCTGAACTTCCAAAGAACAAGAACAAGAACAGTGACAAGAATAGGAATATGGACAAAGAGTTCAAGAGAAGGCCCGGCAAGGAAGTTATAGACGCTGATGATGATCAGTGCCTAATGGGAGTTTTACTCCCACCCTAGAATTAATCACCTCATCGGGGAGGTGGGGGAGGGACTAAGCTAAGAGGCTCATTCTTAGTCCCGAGCCCCAAAGGTGACCCTTTGCCATTGATGACAAAGGGGGAGAGATATGAGTAAGGGGGAGAGCTTCAAAGTGAAGAGGAAAGCTTCAAGTCGGGGGAGCAAAACTTCAAAGGAAGATTCTCAGTTGTGGGCACAGTTGGTCGGTTGTTAGCACGAGTTGGTTTCAGTTTTGGCTCTTGAGAAGTGTTTTCGGTAAAGGTTTGCCATCAATGACAAAGGGGGAGATTGTTGGCAATTTTGGGTACTTTGGGTACATTGCTTTTGCTCAAGTGTATAAGTTGTCATTGATGTCAAAAGGCATTTTTGTGTTGATATCAAAAAGAGTGTGATGTCAAAAATATCTTGAGAAAGCTTCATATTGTTAAAGGGTTTTTATTAAAACCATGGTGACAAGGTTAAAGGTTTTTCTTAAAACCATTTGGACTCATTAAGGGTTTTTATTAAAACCAAGCTTAACTTAATGCAAAGGTTTTTACTTCTTGAAAAACCTTGAAGGTCCATGTTTATTATTAATAATTAAATTAACTCAAACCTTTGACAAAGGTCTAAGTTTAATTTATTATTAATAAAATAATAATAATTATTATTTTAATTATTATTAAAGGGTCTTTTAACCCTTAAGCGACGCGAATAAAGTTTTCTTTCGCCGACGTGTTGCCATCGTTGGAGGAGCGCCGACGTCAAACGGTTAAGGAGAAATGGCTATATAAGTGGGGATGATTTTCTAAAGTAAGTGCACCACCGATTAATTGGAGTCTTCGATTTGCGTTTGCTCTGTATCATTCGAATAGCGCTTGGTGTCTTCGATTTGCGTTTGCTCTGTATCATTCGAATAGCGCTTGGTGTCTTCGATTTGCGTTTGCTCTGTATCATTCGAATAGCGCTTGGTGTCTTCGATTTGTGCTTGCTCTGTGTCTTCGAATCTCCAATTGACGTCTTTGAAATCGTGCTTGATCTGTGTCTTGGAAACCATGCTTGGCATACTCGGATTTGAGCTTGGGCTGCATCCTTACTTTTTTGCTTGACGTTAGTGGATTGGCAATTGCACCTGAACTGTGTTTTTCCAGACTGTGCTGTGAGATGATTAATGCAAGCATTCAGTGACTTATGTTTTGGACAGTGCTAGGAAAACGAATACGTTTTCCATATCCTACGATCAAGTGAAGATAAAACAAAGGATAGTTTAATATTTCTTTGTCGGGCACTTGTGCTCCAACGACGATGGAGTTTGAGTAAAGGCGCTCGCTAGGCAGAGATACGGGTTTCGAATCACGTCGAGTGCATTTTTCCTTTTGTTGCGATGCACGAAGGAGAGCGGCTGTGATTGGGCTACGTAAGTAGAGGAGAATGCGCTTTAGCGCTTATAGTGGTGGCTCCTCATTTCTCCTAAGGTTGGAGAACTAAGTATTGCCAAGGTAAATCTTTTTATTGTTGACTTGGGATATTTGAGTTGATTTGATCAAGAATTATTGATGGAGGTATAAGGTTAAGTTGTAATCTTTGTTTTGACATTGTTATTATTAATGCTTGATGCTTATGTGGAGTAATAAGGTGTAAAGAGATTTTACTTTGTATGTATATTATATTTTTGGTGGTTAATATTAAGTTGGAGTAATAAGGTGTTATTTTGGATCTTTATTATTGTGTATTATTGTATAGTTGCTAACTCTAATTGGTGGTAAATTGAGAGTTAATGTTGTGACAGTTTTTGAGTTCTCCTTCTTCATCAAAGTAAAGGTATGGGCACATTCTTCCATGGTTGTTATTGATTGATGGTTTTCTGAAAATAAGTGTGGAGGGAAAAGGATTTCTACTTGTTTCCTTTTCTTGTGATGATTGGTTGAATGCTTCAAGGTTGATGTTGAGTTGAATGGTGTTGGTTGACTAAACCTTGTTTGATGAGCATTGTTGTTAAAACCCTAATTGGTTGTGGAAAGAACATGAGTATCATTGTTATATGAGATATTGCATGGTTGGCAATTGTTGGGTTGTGTTTCATGTTCTTGAGAAAAGCATACTACATCTATCTTATTCTGTTGAGATTGAGATTGAGTTGAGATTGATACTGGGAGTTAAGTATAGAACATATTGAGTCTCTAACAATTCTCTTTATGCTTCTATGAGGTTGATGAATCACATTGGGTCTCTAACAATTCTCTTTGTGGGTTCATGCTAAGCAAGTTTTTCTTGGTGAGCTTGTTGAGGTTTTGGACAGGTTTCGGTGGGGACTTGTGAGCAGGTTTTGGACAGGTTTCGGTGGGGACTTGTGAGCAGGTTTTGGACAGGTTTCGGTGGGGACTTGTGAGCAGATTTGGACAGGTCCTAGCAGAGGACTTGTGAGCTGAGTTTGAGAGTTCTATCAGAGAACTTGAGGACAGAGGTGCATTGGTTCTTTGAGAAGAACCTGAGGACAGATTTGGCAAGTCTTTGAGAAGGCTTGTATGCAGAGGATTGATTTGTTCAAGAGTTGGACAGATCGACAGACGAGAGGAAGACTTGTACTAGACCGACTGACTGTGTTTGGTACAGGTTGCTTGAGCTGTTGTGGACGTGATCATAGAAGGCAGAGGTCTCTTAGGCTAAGCATTGAGGACAGGAGGTCTTCGATGGAAAGGAGTTCCACGTGCTGGCAAGAGGTAGAGGCGATTGATCTTCGAGGGATCATTTCCAGAGTAGAGGGGAAGGTATCTCCTTTGAGGAGAGGCTCATAAATTCAGATTGGGGGAAGGTATCTCCTTTGGGCCGAGGCTCATAAACATTGTAATTGGGAAGGTTTCCCAAAGAACTTTGAGATAACTTTTAGAGAAAAGTTTTGTGGATGTAGCCCAGGATTTCTAGGTGAACCACGTTAAAATTGGTGTCACTTTGTGGATGATATTGTGCTTTGTTTTGATATTGCTTTGGGTATATTGCTTTACTATTTTGAAGTATAAAGGAAAAAGTAAAAAGAGGTCTTATACTATTCACCCCCCTCTCAGTATAAGCTTGTGTTCTTCAATTGGTATCAGAGCGGGTGCCTTCGAAAAGTTTAACAACTTGAAGGAAAAGCTAGTAAAGAACACAATGGATTATTCAAGTGGCAATGCAGCACCTATTCTTGATGGATCAGATTTTGGTCTTTGGAGTGCAAGGATGAAGGTTCATCTAATGGCACTTGGGAATGAGGTTTGGGAAGTGATTGAAGATGAGTACACTATTCCTGTACATGGTCCTTATACTAAAGAAGAAAGGCTCCTACATCACAGCAATTCAAAAGCAATGAATGCAATCCTGAAAGGCTTACAGAAAGCAGATCTCACCAAAGTGATTCACTACAAGACAACTAGTGAAATGTGGAAACAGTTGAAGGTGGTTCATACAGGTGATACAAATGTCAGAAAGGCCAAGTTGAGACACTTCAAAGGTATGTTTGAACAACTCAAGATGAATGATGATGAAAATATTAGTGACTACATGCTTCGTATGGATGAGGTTGTTAACTCCATGAAAGACTTAGGTCTTGAGCTTGCTGAAAATGATGTTTGTGATAAGATTTTAAGATCTCTTCCTAATAGATTTAGTGAAAATATTTCTGCTATTGAGGAAGCTAAAGATTTGGATAAGTTGAAAAAGGATGAGCTCCATAGTATACTTGCAGCATTTGAGTTGAGAACTCAAGTGAAGGTTGATGTCAAGAAAGAGGCGACTTTCAAGGCTACCAAGAATTCCAAGGGTAAACAACTTCAAGATAGTGATGAGTCTTCTAGTGATGAAGAGGCATATTACAACAAGAAAGGCAAGTTCTCTAGAAAGCACAAAAGTATGAAAAATATAAGATGTTTCAATTGTGGAAAGTTTGGTCATTATGCTACTGATCGTACTTGTTCCCAAGAATGAAAGTGATGAAGATAAACAGGATTCTAAGAGCAAGGATTCTGAAAAGCACAAGCATCACAGGAAAAACAAAGATGAGCACAACAATCAAGGAAAGAGGTATTCTCACAAGCACAAGAAGAGTTTCTACCTAGACAAAGCAAGTAAGTGTTCTAGTAGTGATAGTGAAAGTTCTTCAAGTGATAATGAAAATGAGATGTTGTTCATATCAAAAAAAGAGGAAGAACCGAAACATAGATTCATTATCATGAAATGTCTTAGATGTGGAAACTTTGGTCACCTTGAGGATGATTGCACAAATAATGATTTGGTTTCTAGTATGTATGAGGATGCTTCAGAAAACTATAAGGAAGATGCATGTATGGTTTTTGAAAAGGGTAGCACCTCTAGTGATAAGAAATCCGAAAAAGGCTTTGATGATTCAAAAAGCAAACATATAGAGGAAGGTGAAGTAGATCTTAAAGGTGAACTTATTAGTGCTCTTAGTGCTTTGAAAAAGGAAAGAAAGAAGAATGCTAGACTCAAGGATAAGTTAGATGAATGTTGTATGGAGAGAGATGATCTTATAGAAAGTCTTGACTTCTCTATAGCTAAGACACAAGAACTCAAGGATGAGTTAGAGTCTAAGGTTCTTGAGTATAGTGAGTTAGAACAGAAAATGGCTTCTTTGAAAGAGGAAACTAAAGAGTACAAGGATAAGCTTCACAGGTTTCAAGATAGCTCCAAAAAGGTTAAGTCACTCATCAAAGGTCAAAGAAAGACAACAGATAAAACAGGCCTTGGTTTTGTTAAGCCACACAAGGAACAAGTTGGAGAGTCTAGTAAGAGACTCCAAAAGGAAGAGAGTTCTGATGAGGAAAGTATTTCAGATCATGAGTCCTTGAATGATAGATGCACAAAAATAGAAAATAGGAAACAGAAAAAGGGGAGAAAGTTTACAGGACCTAGAAGGCCATTTACGAGGAAAGTTTAATGGCGAGATGTTTTGCTTGTCACGGGTTTGGTCACATGGCTTCACATTGCATGACTCAAGTAAGGAAGGTAAATGACAGTTTCAGAGGTGGTAATTTCTTTCAAGGGTATTGCTACTCTTGTAAACAGTTTGGGCACAAGGCAGTTTATTGCAAGGCAAATATCAGGAACAGGTTTGATCAGAACAGGTTTGGTCAGAATAGGTTTGGTCGAATTTGAATTTGGTCAAAGGTTTAGTCGAATAGGTGGATTCAAAGAACAGGTATGCCTAAAAGAAATAACATTGTTACTTGTTATAAGTGCAACAATGAAGGTCACACACTAGAAGTGTAGAGCTGAACTTCCAAGGTAAGGAAAGGAACAATGGTATGAACAGGTCACAAGGATCAAGGCATGGATAAGAATAGGAATGAGAACAGTGACAAGAACAAGAATATGGACAAAGAGTTCAAGAGAAGGCCCGGCAAGGAAGTTATAGACGCTGATGATGATCAGTGCCTAATGGGAGTTTTACTCCCACCCCAGAATTAATCACCTCATCGGGGAGGTGGGGGAGGGACTAAGCTAAGAGGCTCCTTCTTAGTCCCGAGCCCCAAAGGTGGCCCTTTGCCATTGATGACAAAGGGGGAGAGATATGAGTAAGGGGGAGAGCTTCAAAGTGAAGAGGAAAGCTTCAAGTCAGGGGAGCAAAACTTCAAAGGAAGATTCTCAATTATGGGCATAGTTGGTCGGTTGTTAGCACGGTTGGTTTCGGTTTTGGCTCTTGAGAAGTGTTTTCGGTAAAGGTTTGCCATCAATGACAAAGGGGGAGATTGTTGGCAATTTTGGGTACTTTGGGTACATTGCTTTTGCTCAAGTGTATAAGTTGTCATTGATGTCAAAAGGCATTTTTGTGTTGATATCAAAAAGAGTGTGATGTCAAAAATATCTTGAGAAAGCTTCATTTTGTTAAAGGGTTTTTATTAAAACCATGGTGACAAGGTTAAAGGTTTTTCTTAAAACCATTTGGACTCATTAAGGGTTTTTATTAAAACCAAGCTTAACTTAATGCAAAGGTTTTTACTTCTTGAAAAACCTTGAAGGTCCATGTTTATTATTAATAATTAAATTAACTCAAACCTTTGACAAAGGTCTAAGTTTAATTTATTATTAATAAAATAATAATAATTATTATTTTAATTATTATTAAAGGGTCTTTTAACCCTTAAGCGACGCGAGATAAAGTTTTCTTTCGTCGACGTGTTGCCATCGTTGGAGGAGCGCCGACGTCAAACAAGTTAAGGAGAAATGGCTATATAAGTGGGGATGATTTTCTAAAGTAAGTGCACCACCGATTAATTGGAGTCTTCGATTTGCGTTTGCTCTGTATCATTCGAATAGCGCTTGGTGTCTTCGATTTGCGTTTGCTCTGTATCATTCGAATAGCGCTTGGTGTCTTCGATTTGCGTTTGCTCTGTATCATTCGAATAGCGCTTGGTGTCTTCGATTTGTGCTTGCTCTGTGTCTTCGAATCTCCAATTGACGTCTTTGAAATCGTGCTTGATCTGTGTCTTGGAAACCGTGCTTGGCATACTCGGATTTGAGCTTGGGCTGCATCCTTACTTTTTTGCTTGACGTTAGTGGATTGGCAATTGCACCTGAACTGTGTTTTTTCCAGACTGTGCTGTGAGATGATTAATGCAAGCATTCAGTGACTTATGTTTTGGATAGTGCTAGGAAAATGAATACGTTTTCCATATCCTACGATCAAGTGAAGATAAAACAAAGGATAGTTTAATATTTCTTTGTCGGGCACTTGTGCTCCAACGACGATGGAGTTTGAGTAAAGGCGCTCGCTAGGCAGAGATACAGAGTTTCGAATCACGTCGAGTGCATTTTTCCTTTTGTTGCGATGCACGAAGGAGAGCGGTTGTGATTGGGCTACGTAAGTAGAGGAGAATGCGCTTTAGCGCTTATAGTGGTGGCTCCTCATTTCTCCTAAGGTTGGAGAACTAAGTATTGCCAAGGTAAATCTTTTTATTGTTGACTTGGGATATTTGAGTTGATTTGATCAAGAATTATTGATGGAGGTATAAGGTTAAGTTGTAATCTTTGTTTTGACATTGTTATTATTAATGCTTGATGCTTATGTGGAGTAATAAGGTGTAAAGAGATTTTACTTTGTATGTATATTATATTTTTGGTGGTTAATATTAAGTTGGAGTAATAAGGTGTTATTTTGGATCTTTATTATTGTGTATTATTGTATAGTTGCTAACTCTAATTGGTGGTAAATTGAGAGTTAATGTTGTGACGATTTTTGAGTTCTCCTTCTTCATCAAAGTAAAGGTATGGGCACATTCTTCCATGGTTGTTATTGATTGATGGTTTTCTAAAAATAAGTGTGGAGGGAAAAGGATTTCTACTTGTTTCCTTTTCTTGTGATGATTGGTTGAATGCTTCAAGGTTGATGTTGAGTTGAATGGTGTTGGTTGACTAAACCTTGTTTGATGAGCATTGTTGTTAAAACCCTAATTGGTTGTGGAAAGAACATGAGTATCATTGTTATATGAGATATTGCATGGTTGGCAATTGTTGGGTTGTGTTTCATGTTCTTGAGAAAAGCATACTACATCTATCTTATTCTGTTGAGATTGAGATTGAGTGAGATTGAGTTTGGGAGTTAAGTATAGAACATATTGAGTCTCTAACAATTCTCTTTATGCTTCTATGAGGTTGATGAATCACATTGGGTCTCTAACAATTCTCTTTGTGGGTTCATGCTAAGCAAGTTTTTCTTGGTGAGCTTGTTGAGGTTTTGGACAGGTTTCGGTGGGGACTTGTGAGCAGGTTTTGGACAGGTTCTAGTGGGGACTTGTGAGCAGGTTTTGGACGGGTTCCGGTGGGGACTTGTGAGCAGATTTGGACAGGTCCTAAGAGGACTTGTGAGCTGAGTTTGAGAGTTCTATCAGAGAACTTGAGGACAGAGGTGCATTGGTTCTTTGAGAAGAACCTGAGGACAGATTTGGCAAGTCTTTGAGAAGGCTTGTGTGCAGAGGATTGATTTGTTCAAGAGTTGGACAGATCTACAGACAGAGGAAGACTTGTACTAGACCGACTAACTGTGTTTGGTACAGGTTGCTAAGCTGTTGTGGACGTGATCATAGAAGGCAGAGGTCTCTTAGGCTAAGCATTGAGGACAGGAGGTCTTCGGTGGAAAGGAGTTCCACGTGCTGGCAAGAGGTAGAGGCAGTTGATCTTCTGAGGGATCATTTCCGAGTAGAGGGGAAGGTATCTCCTTTGAGTAGAGGCTCATAAATTCAGATTGGGGGAAGGTATCTCCTTTGGGCCGAGGCTCATAAACATTGTAATTGGGAAGGTTTCCCAAAGAACTTTGAGATAACTTTTAGAGAAAAGTTTTGTGGACGTAGCCCAGGCTTTCTGGGTGAACCACGTTAAAATTGGTGTCACTTTGTGGATGATATTGTGCTTTGTTTTGATATTGCTTTGGGTATATTGCTTTACTATTTTGAAGTATAAAGGAAAAAGTAAAAAGAGGTCTTATACTTGTTCACCCCCCCTCTCAGTATAAGCTTGTGTTCTTCAATTGGTATCAGAGCGGGTTCCTTCGAAAAGTTTAACGACTTGAAGGAAAATCTAGTAAAGAACACAATGGATCATTCAAGTGGCAATGCAACACCTATTCTTGATGGGTCAGATTTTGGTCTTTGGAGTGCAAGGATGAAGGTTCATCTAATGGCACTTGGTAATGAGGTATGGGAAGTGATTGAAGATGAGTACACTATTCCTGTACATGGTCCTAATACTAAAGAAGAAAGGCTCCTACATCACAGCAATTCAAAAGCAATGAATGCAATCTTGAAAGGCTTACAGAAAGCAGATCTCACCAAAGTGATTCACTACAAGACAACTAGTGAAATGTGGAAATAGTTGAAGGTGGTTCTTGCAAGTGATACAAATTTCAGAAAGGCCAAGTTGAGACACTTCAAAGGTATGTTTGAACAACTCAAGATGAATGATGATGAAAATATTAGTGACTACATGCTTCGTATGGATGAGGTTGTTAACTCCATGAAAGACTTAGGTCTTGAGCTTGCTGAAAATGATGTTTGTGATAAGATTTTAAGATCTCTTCCTAATAGATTTAGTGAAAAGATTTTTGCTATTGAGGAAGCTAAATATTTGGATAATCTGAAAAAGGATGAGCTCCATAGTATACTTGCAGCATTTGAGTTGAGAACTCAAGTGAAGGTTGATGTCAAGAAAGAGGCAGCTTTCAAGGCTACCAAGAAATCCAAGGGTAAACAACTTCAAGATAGTGATGAGTCTTCTAGTGATGAAGAGGCATATTACAGACAGAAAGGCAAGTTCTCTAGAAAGCACAAAAGTATGAAAAATATAAGATGTTTCAATTGTGGAAAGTTTGGTCATTATGCTACTGACTGTATTGTTCCCAAGAATGAAAGTGATGAAGATAAACAGGATTCTAAGAGCAAGGATTTTGAAAAGCACAAGCATCACAGGAAAAACAAATATGAGCACAACAATCAAGGAAAGAGGTATTCTCACAAGCACAAGAAGAGTTTCTACCTAGACAAAGCAAGTAAGTGTTCTAGTAGTGATAGTGAAAGTTCTTCAAGTGATAATGAAAATGAGATGTTGTTCATATCAGAAAAAGAGGAAGAACCGAAACATAGATTCATTATCATGAAATGTCTTAGATGTGGAAACTTTGGTCACCTTGAGGATGATTGCACAAATAATGATTTGGTTTCTAGTATGTATGAGGATGCTTTAGAAAACTATAAGGAAGATGCATGTATGGTTTTTGAAAAGGGTAGCACCTCTAGTGATAAGAAATCTGAAAAAGGCTTTGATGATTCAAAAGGCAAACATATAGAGGAAGGTGAAGTAGATCTTAAAGGTGAACTTATTAGTGCTCTTAGTGCTTTGAAAAAGGAAAGAAAGAAGAATGCTAGACTCAAGGATAAGTTAGATGAATTTTGTATGGAGAGAGATGATCTTATAGAAAGTCTTGACTTCTCTATAGCTAAGACACAAGAACTCAAGGATGAGTTAGAGTCTAAGGTTCTTGAGTATAGTAAGTTAGAACAAAAAATGGCTTCTTTGAAAGAGGAAACTAAAGAGTACAAGGATAAGCTTCACATGTTTCAAGATAGCTCCAAAAAGGTTAAGTCACTCATCAAAGGTCAAAGAAAGACAACAGGATAAAATAGGCCTTGGTTTTGTTAAGCCACCCAAGGAACAAGCTGGAGAGTCTAGTAAGAGACTCCAAAAGGAAAAGAGTTCTGATGAGGAAAGTATTTCAGATCATGAGTCCTTGAATGATAGATGCACAAAAACAAAAAATAGGAAATAGAAAAATGGGAGAAATTTTACAAGACCTAGAAAGCCATTTACAAGAAATTTTAATGGCAGATGTTTTGCTTGTCACAGGTTTGGTCACATGGCTTCACATTGCATGACTCAAGTAAGGAAGGTAAATGACAGTTTCAGAGGTGGTAATTTCTTTCAAGGGTATTGCTACTCTTGTAAACAGTTTGGGCACAAGGCAGTTTATTGCAAGGCAAATATCAAGAACATGTTTGATCAGAATAGGTTTGTTCAGAATAGGTTTGGTCAGAATAGGTTTGGTCAGAACAGGTTTGGCCAGAACAGGTTTGGTCAGAACAGGTTTGGTCAGAACAGGTTTGGTCAGAACAGGTGGATTCAAAGAACAGGTTTGCCTAAAAGAAATAACATTGTTACTTGTTATAAATGCAACAATGAAGGTCACACAGCTAGACAGTGTAGAGCTAAACTTCCAAGGAACAAGAACAAGAACAGTGACAAGAACAAGAATATGGACAAAGAGTTCAAGAGAAGGCCCGGCAAGGAAGTTATAGACGCTGATGATGATCAGTGCCTAATGGGAGTTTTACTCCCACCCCGGAATTAATCACCTCATCGGGAGGTGGGGGAGGGACTAAGCTAAGAGGCTCCTCCTTAGTCCCGAGCCCCAAAGGTGGCCCTTTGCCATTGATGACAAAGGGGGAGAGATATGAGTAAGGGGGAGAGCTTCAAAGTGAAGAGGAAAGCTTCAAGTCAGGGGGAGCAAAACTTCAAAGGAAGATTCTCAATTGTGGGCACAGTTGGTCAGTTGTTAGCACAGTTGGTTTCAATTTTGGCTCTTGAGAAGTGTTTTCAGTAAAGGTTTGCCATCAATGACAAAGGGGGAGATTGTTGGCAATTTTGGGTACTTTGGGTACATTGCTTTTGCTCAAGTGTATAAGTTATCATTGATGTCAAAAGGCATTTTTGTGTTGATATCAAAAAGAGTGTGATGTCAAAAATATCTTGAGAAAGCTTCATTTTGTTAAAGGGTTTTTATTAAAACCATGGTGACAAGGTTAAAGGTTTTTCTTAAAACCACTTGGACTCATTAAGGGTTTTTATTAAAACCAAGCTTAACTTAATGCAAAGGTTTTTGCTTCTTGAAAAACCTTGAAGGTCCATGTTTATTATTAATAATTAAATTAACTCAAACCTTTGACAAAGGTCTAAGTTTAATTTATTATTAATAAAATAATAATTATTATTATTTTAATTATTATTAAAGGGTCTTTTAACCCTTAAGCGACGTAGATAAAGTTTTCTTTCGCCGACGTGTTGCCATCGTTGGAGGAGCGCCGACGTCAAACAGTTAAGGAGAAATGGCTATATAAGTGGGGATGATTTTCTAAAGTAAGTGCACCACCGATTAATTGGAGTCTTCGATTTGCGTTTGCTCTGTATCATTCGAATAGCGCTTGGTGTCTTCGATTTGTGCTTGCTCTGTGTCTTCGAATCTCCAATTGACGTCTTTGAACTCGTGCTTGATTTGTGTCTTGGAAACCATGCTTGGCATACTCGGATTTGAGCTTGGGCTGCATCCTTACTTTTTTTTATTGACGTTAGTGGATTGGCAATTGCACCTGAACTGTGTTTTTCAGACTGTGCTGTGAGATGATTAATGCAAGCATTTAGTGACTTATGTTTTGGACAGTGCTAGGAAAACGAATAGTTTTCCATATCCTACGATCAAGTGAAGATAAAACAAAGGATAGTTTAATATTTCTTTGTCGGGAACTTGTGCTCCAACGACGATGGAGTTTGAGTAAAGGTGCTCGCTAGGCAGAGATACAGGTTTCGAATCACGTCGAGTGCATTTTTACTTTTGTTGCGATGCACGAAGGAGAGCGGTTGTGATTGGGCTACGTAAGTAGAGGAGAATGCGCTTTAGCGCTTATAGTGGTGGCTCATCATTTCTCCTAAGGTTGGAGAACTAAGTATTGCCAAGGTAAATCTTTTTATTGTTGACTTGGGATATTTGAGTTGATTTGATCAAGAATTATTGATGGAGGTATAAGGTTAAGTTGTAATCTTTGTTTTGACATTGTTATTATTAATGCTTGATGCTTATGTTGAGTAATAAGGTGTAAAGAGATTTTACTTTGTATATATATTATATTTTTGGTGGTTAATATTAAGTTGGAGTAATAAGGTGTTATTTTGGATCTTTATTATTGTGTATTATTTTATAGTTGCTAACTCTAATTGGTGGTAAATTGAGAGTTAATGTTGTGACAGTTTTTGAGTTCTCCTTCTTCATCAAAGTAAAAGTATGGGCACATTCTTCCATGGTTGTTATTGATTGATGGTTTTCTGAAAATAAGTGTGGAGGGAAAATGATTTCTACTTGTTTCCTTTTCTTGTGATGATTGGTTGAATGCTTCAAGGTTGATGTTGAGTTGAATGGTGTTGGTTGACTAAACCTTGTTTGATGAGAATTGTCGTTAAAACCCTAATTGGTTGTGGAAAGAACATGAGTATCATTGTTATATGAGATATTGCATGGTTGGCAATTGTTGGGTTGTGTTTCATGTTCTTGAGAAAAGCATACTACATCTATCTTATTCTATTGAGATTGATACTGGGAGTTAAGTATAGAACATATTGAGTCTCTAACAATTCTCTTTATGCTTCTATGAGGTTGATGAATCACATTGGTTCTCTAACAATTCTCTTTGTGGGTTCATGCTAAGCAAGTTTTTCTTGGAGAGCTTGCTGAGGTTTTGGACAGGTTCGGTGGGGACTTGTGAGCAGGTTTTGGATAGGTTTCGGTGGGGACTTGTGAGCAGGTTTTGGACAGGTTTCGGTGGGGACTTGTGAGCAGATTTGGATAGGTCCTAGCAGAGGACTTGTGAGCTGAGTTTGAGAGTTCTATTAGAGAACTTGAGGACAGAGGTGCATTGGTTCTTTGAGAAGAACCTAAGGAAAAATTTGGCAAGTCTTTGAGAAGGCTTGTGTGCAGAGGATTGATTTATTCAAGTGTTGGACAGATCTAACAAACAGAGGAAGACTTGTACTAGACCGACTGAATGTGTTTGGTACAGGTTGCTGAGTTGCTGTGGACGTGATCATAGAAGGCAAAGGTATCTTATGCTAATCATTGAGGACAGGAGGTCTTTGGTGGAAAGGAGTTCCACGTGCTGCCAAGAGGTAGAGGCAGTTGATCTTCTGAGGGATCATTTACAGAGCAGAGGGGAAGGTATCTCTTTTGAGTAGAGGCTCATAAATTCTGATTGGGGGAAGGTATCTCCTTTGGGTCGAGGCTCATAAACATTGTAATTGGGAAGTTTTCCCAAAGAACTTTGAGATAACTTTTAGAGAAAATTTTTGTGGAAGTAGCCCAGGCTTTTTGGGTGAACCACGTTAAAATTGGTGTCACTTTATGGATGATATTGTGCTTTGTTTTGATATTTCTTTGGGTATATTGCTTTACTATTTTGAAGTATACAGGAAAAAGTAAAAACAGGTCTTATACTGTTCACCCCCCCCCTCTCAGTATAAGCTTGTGTTCTTCAACAACTACTAGTTTTCTAGCTTCCCAACCATACGCACTAGTCCATATGGATCAAAATCTGCCATCACAGCAACGTCCACCAAGGTAGTTTCCAACATGGAATAGCTCTGGAGATTTAAATCTACAAGCTCAAACTCTAGTCCCTTAGGTAGCATTGAAGACTTTTCCTATTTATTATGGTACAGGTAAGACTACTTACGAACACATCCAAGACATGGTTTCTTTAGTGACAATACATGGTATTGTAGAAAAAGACATTATGGTAAGGTTACTCGTGTTGTCCCTTAGAGAAAAACTATTGTACTGCTATCGGTCCTTACAACTCACTACTATCACCACATGGGACCAGTTGGAAAAATTATTTATTAAGAATTTCCATGACCAAGCTGATACTTTTTCTTTACTTCATCAATTGGTAGGAGGAAATAGTAGATTTCAATTTCAGGTTTGCTCAAAGTTGATAAATATTACTTGATGGTCTTTGGTCGACCCACGAACAAGCCATATTTTACTATCTTTGAGCTTTCAATTACGACATTGGTATGGCGGTCCGACAAGCCAATATTCACACATTTCTAGATATGTATACGCAAGCTCAAAAGGTCAAAGCGGATCTGATTACCATGAGTAAACTACCTCTAAAGGTAACAATACCTATTCTTTCTTATCTTCCACAACATCTGTATTCTAGTGCATTTTCATAACCCATGCCTTCTATGTATCCCATTCCTTCATGGAGCTCGAGTTCACCTCAAATTGCATCAATTCTAGTCCTTAAATTACCCACTCTAATGATATCATCAGTACCTGCTCATGTTATTCCATAATTACCTATTCTCTTCTCTATCCCAGCATTACCTTCTCCACTAGTACCCTTACCTTTTCCAACACCTCCAACACCCACAAATCCTGATCCCCACATGAAATTATTACAAGATATGCAGTCACTTAATTCAACTATGAGGACGATGTCAAATAAAATCACATCTATAAAAAAGAAGCAAGCTGAAGTTGAGTTTCGATCGAGAAGATTTTTAAACTCCACCGATTACTAGAGAGCAAGTAGCTTCAACCAGCAGAGGTGTTGAGAGGAACACAACTATGTTGGTTAATGAATAAGTGAGTACATCAGAGTGGATGTATTGGTGTTCTACCTGTAATGACCCTCATGGTAAAGATACATGCATGGTTCATTTGAACTATGTGCATACACTAGTAGAAAGCGATACCAATGGTCAAGTAAATATGATCTCAGAGATTGATCACAACTTCATGGCTCCATCTATTGAACAAGTATCATTTCTCATAATATCAAAGAATAAACCTATCATTGTAGATCCGACTAAAATGGAGCCATTGAAGGTACCTACCAAACAGAAGATGCCGAATGAAAAGTGGTAGCCTCAAGCGAAAGTGCTTGTACCAAAACCCAAAGCAAATGAGCCTATTTTATTGAAAGACCTTTTGCCTACAGTAGCAAAGGACAAAATGCAAGAAAAAATGTTAGCTTCTCAACCTACTGTTGCATAAGTATAGACCAAAACAAAGGATCAGGTAAAGGAGAGACTTAAATACCTATCTTTGACCAAACGTCAAAGAGTAGAGGCTACCCAGCAGTACCAAAGAAAATATGAGGTTGTTAATGAATAAAAGGGGCTCACTTCATAATCATATAATATTGTTGAAGAATTGAAGAGGATTCCCTCCAAGGTGAGTCTCTATGATGCGCTACAATTGCTTATACAAGTAGATATGTTGCAGGAATCATTTAAATTTGTGAAGGATAGGAAGAAAAATCTTGCTCAAGTAGTGTTGGTCCAAACGTTACCCACTTTAGCCACTGGAAAAAATAGACCTCCCCCATTCTATCAGTATCTCAGGATGGAGGTATGGATCGTACACAATTGTATGATTGACTCTAGTGCAAAAATGATCGTCATACCAAAGGTAGTGTGCGATGTCATGGAAATGCAGTATACAAGAAGTAGCCCAGGCGTCTTGCAACTGGATGGTACTTTTGTCAATATAGTAAGAGTAATAAAGAATGTCCCAATTGTTCTGCACATCATGCCATAAATTACTATCATACAAGAGGTTGTTGTAGACTTGGAACCATACTTTAGTATGTTTTTATCTAGAGAATTTATGACCAAGTTGGGAGGTTACCTGTCATTGGACTATTCTCACCTGGATATTTCATTCAAAGGGAAGAGAATATGGATTTATAATGAGAAACCCTCCACATATCATATCAAAAATATTGAATATGAAGAAAAAGTTGTAGATTCAGTGAACATGGTGACTAAGGAGCAAGAGAGATGGACCTGATGGAGGAAACTTTGGATGAACTCTGGTTAGAGGATGAGTTTTCTATGCTTTATTTCAATGTGATGATGGAAACCGAGATCGGCTACTATACCATCACTAAACCTGAGAAGGGTGAAGAGAAAGTGGTTGACGATCTAGGTTTTGCCTTTGACCAATTGTGGAAAATGTACTTTGATGGTGCCCGATGCAAGAATGGTGTCAAAGCTGGAGTAGTATTCATCTCTCCTTCAGGAATCCAAAAAATATATTTGTACCGGTTGACTTGGGGTTGTACAAACAATGCCACCAAGTATGAAGCACTATGCTTGGGCCTGAAGAAAGCGAAAAAGCTTGGGATTAAACAGTTGTAAATTTTTGGTGATTCCGAGTTGATTGTCAACCAGGTGACCAACAAGTGTATCTCAAAGCAGCACTACCTGAAGGTGTATCACAATAAGGTATGGGAAATTTTTGAATCATTTGATGCATTAAATGTTCAAGCGATTTTGCGAGAACGAAATAAGCATACGAATATCCTGGCATCCCTTGGTGCAAATTTCTCTCTTGTTGAGAGTGTGATGCAAAATCCTAAGACCATAAGGTTGATTTATAGACCTTATGATTAGAGAAGTCGGTAGTGTGGAGGGAAGAACATTAGATGGAGATGAAGTTGAAGGCATGATCTAGCTCAGAATTAATCATATCTCTAAAGGATTGATTACATTAGAAAGTCTCTTTGATCAAAATGATAGAGCGAAAAAGCATCGAATCAAGGTGGATAAAAAGGAATACACTGAGCTAAAGTTAGAAGCCGGATAAAGTCATCAAAGTTGGGATAGATTGTTCTCCAGGTGAGCTTGAAGAAATCAAAGAGCTATGCCATGAGTTCCTCGACATTATCACATGGAGCTATCATGATCTAAAAGGATATGACAAAGATGTGATCCAACACACCATCGAGTTGCACGAAGGGGTGAAGCCTTTTTTATAGAAGTAGAGGCCTATTAATCTAAAGATTGAGGTGCTCATGAAAGTAGAGTTGCTAAAAATGTTGGAGGTAAAAATTATTTACCCTATCAAGCACTCGACGTGGGTGGCAAACTTGGTTCCAGTTTGGAAGAAGAATGGAGATATTCGCCTGTGCATAGATTTTTACAATCTAAATCAAGCATCTTTGAAGGATCACTACCCCCTACCGCAGATTGATCAGATTCTTCACGTTGTCGTTGGAGCATAGATATTTTCACTACTTGATGGTTTCTCCAGCTACAACCAAATATGGGTAAAGGATGAGGACCAACACAAGACAACATTTACTACCAAGTGGGGCACCTTTGCATATCAAATAATACCTTTCGGTCTTTCCAATGTTGGTGCCACCTTTCAAAGAGCCATGGATGTCACCTTTGGTGAGTTGTTGAATCAGATTATTGTAATTTATCTTGATGATATGACTATTTTCTCACATTGCAGGGAAGAGCATGTCTCTCATCTTAGACAGGTGTTCGAAAAGTGTCGAGAATTTGGTATTTCCATTAACCCAAAGAAATCCATTTTCGTTGTCAAGGAAGGAAAGCTCTTGGGACATGTGATCTCAAAGGAGGGACTATCCATTGATCTTGGGAGAGTTGAAGCTCTTCTAAAACTACCACTGCCAACTAACAAAAAATACCTACAGTCATTTTTTGACCAAATCAACTTTGTCCAAAAATTCATCGTCGACTTCGCTCAGGTGGTGAAACCGATGATGGAGATCCTGAAGAAAAATATGGATTTCAAATGGATATAAAATAAGGAGGTAGGCATTCCAAGAAATTAAAGAGAGGATAGTCCAAGCACCTGTATTGATCAATCCAGACTACTCCAAGTATTTTATTCTTTATGCAGTGGGTGAGCAGGAGAGTTATGTCGTTGTTCTTACACAAAAGCAAGATGATGGAGAGGAACAACCTATCACTTTCCTAAGCCAAGTTATTTAGCCGCACCAGGAAAAGTATAATTTTATTGAAAAATAGGTGTATGCGGTCATGAAGTCTCTTAAAAAATTCTGGCATTTTGTATCTCAAAGCAAAACGATTGTCTATGTCATTCATCCAGATGTCAGGAGTTTTATTATACAAGGAGAGCTTGGTGATAAAAGAGCAGGTTGGGTTTCAAAGATCCAAGAGTATGATGTGGAGATTCGGCCAACCAAATTGGTTCATGGTCGGGCACTCTATCAAGAGTTGGCCAAGAGCGCAACTTCTCAGTCACTAGTACCACTACATGATGAAGTTATCAATGAGAGTAATCTTTCCAACCAAGCTATAGGTGATCATGACTGGACAGAAGACCTTGTCGAGTTCTTCACGTCTAGAAGATGTCCCTCTCACCTCAACTCCTCATAAAAGGAGAAGATTTAGATTATAGGTGCTCAGATACATCCTATTACCAAGTGGGTTATTCCACAAAAATATAGACGGAGTACTCCTCAGATGTGTGAAAGAGTCAGAGAAGCAAAAAATATTGGAGGAGTTCCATTCTAGCTTGTCCGGTGGACATTACGCAGGAAGGCCCATGGCCTTGAAGATCATCTAAGCTGGATATTTTTGGCCCACCCTTTTTGCAGATACACATAAGGTGAGTTAAAGCTATGATAATTGTCAAAGGTATGTTGGTAGGAGTAAGAAGGCATCCTTACCTCTACATCCGATCCAGGTAGAAGCTTCATTTCAACAGTAGGGCTTAGAATTCATTGGGGTCATCGATCCTAACTCTTCTTCTAAGCATAAATACATTTTAACAGTGATAGACTACTTTACTCGGTGGGTGGAGGCCATCCCAACAAAGAAGGTAGACCAAGCAATAGTCATTTCTTTCCTTGAGGGGTTGATTACCCATTTTGGTGTGCCAGATGCCATTGTGACTGATAACGAGACTCCTTTCACTGGAGCGAATATTACTGAGTTTGCAAGTAGATATGGAATTTATTTGAAAGCATCTTCCAATTATTACCCATAGGGAAATGGCTTAGCTGAGTCTACAAACAAGAATCTGCTTTGAATATTGAAAAGAACACTTGGGAGCAATAAGAGAAGTTGGCACCTGCTGCTAGACCAAGCTCTATGGGCAGATCACATATCAGTGAAGAAGTCGATTAAAAATTCTCCTTATTCTCTAGTGTATGGTAAGGAGGCAGTTTCCCCCCAAATTAAAACCCCACTCCCCCAAAAATTGTGGTTGTCGTGGGGGGGGGGGAGAAAAATGATCCCACGGGGGGGGGGGTAGGCATCCCTTCCAGGAAAAGAGAGAAGAAAAAAAAAAAAATATCATCGGGGGGGGGGAAAAAAAGAAGGGGGGGGGGAGGAGAGGAAAGGGAAGGGAAATAGAAGGAGAGGGGCCGGGGGGGGGGGGGGAAAGAAAAAGGAGGTGATATGGGAGGGCCCATTCTAGATCTTAGGGGCAAATTCTTTTAATACCTATTATCTTCAGGATATGGATGGCTGAGAGCTGTCGATACCAGTAGATGGTCTTCATCTAAAGACTTACCACCACTGAAAGTGTCTGGGTTCAAGTATGTATATATGTACAGTTTTCTCCTTTTATTTTACTTAAGTATGTTGTGTCAAGTTATAATAATAAAAAAAATATAAAAAAATACTTTCGCCCCAATAAAAGTGTGAAAGTTAAGTCGCCCTATGTTGAGGCAAAACGATATAAATATAAAAAAAGTGTGAAAGGCGCGATTTCGCCCCAGTTAAGGGGTAAAATCCATATTTACCTATTTTAGGGGGCGACAAACAATTAAGAGGTACGCTTTCACCCTGATTAGAGGGCAGAAGTCGTAAGTTTGGCTAATGTTATATTTTATAAAATAAAATTAAAAAAATGAAAAACACTTTTGCCCTAAGTTCAAGGAAAAAGTAATCTTCCCTTCCCTCTAGGGGAAAATAGAGAGAAAATTTATATTTAGAAGCACAACTATTGAAAAATAAAAGAGAAGGAAAATATCATGGGAGAAGAAAGCGTCAGTAAAAAGTTTAAAAAGGGGCGAAATTGATTTTATTGGTTTTCTTTCTAAAATGAGAAAGTAGAAAAGCTCATTTTTTCTAAAGAAGGCACTTTTCAAAGCCAAATAAGGAAGAAATAATTGTTTAAAAGGGCACTTCGGCTCTTATTTTCACCAAGCAATAGGAAAGAAGACTTCGGGAGTGCAGCTGATTGGGAAGGAGGAAAGCACAATTTTTTTTACCCGAAGATATTTTTGTAAAGCGAAGCACGCTCATTGAAGATCCTTTTCGCCAGGAAATGATTTTGGAAGCATTTTGACGTCATTTCAAAATTAATAGTGCCCAGAGAATTTTAAATTTTACTTGTTTCACCCCGAAATGGAATTTCGAAGATTGAAAGTGGAGAAGGCAATTTGTTTACATCCCGAGGTGCGCCCTGAGTAGACAACTGGCAGTTTTCGTTCCCAAGGTTACCCATTGAGGTCCATAAAAGCACTTTTCAAGACTGAAGGTGGCTAAAGCACAACAATCGAGGAATATTTTGGGTAGAAGAAGTTCGAAGGCAGTTAAAAAATCATTAAATATCATGCCTGGCACAAAGATTGAAACGCACGATTCGCTCCATTCCTTCAAAAATTAGCATGTGCATTTAATCCGGTTGGTGAGGCATAGTTATAAATTTGGTGCTCCCACGAGAAGAAGGTAAAAAATTTTATTTATTTTTCTAAAGCATTGCTACATTGAGGTGATATTGTTGTAGAAGCTACTCAAGGCTTGAGCATTGTAGAAAATGGGGAAGAGAACTGCTGAACCTGCTACCACTGAAGAGCCAAAGAAGGTGAAGAAGAAGGTAGAGGGAGGAAAGAAATCCAAAAAAGCAAGGTGCCATGAAAATGATGACTTGGACTCATATTCGGATACGTTGGCTCAGGTGGGAGACTGCATTATTACCAACAAGGGTGTTGAAAAATTGTGCCAGGATGTGGACGTTGCAATGCGATAGGGGTTAACGTCGAAGAGCCCTCTCATGATAGCATACCATGCTCATATCTTTTGGTTCTTGTGCACTCCAGTTCACTACTACCCAGAGTTGGTGGAGGCCATTTCAAGGTTTTATAATCCGAAGACCAGGATGGTGTAGAATGCAAAATGTGATGTGTTGTTCACCATCACAACTGAAGATATCCATGAGGCATTCACCTGTGGAATTACACCACCCTCGAATTTTATTTTTAAGAAGTTACACATCGGTGAACAAGAAGAAAGATATCAGTCGACTATGATATTGCATCGATTCATGGAGACACAGTTGATTAAAACGCCCTAGCATGGTGAGTTGCCAATGTTATCGAAACCATTGACGGATTTTAAGAGTTCGAACTTGTTCTCCATGGTGGCTTGGGTCGTGGGTCTTCCATAAGACTTGACAGTGCACAAGTGGCAGGTGGTATTGGTGCAATGCATATCGTAGGTTAAATTCTATGCTCCTACGACAATGACAAAAAGGATGAATCCCATTTTCTTTGATTGGGTCGATCATATTTCTAAAAGAATGCATTCCCAACTAGAGAAAATGCAGAGCAAAGGCACGAAGGTATTTAGGCATACATCCTTTCTGATTTGGTATTTCTTCTTCCACCTGCACAAGAAGTTTTCTTTCATTGCAAGTAAGCAGGTTGATAAGGAAAATAGAAAATTGCCGGTGTATATGTGGACTTCTAGTTTGTCAAGGCAGGAGTCTTTCTATAATTTCAATCGTATGTTTGTGGGTCCTACCCTGGAGATGATTTTCTGCAAAAGTGAGAGAGTACCGAGGGCAATGAGGGAAGAAATCATCTCAAAGCAAAGAGGTGATATATTTTTGTTGACACAAGGTGTTGTGCTTCGTATTTTTGGCTATACTAGCAAGCCATTTTTGCTCCCATATTTTACCACAGGGTATTTTTTTGCTTTGGAGGTTGTTCGAAAACATGATTATATTAATGACGTGTATGGGGTAGGGCATGGAAATAAAACCATGTGCGTTATGCCTTTTCATTTTGGGGGCATTGAGGTGAGCCAGGTGGGCCAGAACCAGTTGATAACTAAGGCCTTTTACGACATCGGTATGGTGGAGCTACCACAATGATGGAAGTATGATCCTTTGGGTATTTTTTCTGAGCACATCAAGGTCAAAATATTTCACTATTTCTCAAGGCTAGATATTGAAAAGCACCAAAATAATCCGGAGGGGCATGACTTGGAGTGGCACGTGGAAAACATGATGTCGCTTCCACCTTGGCACGGTTTCTATGAAATGGAGGCCGAATATAACCTTGTTGTGCATAAAAATCAGATTCCTCCATCGGGTTATTTATCTAGATGAAAGAGCAGCTTCTAGGTTGGTCCGAGGAAAAAATCACAAACTGGTGGATCATGCGAGCTCATCGAAGGAATATCGGGTCACCATATGGTCTAGTAATGGATGGAACATTTTTGGACACCTATGACGAATTTTACTCCAGCTATCAGTCGATTACGTTCGCTTGCATTGTTCCTCAGAGTTTGCAAAATTCAAGTAGTGAGGAAGACGTGGCTGCAGAAGAGCATCTCGTGGTCCAGGAAGCACCACTTGTGCTTGAAGAAGAGGAACAAGTGTCAGAAGAGCCATTGTAGCAAAAGGAGGAAAGCAGGCAGGAAAAGCTATCGGTTATTAAAATTTTGAAGAAGCAAAGAACCAGAGCAATTTCATCAAACCCTCCTACTATTTTTGGTTGAGCATACAAAGTTATTAGAAGCCATCCCTTTGGTTTGGGAAAAGTTGTTTGTTCAAAGTGCTGATGTTATTAATATTGAGGAGGACGTTGCAACAGAACCAAAGGATCGAGGTGGAGGAAGATCCGGTATCACAACCATCTACATCCCCATCGGCTCAAAATATGTTAGAGCCTGAAGGTACATTTTCTTCTCTTTCTCCTCTCCTCGAGTGAGTGGTGACTATTGTTTCCCTTCCTCTAGTTTTTGCTTCTATATCCCCTCCATTTGGTATACCCTCCACTTCAGTTTCACCTTCCATTTCCTAGCCGTCGGTCACCACCACTCCCGCTCCTTCTATTCCTACTTCTTCTACTTCCCTTTCTTTCAGTTCTTTCACCTCCACTTCGAATCCATTTTCACTTCCCGTATCATCAGCCCAAGTAACTTTCATTACCATTGTAAGTACACAAGCTCCCCCTCGAGTGAGTGTAACTATGGCCAAACCCCTTGCCTCCATTTCCACCACTAGTTCCATTTCCACCATCGTTTCCACTATGCTGATTTCCACTTCCCTCGAGCCAAATCCATAGTTGGCTCATTTTTTGTTTACCCCATTTTTGGAGTTGTAGGTGGTACCTGAATCGGTGATAGCGGTTGTACTAGTGCAACCCATTGCGACAAAAATCAGCAAGGCTCGCTTAAGTTCATCACAATGGCTGAAGAGTAAGAAGAGGAGAGAAGCCATGGCACCAACGAAGCCTTTGAAGTAGGTTGCCTTTGATCCCACCACCATGGAGGCCCATACTATGAAGATGATTCCCCAGGTTCAGAAGCCTCAGGGTGAGATGACTCCAAATGATTATCATTATGAGATTGTTACCAAGGATCTCACCAAGCTTGACACCATGGAGATAGTGGAAAATATTCAAGCGGAGACAAGCTCCTTGTTCTTGCATGGAGAGCACTACAAGAATCACTTCTTTGAAGCTAAAGCTAAGATCGTTGATCTAGAGGAGTCTTTGGAAAAATGCCAAGTGCAATTGTAGTCCACATAGTCAGAAGCAACTCATTGGTAGAAAAGAGTAGAAGAGTTGGATATAATGCTCCAGAAGCATCAATAGGACAAAGGAGGAGCAAAATAGTAGGTTGAGGCGTTGAAGAGTCAACTCTAGAATGTGTAGGATCAGCTGGCTATGAAAGCAACATAGGCCATAGTTCTAATGAAAGAAAAATTCAAGGAGGCATGCAACCAGTTGCTTGCTCATTGTAAGACCCAGGAGGCAAGAGCGACATAGGTCCTCATGTACCTTCAAGAAATTTAGACTATCGTCTCCTATGGCCAGTATATAGTGAAGCTTGGCGAAGAGCACTTGGAGCCTCTCTTTGCGAAAGCTTCATAGATGTAGACGCTGGCTAGATTGGATCTCTGATTTTACCCCATGAATGGTATGGACCAAGCTTGGGCAAGCACCAAAGTTGTATTATGTTAGTATTTCTTTGGGTTGGATCAGATGAAGGAGGCCCACAAGCTACTTGACATGTTTGAGCAAGAGCGAAGAATTTCAATGACATATTTCAATGCAATGCTCGAGAATGGTTTCCCTAGTTTCACTGATGATAGGGGAAATATTCTATCAAAGGTGGACCTGGAAGTAGCTTGGGTGGTCTTTATTGATGATGCCTCCAAAATTGATGATTGGGAGGAGCCACTTACTGAAGACCATGTGTTTCTACTGATGAGGAAGCTCACACGCATTGATTCTGGTTTACTGGAGCTCAGTCAGCGGGTGAATTACATTGACATGGGGTAGGTGGAGATTTTTAGGTACCTGGTGGATTCGCTTAATGGCCTAGAGATAATCACCACAGAGGCTTGGTTCGACATCATTGTAGTGTATGAGGCTACAGTTGCATTTCTCTCAGAGGAAGAAGCTGCAAAAAAAGGGTCGAGGAGCAAGATGTAGGAGCAAGCAGCAAGCAGCCTGATGCACCTAGTGGAGCTGACTCTTAAGCCCAATGGATGAAGGCCTGGGGTCGATTGCATCCATGCGAGTTGGATACCCCATGAGCCACCAAGAATGTTGGCAATTTTACAACTTTACCACATTACAATTTTGTTTTGATGATTGATTGTAAAATTTTAATGAATTTGCCAATGAAGGCATTGCAGTTTTAATGCATACAGTTTTAATGCAGTTTTAATTTTCTGCCTTTTATTTTTGTAATATTGCATTACTATAAATAACATCGAAATCATGTAAGCAATGAAGAAATTTTGTTTAAAACTGCTAAGGAATGCAAATTCTGGTAAGAATTTTGTTTTCAAAGGAGAAGTATCTCAGAGAGAAAGAGCAACGACATTGGGCACTTTCACCCCAAGAAGTTTCACCTTAGAAAATATTAAGATCATGTTTGAATTTCAAGAAGGGAGTGGAGAAGTATTTTCACCCCAATTGAGGGGTGAATATCTCTATCACCCCTCTTGGAGGTGAAACAAACCTTAAATAAATAGATTCACCCGATGGGAAGGAACAAAGACTTCAAGAGCAAAATAGAGGAATAAGGCGCTTTCACCCCAAGTGAGGGGCGAAACCTCTTGTCGCCCCTCTTTGGGGTGAAAGTCATTTTACGTACCGAACATGTCAAAGATCAATTAAAAGGTGCTATGTAAAAAGGTTGAAGGTGCTTTCACCCCAATAGAGGGGTGAAACTCCTTGGCACCCCTCTTTGGGATGACATGTAATGCAAAGGCAACACCACGAGGGTCGAACACCCATGAACCAAAGTAGAGTTTCAAAAGGTGCTTTCACCCCAAGTGAGGGGTGAAAGTCTTTGTCGCCTCTCTTTGGGGTGAAAACGTAACATTAAAGAAAATTTGTGAGCTAGGCGCTAACAGAAAATAAGAGGCACTTTCACCCCAAGTGAGGGGTGAAACTCTCTGTCGCCCCTCCTTGGGGTGAAACATATCTGAAGAAGTTTTTAAAAATATGGTGGGCCCGACATGAGTATAGAAGGTAGCGCTTTCACCCCAAGTGAGGGGTGAAGCTCATTGTCGCCCCTCCTTAGGGTGAAAGAGTATTTCCAAGGTTTTGAAGGCCAAAAAGGAGGTTGAAGTCGTAAAGGTCCATTTCAATACAATTGACAATTTCATCCACGACTGGGCAGAGACAAAACATAGTGCCTGATGTAAGTTTGAAGTGCAGTAAATTGAAGTCACCCCTATGAAGAGGCACCAGGTAGTTTCACCTTTCCAAGGGGTGAATGGGGTTTTGAAGGTTTGATTTTGGGTGAAAATCATTGCACAATGCTCCATATCAAATTAGCAAGTGATGTCACCTCTCTAGAAGGGTGAAAGTCCCTATCACCCTCTTTCAAGGTGAAAGAAAAAATACAATTATAGAGAGGAGAATTTAAGGGTGAAATTGCTCAAATATCAAGCCCAACTACGTTGTCACCCATTGCTGCCCCGACAAGGTTGTTTCACCCCATCTTTGGGTGAAATCAATTCTTTGACAGAGATATAGCTCTCGGAGGTGCGATTTTGTAGTTTTTCTGGGAAAGAAGTGAGGAAGGATAGCATTTAATTCTGGAAGCAATGCAGGCAAGCACTTCCAAAATATCCACTTCAAGGTCGAGAGATCAGAGACAATTCATGTTCATTTCCAATGCACCGACTATCAACCTTGATGATTTTCAAAGTAGATTTAATGCTCGATGGACTTTTCTAGTAAAAGTGAATTTCCAAGGCGCGAGGCGAAGCGAATTCATGCCCGATTCTCAGGTGATTTTGTTGCGTCCCGATGCACCGACATCCAAGATTACTTCAAGCATTTACTCTTATTGACTTCTTTGTGTGATTCTCCCGTCAAAGCCGGATCATGGTTTCCTTGCAGAATATTTTGACTAGAATGCCACTGATGCCAAGGAGGAAAATATGCATGTTGGTTTTTGATCTACCAGCATTTTGTTGTATATGCATTAAATGATAGAGGTGAAATCCCTCTATAAATACTAATCATTTTTCATTGTAAAAGGATGGAAGGTTGGACACTCTACAGAAAAATACTCCAAGTTTTTTGCATTAATAGAAACAACTTGGCTTCTGGTTCTTCGAACGATTTTGCATTTGATAGTTTTTTGTGTGTGATTTCTAAAATATTTTATTCCCATTATTTGTTGTGAGTGAATTCTGCTTCTGAATTTAGTCTTTGCTTGTGTGGGGGTAAACACTGGAATGCACTCTGAGGGTTATTTTCTTGCATAATTGTTAGAAGTTTCTATGTTCGTGTTTCTATTATATGTTGCTAATCGCTTGGTGGAAATTCGGTTGTTAGTCTATCCCCATCCTATTCTGCTGGCTTATAGCCATATTTCCCATTTCTTTCTATCATTTCCCATTTCTTTCCTATTTCTCTAAACTTATACCTAGTGTAGGATTAGTAAGGGAGCCAACCCTCTCTGGAGATTGGCCCGGAGGACATTTCTTTCCTCCGACCTTTCAATGTTGGCCGGGTCTAGGGTGCACAAGGCATAGATCTTGTAACTAGGTAGATTCATGACCAACAAGCACATTCTAGCCAGATATCAATAAGTGTGGCACACCCAACATCTGAATGGAATAGCCTCATAATCCAATTTTTGGTGCCAAAAAATATACTATTTTTAGGTCTATCTCTATTGGAAGAGGTAACTGCTACACAAACCCTAGTAAAAATTGTCGATCCTCCTAAAATTATTTCTTGATCTACCTTGATAATGACCTAGTAAGTTGCCAATTGCCTCGAGTACCTCCTCTTTTAAAAATACAAGGGGAAGGGCAAATAATATTTCCCATATTAGTACTACAATAGGTTCCACTGTCAGGTCAAATCCCATCTTCCATGGTTGTAGGAATAGCCTTGCTGGCTCGTGAGGATACAACCCTCTCTCAAATATTTTTTGTTAGTCTGCCACTGATGTGAACTCTACATAAAAATACCCATTTTGGAGAGTTAGAATTTTGTATTCTCCTTCTAGATGACATTGTTTCCTTATCCACGTGTGAGGGAAGTGCACAGGCGGTCTAAAACCCATGAATTTGCCTATCAGGTTGTATTTTTTCTTATAAACTATATCCTCGGCTATCTAGTCCTCAGCTATTTCCAATACTAATATGTTATTTTCTTGTGGTAAACATCTATTCATCCTTCCTGATAGAGAATCCTCATTTTATCGCTTTTCCATGATGTTTATGATTGTCCTTACTTGTTTTTGGTAGTTATTGAAGCTATCTTGGGTACCACATAACTTATCCCGGTATGAGATTCCTTGTTTTAGAGGATTTGGTACCGAAGTACCTATGTCCTCCATTCTTGGTCGTGATTCGTACTATTAAAAGACCCTCCAACAAGAATGATCCTCTCTAATGGTGTTTTTTGCATGAAAATATTCTTCAGGGCCTCTACCCTAGCCTTTGAAACCCTTTGAACAAACAATCTATTTCACGGTACTGCCTCCCAATCAAAATTTGTTATATTTTAATATACATTTTTCTTATTTATTTTTATAATATTTAAAAAACAAGATTGCGGTTTTATTCATCATCTCATCTTTATCTTAAATATAAGTGATATTAAAACTCATATATATGCCATTGGTGGAGTGTCTCTAAGGAGGCAATATTTTTCATAAGTAACCACCTAAATTTTTAAACCTTTATTTAAGTATTTGTAAATATTCAAAAAATAATTAGTTAGTGCATTTTTAATATGATAAAGAGGTGTATTTCGAGTTTCAAAGGAATTCAAATTGTTAACTTCTCTAGGGTAACACTCCCAAGTAATAAAAATATACTAAAAATAGTGTGGTAGTGACCAACTCTCCTATGTAACTATATCTTTATATATATATATATATAAAGATTTGAAATTTTAATCTCTTTAGAACAAGTATTTTACAATAACATTAAAATTTTGACTTGCTCACAACAAATATTTTACAATAATATTGTGAAGTATAAAAAATAACGAACACTAACCAAATAGATTCGAGAGCGGGATGGAGGGCGGGACTTCCTCTGTGGTAGAGCACGGAAGCGGCAACGGTTCGAACCTAGGGCACAGCGGAGCGGACGGAGGGCAGCCGGGTCCCAGGGGTACTGAGGCATCCTTGTCAACAGAGGGATTACGGAATGACGACGAAGACAGTCAAGGTAAGGAACCACCAGACAAAAGGGGAGGAGGGCCTCAGAAGTCCTATGCCCAGGTAGCTACTTCAGAAACCCTAAGCGGTCACTTCACCAAGGAGTTGTTTCCGGCTGGGGATGAGCTGGACATCCCGGCGGATGTCCTCTCAAGCTTCGTGGAGTACGAGAAATATACCCTCATTGGTAAGTTTATCGGTGGTTGGCCTGACATGGAGACCATCCACAGATGGGCGACAAACAAATGGAGGACCTCTGGGCACATGGAGTTGGCGGCCCTAACCCGAGGCTTTTTCGCTATTAGCCTAAACAACAAGGAGGACTACTGCAAAATCCTGGCTGGAGGCCCATGGTTCCTGGGTCGTAAGAGCCTATTTCTTAGGAAGTGGGGCATGGACTTCAACCCAGACACCCAGAACATCAACATTGCTCCAATATGGGTCAGACTCCCGAGTCTCCCCCTCTTTGGATGGCACAAAAATGTAATAAGAGGCATTGCCTGCTCCATTGGAGAGTTGGTCACTATTGACCCTCCCACTCGAGCCCGAACCAGGTTCGTCCAGGCCTGATTTTGCATTTTGATAGATCTGGAGGCGGACCTCCCATCCTCCATCACCCTCCGGTCTGGAGGCACTATCCTCCACAAACAAGCTATAGTCTATGAGAACAGACCAGCTTTCTGCCCCTAGTGTCATTCACAAGGCCACCTTCAGTCCAACTGTCCTTCTCAAAAATTGGGCGAGAAGAAGCGGGAGAGCTTTAACCCCCTGGAACATGGAGAAGGCCAGGAGAAAGGGCCTAGTCCTCCAAATGCAGAGGCCCAAGGTTCTCCAAGCCCCACCAGGGACCATGATGAAGTATCCCAGCCAGAGGAGGATAACACCCACCAACCGAAACCAGAGCAGTTTAGAGCGGACACCCAGTGAGGAGGAAACTCCCACCAGGAGAGTCATCCATAGGAGGAGAAGGAACGTACCCCCCCCAAAACACCACTCAGTCAGATCCACCCAAGCTCTAGGACCAGGGCCCTTTCGATTTCAACCATTCCCAAACCTTGCTAGAAGATTACCTCCTAGGAAGGAGGGCCGACAAACAGACCGGACATATAAGCCCTCAAAATACTAGGAGCCGAAAGCAAAGCGTGGATTATGGAAGTGAGAGGAAGCAAGGCCGACCTCCCAACAAATATAGAAGAGACAAAGAGACGACGATAGACGTCGTGAATGGCACCCAACGTCTGTTGTTTCCAGATGACTCCGATACTCAGACGGGCGAAACGCATGTACCTAAACCTCCCTTCCAACAAGGAAAGGGAGGCAAGAAGAACCTCAAACTATCCAGATGAAAGTTCTCTCATGGAATGTGAGAGGACTGAATGGAGTAGCCAAACGGAGGTTAGTGGCTGATCTCTGAAAGAGGACCAACCCCTCCATCCTAATTTTGTAGGAGACCAAGACCGATGTAGTCTCCTCTGATAAAGCTGCTAAGGCCATTTGGGCCAAGGCAAAATTTCTCTCCAGTCCTACAGTGGGAACAGTGGGCGGTCTCATGGTCCTTTGGGATCCAGAGAGTGTCGAGGGTAGCTTGCTATCAACCTCCAATAGGATTATCAATGTGTTGTTCCACTCCAAAACCATCAATTTTTCTTGGATCCTGTCCAATGTTTATGCTTTGAATTCTGCCATGGAGAGAGCAGAAATGTGGAAGGCTATATCCCAGATGCGGGATAATTTTAGTAACTTTCCTTGGGTCATAGGGGGAGACTTCAACTGTCCTCTACACCCATCTAAAAAGAAAGGAGGATCCAACCATTCCAGCCGCAACCTGGAGGACTTCAGAGATTTTGTCTCTACTAACAGCTTGCTTGACATCGACCTCAAAGGGGCATCCTTCACATGGAGCAATAGGAGGATCGGGAGCAGCCTTATTCAAGTCAAGCTCGACAGATTTTTCATATCCCAAGAAGCTATTCCCATCCTTGGAGGTGCAACTCTCTCGACCTTACCAAGGATTGGATCTGATCACAACCCTATTATTCTTGAGATGAGCGACGGGCCTGCCTTTAAGACCCCCTTAGATTTGAATCCATGTGGACTTCTCATAAATATTTCAAAGGATTGGTATCAACTTGGTGGCAACAGGAGGTGAGAGGATCCGCTTCAAAGAGAGTGGCTATAAAACTCAAGATGGTCAAAGAGAAGTTGAAAATATGGAATAAAGAGGTCTTTGGCAACATATTCGAATCCAAGAAGTCCATTTCGAAGAACCTAAAAATTTTGGAGGAGAGAATGGAGCTCGAAGGTTACACCGAGTCCCTCGGGGAGGAAGAACGGAGCCTCTTGGTGGACTACCATTCTATTCTAGCAAGGGAGGAAACCTTCTGGCGCCAGAAATCTAGAGACCTTTGGTTGAAGAACGGAGACTCCAACACGAGGTTCTTCCATGCATCAACCATGAGGCATAGAGGGGCCAACAAGATCAGGGAAGTGTCCTACAAGGATGGGCGCGTAACAAGAGAAATAGAGGAAATCAAAAATGAAGCTATTGATTTTTTTTAGGACTTGCTTGGCGATCCTCCCGACAGTGACCTCCAGGTCCAGAAATCTTTGCTTGCCAACTTTCCGACTAAAGTCCCCCATGAGGTAAGCATCAAGTTGTTGGACCCTTTTTCCTCATCTGAGATTAAAGAAGCCTTGTTCTCTATGCAACCTGACAAGGCCCCTAGCCCTGATGGTTTTCCCCCCCACTTTTTTCAAGTCATGTGGGAGGTTGTGGGTTCGGATGTGTGCGAAGCTATTCGGGATATTCAAGCTTCCAGATCCATTCACCCGGGGCTTAATTCCACCTTTCTTGCTCTCATCCCAAAGTCCCCCGCCTGCAAAAGCTTCTCTGATTACCGGCCCATCAGCCTGTGCAATGTTTTTTACAAGATCCTCACCAAGTCTATAGCAAATAGACTGAAGCCCGTCCTCCCTCTCCTGATTGATCCTTGCCAGGGAAGCACTGTTAAAGGCAGAAACATTCTTGATGGCGTCATCACTATCCATGAAACTCTTCACTCTACTTACCGCTCCAAGAATGCTGCACTCTTTCTCAAATTAGACATGAACAAAGCCTTTGACAGAGTTGATAGAGGGTTCTTGTGTGCAGTCCTCCTCAAGTTTGGTTTCCATCCTCACTGGATCGACCTTGTCTTTAGCTGCATATCCACTCCCTTCTTCTCTGTCCTGATCAACGGATCCCCTGCTGGGTACTTCCAAAGTGCCAGAGGCCTCAGACAAGGTGACCCTTTGTCACCTATCCTCTTCATCATCCTGGCGGAGGTTCTGAGATGGTCTTTGAAAGAGGCTCTTCGACAGAACAAGATTTTTGGCATTCTTCCCACTACAAGAGTTGACCCCATCACTCACCAACAATTCATGGATGACACCCTCATCTCCATTGGGGCATCGGTAGCCCAAGCCAAATCCCTCAAGCGGATCCTCTCCCGTTATGAACAGGCTGTCGGGCAAAAGGTCAATTACATTAAGAGCAAAATCTACTTTATTAACACTCCCCTGCGAAGGCAACTCAGGATTGCCAGAATTTTGGAGTGCACCATTGACTCCCTGCCTACTTCTTATCTGGGGCTGCCCTTGTCTTGCAATGGTCGTGCCAGAGGAAGTATGTGGAACATGATCCTGGAGCGCCTTCACAAGAAGCTGGGCACTTGGAAAGGCAAACTCCTATCGCAAGCTGGGAAAGCCACCCTTACCAAAGCTTGTCTTCAGGGGATCCCAACCTACTTTATGTCAGTGTTCCTGCTTCCAGCTTCTATCCACTACAAAATTGAGAAGATCCAGAGGACCTTTCTGTGGTCTGGCAATGAAGAAAAACTCAGAATCCCCCTCATTGCCTGGGATAAGGTCTGCTCGAGGAAAGACCAAGGCGGCTTGGGGATGAGGAGATCAGGGCTTATGAACACAACTTTGATCGCTAAGCATGCATGGAGGATCCTAGAAAATTACTCTGTTGAGTGGGTCAAGTTGGTCAAAAGGAAATATCTAGGTTCCAATTATTTCCTTGATGCCGAGGCTCCCTTCGAAGCTTCAACTTTTTGGAAATCTGTACTCCAAGCCCATCATTTGATCAGCTTGGGAGCCCATTGGATTTTGGGAGATGGCAATCTCATCCTCTTTTGGAAGGATAGGTGGGCTTCTGATGAGGCCCTTGGTTTGAGGGCGGACCTGGACCCAAATTCCCAACTCAAGGTGATGGATTTCATAGACCAGAGTACCTTCCCCCCTCGATGGAAGTTACCAGTTGTGGATGGGTTCAATAATGAAGTGACTTATCTATCAAACATCCTCCAATCGGTTATCATCCCATCTGTTAGGAGGACAGACAGAATCATTTGGCGAGGCACGGAGGATGGTCTATTCTCTGTCAAATCTGCCTATGATTTTCTAACTAGCGAGACTGCCCTGGAACATCGGTGGAAAGTTGTCTGGAGGAAAGGGGTCATCCCTAAAGTGAATTTCTTTGCTTGGATTGCTTTCCACAACAAAGATTTAACCATTGACAACCTTCACAAGAGGGGCTTTGCCTTCCCCAATAGGTGCTACATGTGCTTAGATGAGTGCGAGACGATGGATCATTTATTCCTGCATTGCCCCTTTTCCCACTCGGTCCTCAGCATTGTCCTATCCTCCTTCCAAATCCTCTGGTGCTCCCCCGATCCCTCAAAGATGCTTTCCATCAGTGGCCCAATCCTTTCAAGAATCCAAAACTCCGCTTCCTTCTTGAGGCCTCCTTCCACCACTCCATCTGGAAAATCTGGCTAGAAAGGAATGCCAGAGTCTTTGGTAGAGCCCCGAAAATGCCTCCTTTCATCGCTCAAAGGGCCTTATCCTATGCCATCGAGAACTCTAAAGCCACTCCCGGTCCCCGTCCCCACATTTCGAGTGAAGAAGTGATTTTCAGAAGGATGGATCTCTGCCCGTCATCGAAAGCTGACACAGGACCCTATCGAAGAAGTGTCATTTGGACCAAGCCTCCCGTGGGGTGGATTAAATTGAATTTTGATGGAGTGGCTAAGGGTAATCCAGGGCCCACTGGATCGGGCGGAGTAGTTAGAGATCATGATGGGAACCTAGTGTTGGCCTACTATGAAGAGTTGGGCTCCCAGTCGAATCACTTTATCGAAGCCAGAGGCATCTTGAGAGGAATCCAGATCCTCTCAGAGGATCCTCGACCTTTAATAATAGAAGGAGATTCGCTCAACATCGTAAACTACCTTCTAGGCACCAAGGACCCATCTTGGAGGGTCTTTAACATCATTCTCGAGGCAAGAACGCTCCTATCCCAACGAGGCAGGTGGAAAGCGGGTCATATCCTCAGAGAAGGCAATCGCGTGGTAGACCACATGGCCAACAAAGGGCTCGCGACCACGTGTCCGGTCGTGTGGCGGTCACGCTTCCCATCCGAGGTGGAAATATTAGCCAAAGCGGATATCCCATCATGATGTTTGTGATGATCCGGAGAAGCCACTCCGTAGCTTCCACATTAGTTTTTACAATCACCTCCGTGATGCCAAGCAAGTGAGCTTCCCTGATTACCTAATGAATTCCCTTGCCCTTGCCATTGAGAAGAGTAGGAAATCATCCTCCCCACCCACCCATCAAGGCCTCATGGCAGTCATTTACAGGCATTCCCTAGCCATGCGCCCTCCCTCGTAAGCTGTCAACCCTTTAAATTCCCAGGCCCCTGGTAGTGCATCCACCCCTACGGAGGGCCAAGCCTCCAGCCCCCCAGAACCTGCCCTCCCAGCGCTGACAGGCCTTCCCCATATAGGAGCACCATTCGAATTCAGCCAAAATAGAGCGTTGGCGGTGAGTCCTCCACCCCCGGTAGATCCTCCTAGTGCCTAAAGAAAATTAGGAAGGAGAAGGACGTCCTCCCATAGCAGATTTCATTAGACACTAAGAGTGACAGGGAGATCCCTCCCGGACAGCCCCTCCTAGGCCTGGCATCTACCATTCTCACTTCTGTTAACTCCATGATCAAAATTCTGAAGCAAACCCAGGAGCATCAGAACTCGAAGGATCAGGAGGATCCGGAGTAGCTGTGATATGACTGGTGAATGGCTGTTTGTTTTTGTTCTCTAAATGTTTTAGTTTCTTCGGCTATTATATTTTGTTACCTCGGTTAATCTACGTTTTGTTATCTCGTTATTCAGGCATATATGCCTTCTCTGTAGCCTCCAAGAAATTAGACTAGGTTTTGCTATCTCTGCAATTAGGCTTATATATCCATCCAGGAGGCATGATGCATCATTAGAAGTAAGGTTGATTTTGTACATAAGGTTTTGGGATCCTCTATAAAAACTCACTGTTAATATACTAAATTTACCAAAAAAAAGTATAAACAATAACTTAAACCCTTAACCTCTTCACACCCTTAACCTCTTCACACGAAGACCTTTGTTCAAAGCTTCCCCAAGAATTTATAATCACTTTACAAATTAAACACTAAAGCATTGTAAACACCTTTTATAAATTAACTTTTATTTTGGTCTTTAGGACATGAGCTTTCAGACTTAGATGTTTCATAGAGTTTGAGTTTTAATACCTTAAACTCAACATTAAAAACTCTCAAGACTAACTCAAATGTTTGAAGTTAATTTAATTTAATTAATTAATTTATTTAATAAAAACCAAAACTTACCATGCCATCCAACTCAATGAAAATATAGACTTCTAAGTTTCATATTAATTTAATTAATTAATCTATTTATTTATTTAATAAAAACCAAAACTTACCATGCCATCCAACTCAGTGAAAATATAGACTTCTAAGTTTCATACACAATGTTATCTTCTTCAGGATTTAAACTCTATACTTTTTATTCATTGTACCAAATCTTCACAATTAAGATCTACTTTAATTAAAAACAAATACTTCTCAAAATTGACATGCCTTGAATAGTAAAAGTTGGAATTGTTTGAATATTTGCTTATGAAGTAAATTATTGCTGCTACAAATTTATTATATCGCATGGTGATTGCCATGGAGTTGATTTTTTGAACCAAAACCTGCATGGTCATTGCCATAGGAGTTGATTGTTTGAACTAAAATCTACAAGGAACTCATTGTGGTTTAAACCCTACAAAAATCTAAGGTTTCAAGGTATAGCAAAAATCTATAAATATGTGGAACTATATTAAAAAAATAATGGACTTGTTAAATACGTGAAAATTTGTAGTCCCATCTATAATATTGTACAACTTATGTTTTATAAACATGAAGAACCACCCAAACTAAATTGTATCAAACAATTGAGAAAATTCTATCCAAACTTGCAAACCCAACACCAAAAGAAAAGGAAAAAAAATCTTATGTGGGCATAGAAAGTGCTATTGACAATGGTTATCTAATTTTATCTTATTTAAAATAGACTTCATCATATGGGTACTCTCCTATAGGGAACCAACCTTCTATTAAGAATGGACGACCTATATAACACGTAAAATGTTTGTAGAACATATGGTTATACTCGAGAAAAATTGACACAACCTTGATTTAATCTTATGTAGTTGGAATAAACCATGATTGTCTTGTGTAGGCCAACCATTCAACAATATAGCCATAACCCTAATATAGCCATAACCCTTTAGAGTGGATCCCTTGTGCTTCACTTGACTTGCTAGTGACAAAAATTTTCCTAAACACATTCTTTGGTTTTCCATAACTAATATTGAAGGGTAGTTTAAAATTCAAACAAGTGAAAATTAGTATAGGGACTATGGAGACACATCCATGTTCTTGGATTCAATATTTATTGCTCCATATAATGAATCAGCCTTGTCAGATTATCTTTGTTTTAGAAGTGTTTACCATCTTCGAGCTGAAAAATACATGTTGAACACTACTCCTTTTAAGTTAGCTTATTATACATGAGGTTGGTTGTATTAGAAGCACACATGACTATAGTCACCCATAAAACATCTTGAAATATACCTTTTATTAATGAATTCAACACTAGTGTATACTCGTGCATAGTTGGACTACCATCATTTGTGTCACTCATGGAAATAAATCATGATCCTACTACACAACTTTATTCCAATATGACCAACATGAGATTGGTTTTTTTATGAGCACACATGAATAGAGTCACCCATAAAACATTTTGAAATTAACCTTTTATTAATGAACTCGGCACTAGTGTATACTCGTGCATAGTTGGGCTTCCAGCATTTGTGCCACTCGTTGAAATAAATCATGACCCTACTACACAACTTTGTTCTAGTATGGCCAATGGTATATTTGGGAAATAGAATCCTGACAATAAGAAGAAGTTTAGCATGAGCAAGGTATTTGTCCCCTTAAATAATTGTAACAAATATCAATCTATAATCAAATGCTACTGTTACTTGAATTGCAAGGATTTTATGTAAATTCCAAGTTATTGCCAAGATAAGTTAAAGAGGAAACATAAAGAATCTTTCAAACCTTAGGAGGTAAATGAGATGACCATGGAGTACAACATGTCATATGATGACAGGTGCAACTTATAGCCATGTCATTAAAATATGTTTAATTGTAATTTGCCACATATCTTGACAGCTATGTTGAGTCTTCAAATAGGGGCATTTGAAAATTGTCAAATTGTGATTGGTCAACTTCAAATATATATAAAAATAAATTGTTTTGGGGTCACATTAATCATCCACGTAATTAAAGGGGAACAAAAAAAATAGAATGGGGTCTGAACTCAAGGAAATTCATTTATACTGTTATATTATTAAGCATCCTCCTTCTATCCATAAAGCTACCAAGGGAATTGTTAACTAGAAATAGCATCCACAATATAAAATGGTTGACCTTGAATATATAGACTCTAGAAAAAGGACCTTGAACCATCACGAAACTAGGCACTAGAAAGGATTAAACTAGATACCTTGAGTATGTAATAAAAATTACTAACTAAGCTAATGGGGAGGTTGAGTTAAAAATCACTCCAAGATATAAATATACTAACTATACTTAACAAGATGTGCAAAAATAACTTTACCAAGGTTTGACCTCACGACCTTCCCAATAGGTAGGATTTTAGAAGATTGCATTGTCCAAGCTAGCAACAAGCCATATGAGTAAGAACACGATAATATGCTCTTCATGTACTTTCTAATTGAGACATCCTTGGATTGGTAAAAAATGATACACCATAGCCAAAATTAGAGCATATGTTCTTGGCACTCTATGAAGACATCAAGAGTTTATTGTGTAAAAGTGACGAAGAATGGAATTTGAGCCCATGATCTTATGAGAGGATTAAAAATAAGTGAATTGACCATGGTAAAAAAGGAGACATCATGTTAATGGTGCAAGTTACTCCATAAAAAAATTAATACTATGACACATTAAGAATATAATGCTACTAAGATGACAAATTAATGCATAGAGTTTCTAGCAATGGGTGACAAATAGAAAGAGGCTCACAAAATATGAGGAGATATAGAAAACCAAACCTATTTACAAAATTAGAATGTCCCACAATAGAGGTTCTATGCATGTAAGAAGTGGAAGCAACTACAATTGGAATATTTGACATAGGGAGCCTATCCCATTTTCACCACTAGGTATCCATAGAGAGGTGTTGATTCCAAATGAGAGGAGACTGTTGAAGTCTTTGGAAAACTATTTTCATAACCAAAAGTGTTCAAGAAATATTTGAAACTAAAAAAATATTACTTCCAAAGAAAATATAGCAGATTTCCCATGCCCTAAGCTCATACAACTGAAGAAAACAAGTGCCAAAAAAACATTAATGAGTATCAAACTAGTTTTTTTTCTTTCAAGAAAACTCCAAATAGGTTGTGCCATCCAAGATGCCACATTTGTGCCACGAAATAGTTAGTTATAAGATGCAAATAATAACCTATCCCTTGAGATTGAAAGAAAATATCCATGTGGATGCAGACCAATTCATGACCTCCAAAAAATAGAAAAGAGAATTGTTTTAATTATGCTTCTCACGTCACCAAATAGAAGAGGTTTTTTCCTATGTACGTAGATGATGCTACTTTGAATTGGATTTCATACCATGTTTTTTTTTTAGATTACTTATTATAAAATATTCCAAAGCATAACATTCACCATGATCATATGCAAAAGAGTAAAAGAATGAAAATATTTTATACACAAAATAATAAGATAAAAGTAATTAAAATAGGAATAAGAGGTGGATGCTCATAGCACACCTACGAATGCAATAGATCAATCATTAGGAGGTATTTATAATGATACCTAACCCCCAATATAATGCTAACCTCGATCCAAAATAACCTATCTTAAATATTAAATTATAATATATAAAATGTACTAAACCCTTAATTAAGGTTAACCATACAAGTGATTTAACCAATATTACTGAGGGTTAATACATTAAAACTGATTGTAGGCTTACATAAAAAAATTCTATAGTATTACACAAATAATGCTTGAAGGATTACATAGATAATGCTCATAGTCTTACACTTCTCATGCTTATAGGCTTCAATTAAAAGCACCTATAGGAACTTAAACAATGTTGTCCTTGGACAATAAGGTTATATTACTGATATTCCAATAGTTATAGCAGTCTATAATATTCTATTTATAAGTGGATCCCTCAATAGATACTTTGAATCATCTAGTGGGCATTATGAGGTGACATGTATTCTCTTCAAGATGCAATTGAACATCATTGATTCCAATAATACTATATGTCAAATTGTTGCTAAGTGTTAAGTACCTATGGTAAGATGAATGACCAATATTCATAAACCATTTCTTCTAGCCTATCATGTATTTAGTAGCTCTTGGATCAATGTACCAAACTAGGATTAATTTTGAAACAACATCAAGAGATTGAATTAAAAAGACATAGTCTTATCCTTCTACATTAGAATTAGCATCCTCAACTTTATTATCATGTTGGCATTGGCATGCATTCTTCCTTTGCCAATGGGAATTATTCTAATTACCTCCTAATAAATTCTTTAGTTGATTCTTGAATAATCCTTGTGAGAATGTATTATACCAACACTCCTGAAGGATGTGTCTTGGTTTCCCATAAATCAAACATGTGATATTTCTTTGTCCTTAATATTATAGTTATTTTTACCTTTTGATTTTTTGTTGGTTCTACTACTTGTTGGGGGTCCACCACTTTTCTTTGATTGCATTAGCTTCTTGCCTTTTAGATGTGTGAGTAAAGCACATTCATCTTTAGTCTTTGTCTTTTGAATCACTTTCTCTTATTGAAGCAAATTCATAAGAATCTCAAAAGCACGACTCTAATTTGTCACGTTTAGAGTTGCTACCAAAATGTGAAATGTTGGTGGTAGTGCATGTAGCACTATCGAAATAAGCACATCATCACTAATGGTTTTTCCTAATGCTTGTAGCAAGGATCATAACTCAGCAATTCATCATAGAAATCCTTCCACCTCACTGATTTTTATCTAAAAGTAATGCAATTTGATTTATAGGTGTAGAATTTGGTTTTGATTCTTGGACTTAAACATCATACTATGTTTTTCCCATTCATCCTTTGTGGTTATAACATCACAAATGTATGATTGGATTTCATCAGTCATGCCAAATATTATGATCAATAGAGCTTTCTTATCATATTTATAAAAATTTATTTGTTCATCTAGGCTAGTGGTATGTCTTTGTATAGTGAAAAATACCATTCCCCATAAGTCTTCAAATTCCAAATGAATCTTTAACTTTGTCTTCCATGCAAAATAGTAATCACCTTTAAGTAACTATGAATCAAGCAATAGCATCTTTGAAAAACTAATAACCATGACAAGTCTTTACAAATCTGTAAATAAATGATTCTATTAGAACAAGTTTGAAAATATATTTAAAACAAGTATATATAATCATATACTCGTGTAACGAACAATACTTCTAATTACGAGAAAACAATAGGGTCTTGTTGGGTAAAAAATAAGATGCGAGGGTTTGGCTTCTTTTCCCTTCAACTTGAATCTTCAATGAATATTCTTGGAATATATTGTCAACATTATAGGGTAATAAAAAATATTTTAAATCACTGTCTTAGCAACTGTATTCAATAACAATAAAAATATAATTTTTTAAAGGCTTCAAATAGCCCTCCAAGGAGCATGTGGAATTTTTTAAAATGATTTATTTGTTTATTTAAATATATTTGTGTCTCCTTTCCATTTTTAAAAACTGCATATTCTTTACATGTAGTAAATCAATACTATCCTCCTAATAAATTATAGGTAATAGGATTTTTTATTTTTTTATTTTTTAAATTAGCGACACAACCCTTCTGCCAAGGATCCTTCATTGGAAGTTAACTTTTATATGGCCTATGGATTGATTAGATGGTAATATCACAATAAGTGATACTTGTGCATCTTTAGATAAACTTATTGCTATATGGCCCGATCAATAAAACTAGAGTCTAACTTCACTTTATATGACACTCTTTTTTTAATAATAGCTCTAGATGACATCTTTAGACAATAACAATTGTAGATGGTAGTAGTTCTAGAAGGAAGCTCTAGATGGCAATAGCTCTAGACGATAGCTTCATATGGTATCTCCACATGGTAGCGACTCTAGATAACAACTTCAAACAACTGCTCTAGATGATAGTAGCTCTAGATAATAGTAGCTCTAAACGATAGCAACTCTTACTGGTAGTAACTCCAAACGATAACTTTAAAATGATAGTCTAGATGGAAACTTCAAACAACAACAACAACAAACCACTCTTCATGGCATTATATGTAGATGGTAACTTTATATGACAATAGCTCTAGATGACATAATTAGATAGTTCTTCAATGGGATAACTTCAAATGACCTATTCATATAATTTTTATCTCGCTCTAGTCTTATTAATCTTCGACATGAACTAGGGTATTAAGATATGAAGTTGATGATTATCAACATGTTCAAAATCTAATCAATAGTCTAGACTTCTTATTCTTTTCTTCAGATGGTATGTTTTTGGCATGAAACAATAACTTTTTTTCTCTTTTTTTAGATGGAAGTAATCAGTTTCATGACAACAATTCTTTTGACACTCAAGATTTTTCTCACATAGCTCTACAACTTCTCTAAGATTAAATAAATGCTTTCAAAACCTACAAACACTAGTAGGAATAAAAAAAAATCTTCTTTAAATGACAAGGTCTTGTTCTTGCTCAAACTTACATCTACTCCTTTTTTGTTTCTCCAATAGCAACATACTTTTGTAAACTCCAAGAGGTGTCTCCTACTTCTCGACAACTCCATCACCTTCACAAGTCAAAGCTTCATTCTTATATTAGCCTATTATGATATCAAATGTGAGGTACACATTATATATTTGAATTAATGTGATAAAAGTATTTATACATATGAAATCAAGAATATATGAGGTTGGGAGTTAAACTAAATTCCAACTTCTTGTAACCTCCATAACAATAAAATGAATACATATCATTCACAACATCATTGCCTATGCTAGAATATGCATCATTGCTAATCTGACCTTTGAGTTGCCTAAATCCATTGAGCTAATATTGGACATTTATGCCTGGAATCAAGATATAGAGTATGAGAACCTTCCCTCATGCAAGAAATTGGCTGAATATTAAAACTTCAATCATGAAGAACCTCTGAATATTCATAGTGAGAAGGCCCAAGAGGAGCCCCAGACTTAAAAGGGTAAGGAGAAATCCTAGGAGAAACCCTACACTTTGATTAGCAAGGATATGGCCCAAGAGGAGCCCCAGATATCGAACGATAAGAAGGCCCAGATCTCAAATGACAAGGAGAAGGTCCAAGAGGAGGCCCAAATCTCCAATGACAAGGAGGAGGTCCAAGAGGAGGCTCAGATCTCAAATGACAATGAGAAGGCCCAAGAAGAGGCCCAAAATGTGTTCAACATTGAGGCCCATATTTCAAAATGTAAGGAGAAGGCTCCAAAGAAGACCCTATATTCAATTGGCTCGAAGGCCCAAATTGGATAGATGGGCCAATCTGAGCCCCAATTTGTGGAGCCTCAATCGGTTTCCCTGGATTTCCATTTAATTATGTTTCCATGGAAAATTATGGTAACAAACTCTGCACTCCTCACCTTGTTTCCAGTTTTGGGGATGCAAGTGTTGGCATTAAAAAAAAAGAAAGGTAGGACCTCAAACCAAAGGCTTTGAAAACAATATTCTCACATTCCTACAAGTGAAGATCCCCTCATGGAATGTGAGTTGCTTTCTTCCATGAAAAAAAATTTAAGGCATGAAAAATCCCAATGAGGACGCTCTCACGAGGTTTCCATGTTTTCTACTTCTAAATTTTGGTAGTTCCATGGTTTTCCCTGTTTCGGTGTCTCTAGTTTTCCTCATTTTTATTTTTGGAAGTTTGTCCTTCTAGCTCCTCTTGGAGGGCCATCTCTAGCTGTAAAAGGTTTAAAACCTTTCAAAACTCCTTCTTCCAACCAATGAAAAACATCACTGGCTATGATGTGTTAAGTTTTTAAAAGTTCAAAGGTAAAAAATAATATTAATGTAAGCAACTCTTTCAAATCATGAATTTTGATTAACAATCTGGTTAAAGGAGAGGACCTCAAATAGAAAGCTTATGAGCTTCAAAGGATGCTTTAAGAGTTCTATTTGCCTATTCTTAGGTTGAAGAATGAGTTTATTTGAAATCTATGAAAAGATGGTGGATACTTCGTCAAATTGGGATATAAAAATATAGAGCAATCAAAATATTCTACTCCCAAATATTTCTATTGAAAGAATGTTTGGTCACTGGAGGCTCTCTCTAAGACCTCAAAATTCCTTTTATAGGTAGTCCAAAGTACGATTCTTATTGGTGAGTTTGTAGAGAAGAGGATATCATGGATTTAGAATGTGCATTTACTTCTTCCTTTCCCTTTGCTTATATCATTTGGGATCACTTTGTCAAAGCTATAAGAATATATTGTTCCTCTCATTATTTGTGGAAATTTATTGGTTGAAAGAACTAATATAATTTATAAAAACAAATATCAAAAGCATGTCCAAGTTTGGAATCATATTAATGTTTCTCTTGCATAATGTTTATAGACATGGTGCTCATCATGGAAAGTCTTAAATATAGAAAAAGAGATGTTAGGCTCTTTTGACAATATGATGTGGATATATATGGAATGATTATTTTTAATAATGGAACTAACATAAAAGATTTATTTCAATCAATAGCAAAATGAAAATTTCCAAAGTTGAGTTATTCAAAATTAATTTTGATGGTGCTTCTAAAGGATGTCTAGAAAAAGTTAGTGGAGGTGGTGTTATTCAAAATAAATATGAAAAAGTTCTCCTCTTATTCAAAATCATATAAAACCTTAATTATTATTATTGCTATCAATAAAAATGGATGTGGAAATTAGATAAAAATAAAACCATCAATTATTGTTAGAAGCATTTGATCATCATATTGGAAAAATTAAATTTTAGAAGGCAACCAACTGAGTAAAATTTTTATCTCTTAATAAAAAAATGATAATGAATTCATTATGGGAACATAATTGTTTAAAAAAGATAAAAATATCTTAAGTACAAAATTTTAAAAAATAGAGAGCCCTGCATGTAAAGTCTGTATCGTCGAAACATTCCATACGCTATGTTGGGTGCTTCATGTTATACCATGTTGTTTAAGGTTGGGAAATATTACTTGGGTCTTGTCACAAATTTGCATTAACGTTTCTTAGGGCGATGTTCTGTCCTGTATAAAACTAGAGACACTTTCGGGACAAACTTAAACTTTCTTCAGTGCATCCCTAACGCCATTGCTCTTCCCCTTATCAATAAGGAATTTAACACACAACCACCACACACCTACCCCCTCACACACTCACCTAAGTTGTCTGCGGTTTGAACATTGAACCTATCGAAGAAGACCAAAACTCAAAACACTTGCTCACGCTACGGTTTGGACCTTGGACCTCTCAAAGAAGAACCAAAGCCCGAACCGAACCGTTGCGCTATTCCTGAACGAATCGACCAATTATTATTTTTTCAATTCTATCGAAAAAATAAAACCAATAAAAATCAATAATATGAATCAAATTTATTTAACAATAAAAAAATAAAATTAATTATAAAATTTCATTATCCACTACAATCTACCAATTATTATTTTTTCAATTCTATCAAAAAAAATGAAGACCAATAACAGGTACATGATTTCTACAAAATCACTAGTAGTTTTGGTAACTAAGAGTGCAATTGAAAATCCTAAAATATGTTTTCCTCAACAAAATAATAATATTCATGTAATTGAGGCACAATGTATTCGTAATTAGTTGATTTAGCATATTCATAGAGTTGGATAAGGAGAATACAGTGGTCAGGGTTTTGGTCTTTCTTTGAAGAGGTCTAAGGTTCAAACCCGATAGATTGGATGGTAGTAGCCCAATGTTTGCCTAGGGAGGTCATGTTGACTTCATTTAACCAATTGTAAAGAACAAAGAAAACTTAATTTTTTAATTTCTTTAGAACTAAATAACCCTACTTTAAATAAGCTAAGTAAGAGAAAAACATGACTAATAAATATTGAGATGTTATTATCAAATTAGGTTCTTTAAAGGTCAAACGTGGTGTGGGCGAGTGTGTGAGGGGTGGATGTGTGGTGGCTTTGTGTTAAATTTTCTATTGATAAGTATAGCTCTCAGCTTTACGAAAGGTTATCGTTGGAAGGAGACTGCTCAATCATATGCGCCAAATTTTTCAATAATCAAATAAAAAAAATTCTTTAAAATATATAAATTAAAATAATATAATTAACATTTAAATTACTTATTTTTATTATGCTTATGTTATAACTATTAAATAGTTTAAACTTAAGTAATTAAAATATAAAATTTTAAAGTTTAAATTTTATAGCATAAAATAAATAAAAAGCTTGGAATGTATCCACTCTTTCATCTGCTTATCCAAGATTATTTTATGATGTGAAGTTAGGTTGAATTATCTTTCTTTCATCTTAGCCCTCGGAAAATAAGAATAATGTGATGCAACTAATGGGACCACATCTCACTCTTGGTCACATGGTTGACAACTATTTCTCTTCCTATACATTAACCTAAGATATAGATGACCATTTTGTTAGGAAGCAATCACATGTAAAAACAAAACCTAAAGAATGTTTTAGTGATGAGGATGAAATTAACATAGATTGATAGATGTGATGTGATGTTGGGTGTTAAGTGAAGGACAAGCAATCAATTCACAAAGCATATCAAACAAAATTTTATCAAAACTTTAGTGTTTACAAGATAGGATTGAAAGAATGTATGAAGAGACAATCGTCGCACATTGATTTTTTTTCGATTGAGAGTTGATTATAATCGTACAATTTTTTAGATTGATAGGAGAGTTGGTTATCACCATACAATTTTTAGTAGTTAGTAGTTAGTAAGTATAGGGTTTAAACTACAGTGGTTGTATCCATAAACTTATTTTACTTCGTTGTTTTATAGTCCGATGTTAAATGGATCACCAGTATTCAGGATTCGTCGTCATCAATCTGGCAGGCACTCATAAGATTCAGATCAGACTACTACTACTACCTTTGCAATAGGCTTCTCAAGGTTTGAACCTGGTCTTTTCTTGGTAAGTGCCCAGCCACACCAGCACTTACCAATCCACCTGGCCGTTGAGGGTTTAAAAAAGGTTTATGGTAAACCAATATAATTTGAACGAGAGTTGCATAGATGCATATTGTACAGATCACGCTGTTTAACTAACTAACTGCTTCAACTGACAGCCTCATACCAACTTTGCTACCTACTCGCCTTTTAAAAAATCAAAAAAATAATAAATAAAGAAAACAAATAAAAATAAGAAAAATAATTAAAAAATAAAAATATGGCAGATTGAAATTAACTACTGCTTTGTTTCATATTAAAAAAATAATATACCTAAGAAAGAGGATTTTTTTTAATTATGCTTCTCACGTAACCAAATAGAAGAGGTTTTTTCCTACTTGATTAAAAGATGCTACTTTGAATTGCATCTGGTACCAGGTTTTATTTTATAATACTTATAAAAATGTTTTAAAACATAATATTCACCGTAAACATAATATTCATGGTGATTATAATTTTTTTTTTAAACATATTACTAATAAAAAAAAATTAAAACATAACATTCATCGTAATCGTAATCATAATGTTTTGAATTATATACAAGAGAATAAGATAGAACTAATTAAAATAAGAATAAAGGGTAAGTGCTAAGAGGCACACTTAGGACATCACATTACATAAATTAATGTAATAGATTAATCATTAGAGTATTTATAATGGTACTTGACCCTAAATTAATACTAACTTTAGCCAAAATAACCTAGCTTAAATGTAGGTACGAGGGTTTAGTCTTTGGTTAAAAGTGTTTTATTTGGGACCGTGGAGACCACGGTTCAAATCCCTCAGGCCTTGTAGAACCGGAGGGCGTGTCCTTTCAGCGTTGTCGGTTATGTTAAAAAGTTTACTCAACACAATTGGAGGTTATAATAACAGCAAGGAGCAGGATTTGAACCCATGATGAGGCATTGAAAATTGCAACGAGTTACCGAGTCCTCTAATATATGCAAAAAAAAAAAAAAAAAACTAGTTCAAATGTTAAATTATAATATATTAAATGTATTAAACATTTAATTAAGGTTAACCATACAAGTGATTTAACCAATATTGCTAAAGGTGAATACATTAAAACTAATTGTAGGCTTACATAAAAATTGCCCATAAGATTGCGTAAAGAATGCTTGTAGGATTACATAGATAATGCTTGAAGTCTTATACTTCACATGCTCATAAGTTTCTATTATAAGTACCTATAGGCACCTCACTAATGTTCGCCTTGACCAATAAGGTTATATTGTTGATATTTCAATAGTTAAAACAGTCTAAAATATTGTATTTTTATCAATGGATACTTTGAATCATGTGGTGGACATTGTCAAGGGGACCCACTGTATCCTTATCGATTACATAGATAATGCTTGAAGTCTTATACTTTACATGCTCATAAGTTTCTATTATAAGCACCTATAGGCACCTCACTAATGTTGGCCTTGACCAATAAGGTTATATTGTTGATATTTCAATAGTTTAAATGGTCTAAAATATTGTATTTTTATCAATAGATACTTTGAATCATGTGGTGGACATTGTCAAGGGGACCCGCTGTATCTTTATCGATTACATAGATAATGCTTGAAGTCTTATACTTTACATGCTCATAAGTTTCTATTATAAGCACCTATAGGCACCTCACTAATGTTGGCCTTGACCAATAAGGTTATATTGTTGATATTTCAATAGTTAAAACGGTCTAAATTATTGTATTTTTATCAATGGATACTTTGAATCATGTGGTGGACATTGTCAAGGGGACCCACTGTATCCTTATCTATTCATTATTCTTGTTGAGGCATTAAAAATGGCTCTCTCAAAAGCTGAAAATAAAAGGTATTCACGTTATAATAGATGGTCCCTTTGAATATTATCTTCAATTTGGTGATGATACTTTTCTTTTGGGTTATCCATAAATCAATGAGGCCGTGGAGTTTAAATCAATACTATCATGCTATTAAAAGTTGTTGAATAGTTGGTTCATACTACAAAATCCAATATTTTTTTTAATAATGCTATCTTATGTGTACAACATATTATTTTTTTGATTGGTAAGGGTGAATACATTAAAACTAATTGTAGGCTTACATAAATAATGTCCATAGGATTGCGTAAAGAATGCTTGTAGGATTACATAGATAATGCTTGAAGTCTTATACTTCACATGCTCATAGGTTTCTATTATAAGCACCTAGAGGCACCTCACTAATGTTTGCCTTGACCAATAAGGTTATATTGTTGATATTTCAATAGTTAAAACAGTCTAAAATATTGCATTTTTATCAATGGATACTTTGAATCATGTGGTGGACATTGTCAAGGTGACCCATTGTATCCTTATCTCTTCATTATTCTTGTTGAGGCATTAAAAATGGCTCTCTCAAAATCATAAATGAAAAGAAAAATAAAAGGTGTTCACGTTATAATAGATGGTCCCTTTGAATCTTACCTTCAATTTGGTGATGATACTTTTATTTTGGGTTATCCATCAATCAATGAGGCCGTGGAGTTTAAATCAATACTATTATGCTATGAGAAGTTGTTGGATAGTTGGTTCATACTACAAAATCCAATATATTTTTTATTAATGCTATGTTATGTGTACAACATATTATTTGTTTTGATTGGTTGATAAAAAGGGTTTTGAAAGGTCCTGAAATCTTTTACACAAATGCAACAAATACAACTAGCTAGAAGTGAACTAACTAAACTGAAAACAAACAACCCCAAAGGGGAATGAAACAACCAACTTTAAACCAGAAAGAAGGTGCAGATAAAAACCAAAATGAATAAGGGTCCAAACTACATCAATGGTACCCAAAAAGAAACAAAAAGCAACTGCCAAAAGCCCAACCAATATTACAACATTTGGCTCAACGAGGTTCAAACTACGAGCTTATTGGAGCAACCACTTCCACTATGCTGGAAATTAGTAGTTTTATTTGTCATTCCTTGCCACCTGGGTTCACGGGTGATAGCTGCCTTGTGAACTTTCCACATTCCTTGCCACCCGAGTTCACTGATGATAGTTGCCTTATGAACTCTCCACATCTCCTCAGAATTTCCCCAAGACAGATTGCACAAAAGCACATAAGGGAAAAGAGGATATGTGCTGGCATCCATGTCAGACAAACCATGTCCAACCACTAGGCCCCAAATCAGCCACATCAGCACTAACAACCAGTTAAAGATTAAGATTTCCATTTGCATCAGTGTGGGCCACAATACATTGAGGGAAATGATCATACCAGAATTGGAGGTTATCTTGTTCAACTCCTTGATTGGTAAAGAGGTCAACAACTTTGTTTCCTTCCCGATAGACATGCTGAATTGTAACATGTCTGATGCCTTCAATTATCTTCAAGATTTCTTGAACAACGTTGAACATGCTCCAGGTAGGAAGCTGATATTTTTGGATGCATCGAATGACATTCATAGAATCACTCTCTATACATATTATTAATGTTATCCTAGGTTTATTATTATAAAAGTTTTAAGATTTGAAGTTGGAAAATTTCCATCAACTTATCTAATATTCCTTTGTTGGATAATAAAAAAATATCTTTAGAATTCAATTTTGAATAGAATGAAATCTTGTTTGATTGGTTGAAAAGGTAAGTTCTTAACAATGGCTAAAAGAATACAACTCATATAGACTACTTTGTAAAGTATCACTATAAACATAATTTCAATTTCAAGATTATCAGTAGGATTAGCATCCAAATTTGATAAAATTTAAAGAGATTTTCTTTAGAAAGGATCTAAGGAAAAAAATAGATTTCCTCTTTGTAAGTGGGATAAGGTTTGTAAAGGAAATAATATTGGATGGAAACGCTTATGAAATTATAGCCTTATAAGTTTGATATTAGGGGTAAAACTTGGTTGGATACGATTCAAAGATCAAGGAAAATGTTAGCTCAAAACGTTACTCCAAAAATATATAGATTTTGCTAGTGTAATAAAATTGTTCAGCAAATGACCTCTATATAGATTGATTACACAAAACTCCATATTAGATAGTTTATAATTGATTAAGAAATATATTAGATGGTAATTCAATAATGACGATTCTATAAATTTCTAGACTAATGATTGGTTGAAGTCTTATCCTCTTATTTTGTATCTAAAGTGCAAATCATTTGTTAGAAATGTAGAATATATTTGTACACTACGATCAACATTTGCATTGATGTTATAGAAGTATATAGACGTGAAATAAATAAGGTACAAGGTTAGGAGTTACAACTACTTTCCAACTTCCCATAACCTTCGTAACCATAAGGTGAATATGTAATTTTCACAACATTTACTAAGAAATTTTCTAAATTTTTCAAATTTTACACGTGAAATAGACTTTATCAAAATGTTTGCACATTTCTCCTCTATGGGATAAAATTAGAGTTGTATGTTGTGTTCGTGAATATGTTCACATATGAAATGGCATTTATCCTCAATGTGTTTTGGGTGATCGTGAAAAACTAATTTGTAAACAAGCTTTAGAACTCCTTGATTGCATATATCAAGATTTTTAGTTTTTTTATGGTATGATCATTCCTAACAATATGCAACATAATGATGTCACCTTGCAAACAACTCCTCCTATGGGTGATATTTAGCCTCGATGTAAGAATGAACAACATCATGTTGCTTCTTACATTCCCACACAATTGGACTAGATATTGAAAATAATACATATTCAACAGTGGATCTCCTATCTTCAATGGATCCTACATAGTACACATATGAAACCTATCAAGAACATTAATTAGTATTGTACTTTAGACTATACTCAGTCATGCCATGGATATACTTGAGAATCCACTTTATTACTTTCTAATGATACATCTTTGGTTTTTGCATGAATCATGAAATATAACTCATACAATAGCTGATGTTAGGTTTAGTGTATATCAAAAATAAGACTCTCAATCAACTAGCAATAGAGAGTTTCATTCACCTATGGAGATGTATCATAACTTGACAATTGCAACCCTAATTCTATTACGGTGTCCATGGGCTTGCAATCTATCATTTGAAACTTCTCGATCAATATCTTCGTATACTTTTGTTATGAAATGAACACATGGTTCTTAGTCTTCCATACCTCCAAGCCAAGACAAAAGTGCATTAGCCTAAGGTCAGTCATGTCAAACAAATGCTTCAATATTTTTTTGGTCTCTTGAATTAACGTCATCGAACTCCTAGTGATGACCAATTGATTGAAATACACAATAAAAATCAAGATCTATCTTCCTTATCTTTTGAATTATAGGTTTAGATAATACAAATTATGATAAAATCCATGGCATAGAAGATGTTCATCGATCTTCATGTACCAGACTCTATGTGCCTACTTTACCCCATATAGAAATTTGATGAGCCTACATACTTTGTTCTATTGTCTAGGTATGATGAATTCCTTTGGTTGTGTCATGTAGACTTCTTTATTGAGATCACCATTGAGAAATACACTCCTCACATCCATTTGATGCAACTTTCATCCAAATTATACAGCTATTATAAAAACCATCCAAATGGTCTTGATCTTTGTTGTTGGTGCAAAATTTTTATCATAGTCAATTTCAGGAATTAAAAAAGAAAACAAAAACATCTCTAAATAGTAAGGTCTTCTTGCTCAAACTTGCATTTACTCATTTTTTATTTCTTTAGTAGCACCACCCTTTTACGAACTTTGAGAGGTTTCTGCTACTCCTCGACAACTAGACCACCTTCACAAATCAAGGATTCATTCTAATAACAACCTATTATGATACCAATTGTTAGAAATACAAAATATATTTGCATTGATGTGATAAAAGTATATATATACATATGAAATCAAGAAGGTATGAGGTTGGGAGTTATAACTACATTTCAACTTCTCATAACCTCTGTAACCATAAAATGAATATGTATTATTCACATCATTGGCTATGATATGTTTAGTTTTTTTTAATTATTATACATGGTGGAATCGATAGCTACCACGAATTCGGGCAGGTTTTCCAACATTTATAGCCGCTACAGTATTCTGCGATGTCCGCCCCGAAAGCCGCCACACAGATCTCCGTGTAGTCCGCCCTTATAACCACCATGCCACAATCATTTTAAACCTTTTACACCATTGAAAGTACCAGGAAAGGGACAAGCGTTCAATCCAACGAGATATATTTAGTTTTTAAAAGTTCAAAAATAAAAATATATTAATGTGAGCAGCTCCATCAAAATATGGATTTCAATTAACAACCTGGTTGAAGGAGAAGATCTCAAGTAGAAAGCTCATGAGCTTCAAAGTATGCTTCAAGAGTTTTATTTATCTATTTTTACACATAAGAATGAGTTTATTTAAAATCTATCAAAATATGGTGGATATTCGATCAAATTGGGATATAAAAATATAGAGCAATAAAAAATTTCTACTTCCAAATATTTTCCTTGAAAGAATGTTTGGTCACTTGAGGCTCTCTCTAAGGCCTCAATATTCCTTTAATAGGAAGTCCAAAGTGATATTATTATTGGTGAGAGTTTGTAGAGAAGAGGATATCATGGATCTAGAAATGTGCATTTACTTCTTTCTTTTTACTTTGCTTATATCATTTGGGGCTAATTTTTCAAAACTATGAGTATATTGTCAACGAACAATAATATTTGATTGATATGCAACTCAATATAAAGATTACATTAGGCTAATATTAGCCCTAGAATATTGGAGCTTGCTAACAACAAAGCACCCAATTAAATAAATATGCTAACAATAACCAAACGATAATATATTCCTATCATGAAATCAATAATGGAATAAACAACTAATAAATGCTAACAAATATATCAATCCTACCATTTTTTTGTGGAATTTATGGCTTGAAAAGACTATTATATTTTTTAAAAGTAAATGTCAAAAGCATATCCAAGTTTGGAATCATATTATTGTTTCTCTTGCATAATTTTTATAGACATGATGCTGGTCATGGGAAGTCTTAAGTGTGGAAAAAGAGATGTTGACCTCTTTATTATAGGATGAAAATATACATGGAAGAATTATCTTTAATAATAGAGTTAACACAAAGGATCTACTTCAGTCTATGGCAAAATAAAAACGTCTAAAATTTGGGGTTTTCAAAACTAATTTTGATGGTGCTTTCAAAGGATATCTAGAAAAGGCTAGTGGAGGTGGTGTTTTTCAAAATAATGAAGATAAAGTTCTCGTATTATTCAAAATTGTATAAAATTTAACTAACAACTATGCAAAGACTAGGACACTTCTTACATGGATCAAAATTATCATTGAAAATGATGTAAATATATTTTAAATGAGGGGGATTCATAAATTATTATTAGTGCTATCAAGAAAAATAGATGAGAGAATTAGATAGAAATAAAACCATCGATTATTGTTGGAAGTAGTTGATCATTGTCTTCGCGAAATTAAATTTTAAAAGGCTACCAACTGAGTAAGATTTTTATCTCCTAATAAAAATGATATGAAATTAACTATGAAAGCATAATTATTGGAGGAAGATAAAAAATATCTTGAATATATATTTTTAAATAAACTAAATTAATTAACCTAAAATGTTTTATTATTTTAATTAAAATAGTTCCAATATCACTATTTATAACATATTTTTTATATTATTTATCATAATATTTTTAAATAAAAATATTCCACAATCTAACGGTTTAAAAAAAGAATATTCTGCAATCTAACCGAGTTAACATAAAGGATTTTCAATCTATGGCAAAAATAAAAATTTCTAAAAGTTGGGTTTTTCAAAATTATTTTGATGGTGTTTCCAAAGGATATCTTGAAAAAGCTAGTCAAGGTAGTGTTTTTCAAAATAATAAAGGTAAAGTTCTCCTCTTATTCAAAATTGTATAAACTTTAAGTGACTAGAAGGTAATGAAAATAAATATATGTTTAGCCATAGAGGAGTCTAAACCAACCCTATCAACTCACCTAAACCTTAATTTGGAAGAAAAGAGCCTTGATAGATGGAGTCAAGTCATCAAATAGAATTATGATGTTGGGTACAAGAGAAACAAAAAGAAGGTAAAAAAATATAAAGTGAAATCACCATATGTGGAGTTGGTCAAATTGAATTTTGATGGAGCATCTAAAGGAAATCCAAGAGGAGGAGGAGGAATAATTAAAAATAATCGAGGAGAGATTTTATCTCATTACACTTTCAATAGTGGGTTTAAGACAAATAATGAAGTTGAAGTTTGGGCGGCTTTAGATGGGTTAAATATCAATAAAAAAATAAAACAGAATAGAGTATGAATGTAAGGTGATTCACTCACAGTAATAAATGCAATTTTGAGGAAAGCAAAGGCTCCATGGAACATACAAGATATAATCGTGGAAATTCAAATTATTGTCAAAAAGTTTGAAGAAATCAGGTTTACACATACATTAAGGGAAGAAATAGATGTGCAAATAGACTAGCCAATAGAGGGATTTTAATTGAGGACTGTGAAGTTAAATTCTCTTTTCCTTGGTTAGAGGAAGTAGTAAGGTTAGCTAAAGTTGAAGTTGATAAGAAAATGTTGATTGCCTATATCAATTAATGATTAATATTTACTTTAATGTTTTACATTGGTAATATTTGTTTTAGTTTATAACATTAATGTGTTTTCAGATAAACTATTTATTTGAAAAAATTAGTTGCACTTGTGTTTTAGGAAGGAAACTAGCAATTCAGATTTGATAAAGCCAACTATGATAGTGTGATGTTTTGAAAATATTACTCTACTAAGATGCAATGCATATATAGTAGAGGTGAAGTTTTGGTACTGTGAAGGTTGCTATAGAAAATGTCAAAAAGGATGTGGAATATTTGTATTCGTACAAAAATTTGAAAAGATCCACAAAATAAAAATAAAGAATTCAAACATTTTATGTAAAATAATGCAGGTTTCTAGCTATAGCATCTCAATTGAGATGAGAAATGGATCTATTTGTAAACTCTCAAAATCTAAAGACGAGAGTTTTAATTTGTCGCAAGGACCCAAGTACAACCCCTTTATCCAACAACAACAAAAAAATAACTATGCAAAGACTAGGGCACTTCTTACATTGATCAAAATTTCATTGAAAAATGAGGAAAATATATTTTAAACAAGGAAAATTCATAAATTATTATTAGTGCTATTAAGGAAAATAGATGAGGGAGTTAGATAAAAATAAAACCATCAATTATTGTTGAAAGTAGTTGATCATCATGGCAAAATTAAATTTTAGAAGACAACCGACTAAGTGAGTAAGTTTTTTATCTCTTATATGGAATTAACTATGGAAGAATAATTATTTAAAGAAGATAAAAAATATCTTGAATAAAAAAATTAAAAATAATTTAATTAACCTTATGGCAAAATTAAATTTTAGAAGACAACCAACTAATTGAGTAAGTTTTTTATCTCTTAATAAAAATGATATGGAATTAACTATGGAAGAATAATTATTTGAAGAAGATAAAAAATATCTTGAATAAAAAAATTAAAAAATAAACTAATTTAATTAACCTAAAATGTTTTATTATTTTAATTAAAATAGTCCCAATATAACTGTTTATAATATATATATATATATATTTATTTTCATTGATCAAAATTTTCATTAAAAAATGATGAAAATATGTTTTAAACCAGGGGAATTAATATTAGTGCCATTAAGAAAAATAGATGTGGGAGTTAAAATAAATTGAAAGTAGTTGATTATGGCGACAAAATTAAATTTTAAAAGACAACTAACTTAGTAAGATTTTTATCTCTTAATAAAAAATGATATGAAATTAACTATGAAAGCATAATTATTTAAAAAAGATAAAAAAATATCTTAAATAAAAAATATTAAAAAATAAACTAATTTAATTAAACTAAAATGCTTTATTATTTTAATTATTATTATATACATTAAATAATTTTTTTTTACAAACTAATGATTTAGAAATAATATATTTTTTAGAATTTTTTAAAATTTCTCTTTTAAATTTTTAAATACACAACCAAATTGTTAACCAACAATAGTTTATTACTGTTTGAGACATCCTCTGCAACAAATTTTCTGAGTAAATACCCTAAAGTAAAATTACTTTTGGTCTAACTTAACCATAGCACAAAATTACGATGGTTTAAAAAGGAGAGAACTTATATAATTTAAGAAATTTGAATATCTCTCAAGCTTATAAATAAGTCCCAAAAACATTTATAAAAAACAACATTATATAGCCAATAACATTATGGAGGAAATAGAACTATAAAAGTTCATTATCTGTGTTAGGAATATTAAAATTAATAGTTATGGTTTATATATATATATACTTTTTATACATATAAAATGTGGAATTGAACTCTAATCACATCACTATAATGTAAGTGACGTCCTTATCGGTAGAATAGTATATATTTTTATCAAAATCACACTCAGTTTTGATAAGTTACACTGCAAGAAAATACTAACATATATTTTTGTTAAGAACATAATGGCAAGAGTACTTGGGTCTAGGTGGATTGGTAAGTTGAGGCGCTTATCAAGAGGAGACCTAGGTTCCAATCCCACGGGCATGCCCATGCATAGCTAGTAGTCCGATACGACTCCTCTGCGTGTTGCATGTTGCACCTGATTGATGACTGCGATCTGTTTCCTGCTTGTTGACGGTCCCCTTCATGCCACGTGTTGAACCAGACTATGAAAGACATGGATGTGTTGAAAGCCTTCGCTAATAGTTTGAACCCTTACTAAAAAATTGTGATTATAACCAATTTATGTATGTAACAAAAAAACATAATGGCCATATTCGCATAACCGAGGCACAACGTTTATGAGAAGACATTAAGTCATAAAAGTAAAATATTTTTATATAAGGAAGGACATGAAGATTTCTTTTAAATCTTTGGTTGATTTTAGTTGTGCAACGACTTAACTTTAAATTCTAATAAAATGTTATTGAAAATACTATTAAGTTCAAATATGATTGTTAAGTTAGTTTATTGGTTTAATAGTGGCAAGTAGTCTCTCTAGATTCTTAAATAGATTAATATATTTTTTTTTCATTTAAAATTTTTATGTATTTTTAATTTATTTTTAATTTAAAATTATATGTATTTTATTAAAATTTAAAAGTTTTATTATATATATTTTTAATTAGTTATACGAGATTTAAAAAGTATTTATATTAATGTTGTTTTAACAATTTGATAATTATACATATATATTGTTTGATATTAATGTTTTTGAAAGTTAAAGAATATAATGAGATGAACAAATGTTATTTCATAAAGTTTTATTATATTTTAATATTATATTTAAATATGTTTTTTTTCTTAATTATTTTTTATAGGTAATTATTCGGCACTTGGTTCTCCTTAAAAATTAAGGAATATACATGGTTGGGCTAATATTATTTAATAAAGTTTGATTTATTTAAATATATAAATTTTTTCGCATTTAATTTTTATAATATTTAGCTGGTAGCTTGCTCCTTTACTAGATTTGGTGGGAGGTTATAGCATAGTTAAAGCTTTTTATAGGATGGTAAGAAGATTCTTTAGAAGAGTGCTTAAAATCTTGGTTTGAAAATATGTCATACAAAGGTTTTAATTTGTGAAGTAGGAGGATTACCATATATTTTTGACTCCCATTATTTTAAATTTCAAGGTTAGACTAGGAAAAGGTTCTAATAATTATGTTAAAATTATGGCACTCAAATTATTGGCTCAGTCGGCAAAATCAAAAGCAATACAAAACTCCAAATTTACGAGACCCACATTTGGCAATAAACTAAATGTTTGGTGTTTTTACGATGGAAAACATGATTCTACAATCCATCTTCTCTTCGATAAAAGTGAAGCTTTTAATTTTTGGTATATTTATAGAGAACTAAATAGGGAAGCAAATGAACTCTCAAAGGAGGCCCTTCAGATTGAATCAGTTGTGTGTTTAGTACAAGAATTTAGTGAGTGCCTGGTCCATTCCTTTATCTAGGGGGATTAATTCACTCCATTTAAAACAAGCATAGTTCAAGCAATTTTTTCAAAAAATTTAGAAGTCACTGATTTAAAGGATACTGGTTGACAAATTGGAAAGGTGTCTAAGGATAGAACTTAGCTTGACAAATATAGCTAGTTATGATGTATAAGTCTTCACCTATAGGTAAAAAATGACAATAAAATATATCATAAAAAAACATTTCTCTCCCTTCATATTTCAAAAATAAAATAAGATTCTATTTTGACATTATCATTAAAAAGAGATAACTTTACCCATTAACTATCATCTTATTATAATCTCAATGTAATTTTTTATGAGATGGAAAGAAGGGGTTTTGAAAGGGTCCTCAAACCTTTTACATAATTACATCACTATCCGAAAGAGATAGGACAAAGTGGAACACCAGGTGAACATGAACCAAGTCCAAAAAGAAACCAACAAGAGAACACTCCCATACAAGTCGTAAAGACCAAAAGAGAAATAGGGGTGAAGCCCACAAAATAAACCAATCGTAAGAACCATAAGCAAAGCACTCTAGAAGCAAAATGAGATAGGGAGCAAGCCCAAAAACAACCAAAAAATACACGACATAGAAAGAAGAGAAAACAAGAGAAATCAAGAGAGAAGAATCCCCTAAACTACTCAAGATTTCTAGAGAAGGAGACCTGAGGATCTTTAAAATACCTTAGCATCCAAGCGAGTTACTCCATGTAGATAGCTGATATATTTACAATCCTGGAGAGGGAGGCCCAAAGACTCCTAGCAAGTAACATGTTATAAATCTTCATTGAGATGCTCATAGTCTCTTCTTGTTTCCAAAATGAGATCATGTAGAAAGTTCTCTTTCCACACCTTCAATCCTTCAATTTGGGTACCCAGATTAGCAAGAAGTTCCATAGATGAGTTGCCTTATATGTATGTATGTCTGTATTGAAAGCTTTCAAAGTTACTTAGGACCCTCTTTGATTCATCCAAAATATTAGCTATATTCCAACTGGTGGAGGATCTACCATTTATGTTGTTGATGATATTAAGTGAATCTCCTTCTATAAGGACTTTGCTGACATCCATCCCAACAAGAAGGGCCAAACCTTGGAAGAGCGCTCTTGCCTCAGCAAAATGGCTAGTTTGAGTTCTAAGATTTTCAACAAAGGTGGCAATGATCTCTCCCTTATCATTTCTAATTAGACCTCCAGCCCTTGCTAGGCCAATATTACCTTTAGAAGCTCCATCAAAATTAAATTTGATCTAATCCCTAGGAGGAGGAGTCCATGAGGTTTGTTGTCTAGGAGGATTGGCTTGAGGGCCTTCCAGGATAGATAGGCCTAGGCTAGAAATTAGGGAAGCTTTAGAAGGGGGAGTGGGAGAAGGGCCAAAGGGTATATTAGAAATATTTTCAAAAAGAGAAAAATAAATTTTGGAACTAACCTAGGTTGGGTTTCATGAAAGGTTATTGAAGGCCCTATTATTGTGCTCTTTCTAGGACCCTCCCCCTAAAAAAATGGGGAAGGTAAAATTTCCACAATGCTCTACACAAGGGGGAACAAAAAGGAGAAAGGGACCACTGCTCAAAAAGGTCCAACAAAGAATTAGGAGTCACCCAACAGGTCTCTAAGGAAGAAAGAAGCAAGGAGAGGATCTCAAGGGAGAAGGGGCACTCCAAAAAAAGGTGTTGGATGGTCTCCTCATTCAAACCATAGAGATAACAATAGTTGGCCAAAATTAATCCTCTCTTTCTAAGATTATCTAGGGATAAAATTTTATTTTGGAGGGTAAGCCAAAGGAAGAAATTCACCTTAGGAATGAGCTCTTTAGATGAAATTTTAGAGCAAGAGAATAAAAAAAAATTGTTTGGAGTCGCAAGATGATAAGCAGATTTAACAAAAAATATGCCCTTCTCATCCTCCACCTAAATTATCAAATCTTCACAAGCATAGTTTCTAATAGCTTGGGTTCTCAACTTGAGGGCAAGGGTCTTCAGGGATGCCACATCATCTTGGTTCAAAAAATGACTCCTAATATCCTTCCACTTATTTAGACCATACACTTCAATGAAATTTACCACTTTAGATCCAAAGGTCTAAGTAAGTCTGGGTCTAAGGGTAGCAAGGGAAGGGATCTCCATGAGGGGAACATCGTCCAACCATGAATCTTCCCAAAAATTGATTTTAACTCCATTGTCAAGTCTCCACTTGATGCCTCTTTGGATGAGCTTTCTAGATTTGACAATACTATTCCAGAATGTCGAGCCATGGGGGAGGTTTTGATCATTCATAAAATTTTGGCCTTTGTTTAGGTATTTTTATTTAATAACATGGGTCCAATCAATGCTATCTTGAGTGATAAACCTCCAACATTGCTTGGCCAACAAGGCTTTGTTCATGAGTTTTATTTTCCTTAACCCAAGATCCTCAACCTCTTTTTTTAGCACACCTGGTCCCAAGAGACAAGGTGAAATATTTGTTTGACTTTAGTTCCTGCCCATAAAAAATCTCTTTGGAACTGCTCTAATTTTTCAGCAATTTTAATAAGAATTTGGAATAGAGAGAAAATAAATTGGGAGACTTTGTAGGGTGGACTTGACCAACTGATCCTTACTTGCTTGGTTGAGGAGATTTCCCTTCCAGCTTGCTAGATTTTTGTGAACTCTCTCAAGAAGCGGATTCTAAATATCCTTCTTGCATATTTTGAAGAACAAGGGTAGGTTGAGGTAGGTAGAAAGAAGAACAACAATGGAACAACTAAGAATTCATGCAATAGCTCTCTACCTGTTGAGAGGTGTGTTAAAGAAAAAAGTTTATTTTTTAGAAAATTGATCTATTTCCCAGCAGCTAATTCAAATTCCTTCAAGATTTTTTTAATTTCTTTTTCCTAGGGAATAGAAGAACTGGTGGAGAGCAAAGTATCATCCACAAATTGATGGTGTGTCATAGGATCAATGGGAGAAGTAAGTTTTATTCCTTCAATGCTCTTGGTTGAAGTAGCTACCTTTAGGGCTCTACTCAGGGCTTCAACAAGAATTATGAAGAGACATGGGGATAAGGGATATCCCTATCGAAGGCCTCTGTTGCTACTAAAATATATAAAGACCTCACCATTTATAATAACTAAGAATCAAGGGATATTAAGATTTTTATTTCAAATAATTCTAGTGAAAATAGGGTCATAATCAATCGAGGACTTTGGAGCTCTGCTATGGTTTGATGAGGAAAAACTACTCTGCTAGGGTTTGATGAAGAAAAACTGCTCTACGAGGGATGGCAACAGCTTTTGGAGGAGGTCTAAAAAATTGGTGTAATATCGTGATGGCATCGGGTCCGGCACAGAGAGTGCATGCTTGTGATGTTTTTTCATCTGAAAATGGCTGGAAGGAACATGATTTTCCAGTGCATGTCGAGAACCACTTGCTAAAGAACAATGGATATTTGGAACAATGTGAAGCCATGCTAGTTCTAGTGGTTCAACCAGACATGGTGGCGGAATATGTGGATTATCTAACCAAACATGCCCTTATTGGTAAATTTTTGGGCATCCGATTTTCTCTCCCCTTTGTGGAGGCTTGGGTCAGAAAGACTTGGAATACTGAAGGTAATGTGGAGGTGATGCTGAGTGTGAACAACTATTTTATGGTGGTTTTCTCTTGTATTGTAGATCATAACAAAGCATTTGAAGGGGGTCGTTATTTGTATAACCAAGTGGGACTCTTTCTTAAACCCTGGCATGTGGGTTTCAACCCATCAGAGGAGTGATCGTCACGGGTTCCAGTATACGTGTGGCTTCCATGGCTCCCGTTGGAATTATGGAGAACTGATATCTTGCATAATATTGACCTTCTACTTGGGAAGCCAATTGGACCGTCACAACAGACAATGGATAAAAAGGTAATCTTTGTTGCTCATATTTGTGTTGAAATTGACTTAAATAATCCTATTGCTGATTCTATTGAAATACAATTTGGATCAACTACATGGGTTCAAAAAATTGACTATGAAGCTCTTCCATTTAATTATTAGATTTACCTTGAATACGGTCACCTGCAAAGAAAATGCCCTCAGTTTGTCCCGCCAGTGGCTTCAAATCCTGGGCCCTCTCGGTCTGGACAAAGTTTGGATAAAGGAAAAGCCCCGATAAAGGAAGGGGAACGGGATAAGGAAGGTTTTGTTCCAGTAAAAACCCAAAATAGAGGACGAAGGGCAAACAAAGACCTTAAGGATAGCCAGCCAGATGCTCTACTCAATCGTTTTGAAATATTAGATGATCTTGATCAGTGCATGGAGATACCTAAAACATCGCTACCTAATGCAAATATAACAAGGTTGAATCAGATGTCTCTTCTTGATGGGGAACTTAAGGAATCAAATATAGGGGGTTTAAATGAAGAACAAAGGGCTTTGGATCTGAGTATAGGGGACATGGTTGGGTCTAGCCCTATAAGGGAAAATATTTTGAAAAGTGGTACAGATTTAGTTATGCCCTCTCCTACTCAGGCACTGATGCAATCATCCTTGGATTGCAAAACTCCTACGGTGTTGGGATTGCAATAGAAAATAATTAAAAAAAAATTTCAGATAAAAGTATGAAGGTGGGTCGAAAGAAGGACCAGGATAAAATTAAGTTAATGGGGGAAAATTTGGTGGAGTCAGGCTTGGTGAGAACATTGGACTCCCATTTTTATAACTCCCAAAAATGATTATCCTCTCATGGAATGTAAGGGGGTTGAACAACATCCCCAAAAAAAAAGTTGTTCATGATTTGGTTCGTGTGCATTCTCCGGATGTGGTGTTTATTTAGGAGACTAAATTGGCTATTGATAGTATTTTCAATATTGCTCCCAAGTTGTGGAGAAGGGGGCAATGCCAGTATATTGGTGCATGTGGATATGCTGGTGGTATTTCTTGTTTATGGGATCCGGTTAAGATATCCCCTCTTACTTGGATTTCCAGTAGATGTTCTATTTCGATGGTCGGCCATGATAATGAATCTGGTAAAACCATCCTACTTACAAATGTGTATGCTCCTGTTGATTACAATGGTAAAGTGAATTTGTGGGAGCACATTTGCTTTATGAGAAGTTTGGTTCCCATGTACCCATGGATTTTGGCTGGAGACTTCAACTCTATCACTTGTCTGGAGGAGAAACGTGGTGGGGTGGACCGTATTGAGCCTTTTTCTTCTGTCTTCAGTGCTCATATCCAGGCCCTAAACTTGGTTGAAATCAAGCCAGATAATGGTATCTTTACTTGGTACAATAGAAGGTGTGGGGAAGCTTCCATATCAGAGAGACTGGATAGGTTTTTGATATCCATTTATTGGATGGGTAATAATAGAAGTGCTAGTTCTGTGATTCTGGAGGGTAGGGGATCCGATCATTGGTCTATCAAACTCTCTGCTTTGGAGTTAGGGCTAAAAAATAATCCCTCCTTTAAGTTTCAACTTATGTGGCTTCGTGATCCTAAGATTCATGATTTCATGCAAGGCTGGTGGACCACTGGCAAACTTCCTCATGGCACCGCTATGTATTCCTTTATGAAGCGACTACAATTTGTAAAACATAAATTGAAGAGATGGAATAGACTGAATTTTGGGAACCTTTCCTTGGCTAAGTTGGTAGCTCTTAGGAGGATGGAAGAAGCTTCAAGGAATATTAGAGATCAGGGATTCACGATGGAGCTTATTGTTGAGGAATCTGAGGCTATGAAATACCTTGCTGAATGGTAACTGAGGGAAGAATTTTTTTGGAAACAAAAAGCTCGAGTAGATTGGCTTCGGGGAAGGGGATAGGAACACAACCTTCTTTTATAACTCAGTTAAGGCTCATCGTAATGGTAACCTAATTACCTCTCTTGTGAATTCTCAGGGTGCCCTGTTCTCTTCTTTTAGGGATATTTCAGAAGAGGCTAAGAGGTATTTTTCCTTTCTCTTAAAGGAGGACTCCCTGTCAGATGATGAGAATGAAAAGCTTATTCTAAACTATATTCCAGTGATTGTTTCTAGAGAGATGAATGAGCACTTGATGGGTCCAATTTTCCTTGAGGAGTTGGAAAATGTTGTATTCAAGATGAAAAAATAAAATCCCCAGGCCCATATGGATTCCCGATTGAGTTTTATCAGGAGTTTTGGGATTTAATCAAATTTTATCTTTTGGAGGTGGTCCATGAGTCCCAAAAGAAAAACCAGATGCTAAGGGCCCTAAATGCTACCTTTGTGGTGCTTATACCCAAAAAAGAGGGAGAAAATTCCTTGGATATGTTCAGGCCTATTGCTCTCTCCAATGTTGTGTATAAGATCATCACAAAAATTATTGCTGAGAGGCTGAAGATATGGTTGAGCAAAATCATCTCTGAGGAGCAACGAGGGTTTTTTGTTGGCCACAAAATCTTGGATGGGGTTGTTATTGCTACAAAATCTATTCACTCGATGGAAAATTCTAAGGAGAATGCTATGTTCATTAAGTTGGACATGGCCAAAGCCTATGATCGGGTCAGATGGTCCTTTCTTTAGAAAGTTCTTGCTACTTTTGGATTTGAGGAGGAATGGATTAGATGGGTGATGAGATGTGTTTCTTCTTCCTCATTCTCTATTCTTGTTAATAATGAGCCATCAGAGCTGTTTGAGGCCTCAAGGGGATTGAGGCAAGGAGATGTTTTATCTCCTTATTTGTTTATCATTATGGTGGAAGGGTTGGGAAGATTGCTCAAATCTCAAGTCATGCAAGGTCTCATTCAGGGGTGGAAGTGGGATAGTAGTTTGCCAACTCTTTCCCACCTTTAATTTCTTGATGATACTGCTTTATTGGGAGTTGCCACTATCAGGGAAGCTGGCAATATTAGACAGTCTCTTGACATTTATCTTGGTGCTTCTAGATAGTTGATTAATGAGGACAAGTCTTCTATTTTCTTCTTCAATACCCATCATCTTATTCAAGCCAGGATTGCTCGCATTCTAAGATTCTAGGTTGGGACTCTCCCCTTCATTTATCTTGGTATTCCAATTTCATCTCATCCTCTACCTAGATCTTCTTGGTAGTCTATGCTTGATAAGTTTATAAGGAAGGTGAATCACTGAACTTTCAAATGGCTATCCACTGCAGGTAGAGTGTTGCTTTTAAAATTTGTTGTTCAAGCTTTACCCATTTATAGATGTTTTGTACAAATAGCTCCCTCTCACTTCATCAAGGACATGGATGCTTTTTCAAGACAATTTGTACGGTCTGGAAAACTTGATCAATCTAAATGGAGTTTGGTTAGGTGGGATTCTATATGTAGGCCGATGCAAGAGGGAGGCCTTGGGTTACAATAGACAAATTTTTTTGGGTAGGCTTTGGCTGCAAAACTTTTTTGGAGATGGTGTACCTCTCAAGATCAGATTTGGGTTAAAATATTATCTTGTAAATACTTAAGAGATATTTATGAGGCTGATATCCCTTGAGTCAGCCTGATTGGGAAAGGTTTAGTTATCTGGAACACTCTGAAAAGAGGAGCTAATTTAATTAAGCAAGGTTTTTTTTGGATTTACAATTAGGGATCAAATGCTATTTTTTGGGAGGATTCTTGGGATGGCCACCCTCCTATATTGAATCAATATCCTAGGTTACGTTCCCTAAGCATTTTTTTCTTAAAAGCAGGCTGGTATCGTGTGGAGGACTTTAAAAAAAATTAGTCTTTTGGAAATATGGAGATGTACAGGTGGAAATATCTACAAGAATGGCCCCAGGGGGGACTGGCCAAGGACAGAGAGGTGCTTGCTATTATTATTATGAGGAGGTATTTTTATTCATTGAGAGGTAAAGATATTCTAGCTTGGAACCCTGATATTAAGGGAACCTACTCGGTAGCCTATGGTTATTAGGTTCTTGATAAGCAAAAGTATGGGAGTCTTCCTATCACTTGGTGGAAAAAGGTGTGGAAAAAATTTGCCTGGCCAAAATGTAACTTCTTTCTCTGGTTGGTAGCTCGTAATAATTGCCTCACTTGGGATAATGTGAGAAAGAGGATATTTCAGGGTCCCTCTTTTTGTGTCCTTTGTAGTAATAATGAGGATGACTCTTCTCATTTATTTTTCCAATGATCCTTTGCCAGAGACATTTGGCACCATTGGTGGAGCACCTGGAAACATCCATGTTTTCATGTGCTGTCCCTGGTGGAGTTTTGGAGTAGTCTGGGCAGACCTCCGGCCAAGGCCCCCTTCCTTTGGGTGGCTTGGAATTTGGGCCCTTCTTGCATCATCTAGAAAATTTGGCTCAAACAAAATCGACACATATTTTAGGGTAGTTATTTGTTTTTTCAACATATCTGGCAAAGGATCCTGTATATGGTTCAGGAAACCATCCATAGCAAATGTGATGTGGAACCTCTTTTGGATTCTAGGGAGGAGAAGGTACAACAAGCCCTTGGTCTCTTTGGGGATTGTGTGAACTCTTCTAGCCCTATTAGGGTTCCTCAGCTCAGCAAGAAGGTTAGGAGAGATGGTAGGTGGAGGCCACCCCCTAGAGGAGTTTTAAAAATTAATACTGATGGATCATCCAGGGTAATCTTGGACATGCTGGCATTGGTGATGTTGGGAGAGATTCTACTGGTGGTGTCAGTTTTTTCTTTTCCATTTATAAAGGTGTTCACTCCAACAATTTAATGTAAGCTCTTGCAATTCTTGAGCCCTTGAGGAGGGGGTTTTATCTTGGCTGGCATAGGATTATATGCAAGTCTGACTCTAAAATTATGGTTAATATTTTAAACAGTAAAAGGGTGGAGGAAGTTAATTGGTAGTTGGCCTCTGTGGTCGTTCATATTCTCAAAATGAGTGAAGATTTTGAATTTATATCATTTGTGCACATTCCAAGGGAATGGAATGTGGTTGTTGATTACCTGGCCGAAAGGGCTTCTGAGCTGCTGGATACTTGGAGTATTGATAATTGGGAGAGTCTCCCATCCGGGGACTCTCAACGCCTATGGGAGTTGATCCACAAGGATGTACATAATTAATGTGGTTTGTTCTTATTGTATTTTTTGGGTGTCATTCTAGTATAGTGGTTTTAGCATGTTTGGCTGTTTATTTGAGTCCTGGTTGGAAGCTCAGTTGTACTCTGTAATCTAAACTTTTTATCAATAAATTTTTACTCCTTTATTTAAAAAAAACTAAGAATCAAGGGGTAGAGAATCATTATTTAATAAGGGAGATCCATCCAATATGAAAACCAAATTTGCACAACACCTTTTCCAAGAAGTTCCATGTGACCTTTGATAAAGATAAGCTTATACTGAGAGGGAGGGATGAACAGTATAAAATACAAAATTTTCAATACAAATGATAACATCAATAATATCAAATCTATAAATAGTGCACACATCATCACACAGATGAGATACATGATTTAACGTGGTTCACCCAATATGGGCTACTCCATGGAGAAAATATTTCTTGTAAATTTTCTCAATGAATATTTTGGGAATCCAATCCCTATTACAATATTTATGGACCTCTTTCCAAAGGAGACACCAATCCCCTTATGCTTTGTTTTGTGGATCTCTCTCCATAGGATACCTCTGCCCCCACTGCTCTAATTTATGGAGTTCTCTCCATAGGAGAAATCTATCCCCTCTGATCTAGTTTATGGATCTCTCTCCACAATATAAATCTATCCTCTTTGCTCTAGTTTATGGATCTATCTCCATAGGAGAACTCTATACCCTATGTTCTTCTCAACTCTGCTCACAAGTTTACCTCTTAACCTGCTCACAAGTCTACCTCTTAACCTGCTTACAATCTATCTCAACCCTACTCAAAATATACCTCAAACCTACTCATAAGTCTACCTCAAACATTCTCACAATATGCCTCAAACCTGCTCAAAATTTATCTCAAACCTGCTTAAATTCTATTTCTAACCTGCTCACAATCTCTACTCATTTTTCTCTAAGACATGCTCATAAAAATTTAGAACACATGCTCAAATTTTTTTTTCAAAGATTCAAAACTTATCTTCAACCCTAGCACAAGTAGTTCACAATTTCTAGGACAAATATCTCAACCCATTTCAACAATAGAAGTACAAATTGTTCTCAAATTCTATCCCAAATATTTCCAAAACATTCAAAAATGAAGCACAAAAACCTCACTCAAATATTTTCAACAATGCTTATCAAACAATCCTTTTCACTCCACCTTATGTTTCAAAACATTCATTCCAAAAAACACTTTAAACAAGGGATGATGTGCCCATACCTCTTAATTGCTCTTGTGGAGATATGTCTTCAAAATCTGTCTCACAAAAAATTGATATTTCTAGTGCCACTTCAAGATTTAGATATCAAAATACTCTCTCAATACATCCATATGAATTTTCTTCTCAAAAGATATTTAACCATACAAAAATTACAATAAAATATCAAATCATTGTTACACCTTATTTATCCTATTATTCCATGCAAAATAATGCTCAATAAAACAACTATAAATTACACACTTGAATTTCACTTATACACCTTATACCTCCTTATGAAACCAAAAATAATGCACTTCAAATTTCAATAAGATCAAAAAAATTTCACTTTATCTCATGCATCAACCAAGTATTAATAATTTGAAATTTCACCTTTCATCCCTTTCTAAAATAAAAATAAAATCACTTTACTAACCTTATAGCTCCCTAACCATACCATATCACAATGATAAAATTTATTAACCCTTATAGCTCCTTAACCAAACACAACTTTGCATACCTTTATAAAAAAATTAATCTGCCCTCAAGCACTACCACCATTGCTCGAACCTGTGACCTCGCTGGCCTCTGTGTCCTGGAACAAGGGCAAAATCCATATGATCTAGCCACCCACACAAACCCAAGGAGCATGTGCTCCCTTTCATCCTATACCGCTAGCACAAACATAAAAAATCAAGCAAAACCTTGTCACCTGCCTCCGCCTTGTCTCGAACCTGAGACTTGTCTGCTGCCATGACCTAGCACTACGGATGATGTTGTATGAGCTACCTATCCATATGGAATAGAATTTTGGAGCCCCTTACCCTTGTCCTTTCCTCTACCTCGACTTTTGAAAACTGAGGTCTTCTTCCTCTCTGTTGTGAATCGAACAATGATCAATTGGGTGCACGAATTCCAACACATGAACACACCTTATCATCCACTTTAGCGTGCAATATTTATATGCAATTGTTGCATTAAATTTGATGGCGGTGCTCAAATTTTTAAACCTTTTTGGTACCAATAAAATATTATATTTTAATTATAATAATTTAAATCCAAAGGATTTAAATATTATAATTTCTCTTTAGGGCTTTTTCTTAGGTTAACACTTTTGCCACCATAGTTAGTCAATTTAACATTTTTTTATTTTACAAAATTACCACCAAGGTAAATCAAATAGACCTTTTTATTTTTCCTTTTTCAAATGCCACCATGATAAATCAACTTGACCCTTTTATTTTTCTTTTTCAATTACCACCATGGTAAATCAACTTGACCCTTTACTTTTTCAATACCATCATGGAGAAGGCTTTTCTCTTTTCTTGTTGCCTCATGCCTCTTGTGCCTTTTGAAGAATATTATCATAAATATTTCCATCAACTTAGGTCATTAAACCTTTTGACATCAATGAAAACACAACATGCTCAAATTTCCAATAATATCCCCCTTTGTCATTGATGACAACCCTTCTCTAAAATTTCATTTTCCAAACCATTTGATTCCAAATATGCTCCCCTTGACTGAATGCTATTACCCTTACTTAAATCTCTCCCCCTTTGTCATCAATGACAAAGGGACTCCTTTGGGGCTAAATATAAGACTCTTAGCTCAACCCCCTCCCCACCTCCTCTCATTGAGGTGATTAATTTTGGGGTGGGAGTAAAACTACTCCTAATTTCCTTCTAAGATACTCAAAAGTTTCTTTTGGAAGTGTCTTAGTGAATATATCTGCAATATGTTCCTTTGTAGTAACATATTCCAATTTGACTTTCTTATCTATCACCTATTCTCTCAGAACATGGTATTTTATCAGAATGTGCTTTGTCTTGGAGTGTATCATTGGATTCTTTGAAATATTTATAGCACTTGTATTATCACATAGTATGGAGATAGGATGATCATGCTCTATATTTAATTCCTTTAATGTTTTCTTCATCCATAACACCTATGTACAACAAGCAACTGCTGCAATGTACTCTACCTTTGCTATGGATAAGGATATTGATACCTGTTTTTTGCTTAGCCAAGAGACTAAACAATCTCCAAGAAAGAACACTCCTCCACTTGTGCTTTTTCTATCATCAATATTGCCTGCCCAATCTACATTTGTATATGCTATGAGAGTGAAACTATCACTTTTGGGATACCAGAGTCCAAAATCCATAGTCCCTTTTAAATACTTGATAATCCTCTTCACTGCCATTACATGTGTTTCCTTTGGTGCTTCTTAAAATCTTACCACCAGTCCTACTGCCTGCATTATATCTAGTTGTTTAGCCGTGATATAAAGTAAGCTACCAATCATAGATCTATACAATGTCTGATTTGCCTTAGGGGATTCATCATCTTTACTCAACTTGCATCCTATAACCATGGGGGTACTTACTGGTTTGTAGTCTTCTAACTTGAATTTCTTCAACATATCTTTTATTTAATTGGTTTATGAGAGAAATACACCCTTCTCTGATTGTGAAATTTGTAGTCCAAGAAATAAGGACAACTCACCAAGCTTAAAAATTTCAAATTCATTTTGCATACTCTTTGCAAATTTCTGACACATCTTATCATTATTACCTCCAAAAATGATATCATCCACATAAACAACCACAATTAGTAAGTCATTTCCTTAATTTTTGATGTATAAGTTATTGTCCACTATTCCTTTCTTGAAACCATGAACCTGAAGATACCTATCCAACCTTGAATACCAAGCTCTAGGAGCTTGATTTAGTCCATAAAGTACATTCTTTAATATGCATACATAATCTAAATTATCAGTTAGGTTAAATCCCTTAGGTTGCTCAATGTAGACGTCTTCTTCCAAGACACCATTAAGAAAATTTGATTTAACATCCAATTGATATACTTGATCACAAAGTTTTAACATCCAGTTTTAGATTTTATAATCTCACATTTATTTGGATGAAAAGTTACCGTGTGCCCCTGATCACAAATTTGTATTACACTTAGTAAATGTTTCCTTAATCCCTTGACATAAAATACATTCTCTGTCTTTGTTTTTCCATTATCTAAACTCAAATTTCATTTCCCACATATTTTTGTTGAACCATTATCACCAAATTTTACTGATCCTCCATTGATTTCTTTAAGTTCAAGAAATTTATTCTTGTCCCCTATCATATGACTTGAACAACCACTATCAAGAAACCACTATTTTATCTTATCTTGTACATGAAGAGTTATTTGTACCAACATTGAATTCACTTTTTCTTGCTCTTTTATCTCTCTCCTAATTGTTGAGGTTGTATTCTTTTGATCCTTCTGATCCTCTTTCTTTTTGCTTAATTTAGGAAATATTGTTTTACACCATTTGGCCTTGTGCCCAAAGTTATTGCATTTGTAACATATGATATTGTCATTCATGAGAGGTGCAAAAGAATTGAAATTTCTATCAACATTATCTCTCACATAAGCAGTGCAATGTACAACTCTATGACCATATTTATTACATGAAAAACAATAGCCATGGAAGAGATTTTGTAACCTATTGGATTTCTTTGAGTAATATGGTTGCATGCTTCTTATTTTGCTATTCTTGTAATTGAATTTTATCCATGGATCTTATTTGCCTTCTTCCTTCTTGATGCTTTTGCCTTTTAATGCATTGGCATAATTCATGAGCTCTTCTTCTTTTGATATCTTTGTTTCTTAGGAACTTGACTCCTCTTTCTATTTCCCTAACTTTATATCTTGCTGAAACTTATCCTTAGTCTTTTCAACTTCCTTTATTAAAGAGAAAATTTCTGATTCCAATCTTTCACATTCTAACTCTTTTACCTTTAACTATTCTACCATATCCTATTCAATTTTCCTTCCTTCTTCAACTCTTACCTTGAGCTCTGTGAGGTTTTGTAGAAGTTCCATCTTTGCTTCCTCATCCTCTTGGATTTGATCCTTCAAACTTGAATTCTTCCTTCTAACCTTTTCCAAGTTTCTAAGAGTAGTAATAAATTCCTATTTTATGTCGATCATGGCCTCTTCTCCATTTTTTGAGGTCATGTATGTTCTTGTGGGATCTTCCTTCAAGATGTTAGGCTTTTCATGAAGGAACCCACTCTGATACCAATTGAAGAACATAAGCTTATACTGAGAGGGAGGGTGAACAGTATAAGATAAAACTTTTACTTTTCAATCCAAATGATAACATCAATAATATCAAAGCAGTAAATAATGCACACATCATCACACACATGAGAGACATGATTTAACGTGGTTCACCCAATGTGGGCTACTCCACGGAGAAAATATTTCTTATAAATTTTCTCAATGAATATTTTGGGAATCCAATCCCTATTACAATGTTTATGGACCTCTATCCAAAGGAGACACCAATCCCCTTATGCTCTGGTTTGTGGATCTCTCTCCATAGGAGACCTCTGTCCCCACTACTCTGATTTGTGGATTCCTCTCCATAGGAGAACTCTATCCCCTCTGCTCTGGTTTGTGGATCTCTCTCCATAGGAGAACTCTATCCCCTCTGCTCTGCATGAACTCTATCCCTCCTCCACTATAATCTCAATACTTTAACCTGCTCACAAGTCTACCTCTAACCTTCTCACAATCTCCTCAAACCTACTCAAAATCTACCTCTAACCTACTCACAAGTCTACCTCTAACCTGCTCACAATCTATCTCAAACCTACTCAAAATTTTCTAACCTATTCACAATATCTACTCAATTTTTCTCTAAGACATGCTCATAATAGTTTATAACACATGCTCAAAAAGATTTCTCAAAGATGCAAAAACTTATCTTCAAACCTAGCACAAGTAGTTCACAATCTCTAGCACAAATATCTCAAACCCTTTCAACAATAGAAGCACAAATTATTCTCAAATTCTATCCCAAATATTTCCAAAATATTCAACAATGAAGCACAAAAACCTCACTCAAATATTTCCAACAATGCTTATCAAACAATCCTTTTCACTCCACCTTATGTTCCAAAACATTCATTCCAACAAAACACTTTAAACAAAGGATGATGTGCCCATACCTCTTAATTGCTCTTATGGAGATATATCTTCAAAAATCTATCTCACAAACAATTAATCTTTCTAGTGCCACTTCAAGAGTTAGATATCAAAATACTCTCTCAATACATCCATATGAATTTTCTTCTCAAAATATATTTCACCATACAAAAATTACAATAAAATATCAAACCACTTTTACACCTTATTACTCCTATTCTTTCATGTAAAATAATGCTCAACAAAACAACCAAAAATTACACACATGAATTTCACATATACACCTTATACCTCCTTATGAAAACAAAAATAATGCACTTCAAATTTCAATAAGACCAAAGAAATTATCACTTCATCTCATGCATCAACCAAGCACTAGTAATCTAAAATTTCACCTTTCATCCCTTTCTAAAATAAAAATCAAATCACTTTACTAACCTTATAACTCCCTAACCATACCATAACACAATGATAAAATTAATTAACCCTTATAACTCCTTAACCAAACACAACTATGCATACCTTTATAAAAAATTAATCTACCCTCAAGCGCTATCACCATTGCTCGAACCTATGACCTCGCTAGCCTCTACATCCTAGCACAAGGGCAAACACCATATGGGCTAGCCACCCACACAAACCCAAGGAGCACATACTCCCTTTTATCCTCTACCACCAATGCAAAACAAAACATCAAGCAAAACCTTATCACCTACCTCCACCGCATCTCGAACACAAGACCTATCTACTACCATGACCTAGCACCATGGATATTGCCATCTGGGCTACCTACTCAGATGGAATAGAAGTTTAAAGCCCCTACTCCTTGTCCTTTACTCTACCTTGAATTTCAAAAATTAATATCTTCTTCCTCTCCATCATGAATCGAACGATGATCAAATGGGCACACAAATTTCAACACACGAACACACCTTATCAACCACTTTAGCATGCAATATTTATATGCAATGGTTGCATTAATATTTGACATCGATGCTCAAATTTTCAAACCTTTTGCACCAATAAAATATTATATTTTAATTATAATAATTTAAATCCAAGGGATTTAAATATTATAATTTATCTTAGGGCCTTTTCTTAGGTTAAAACTTTTGCCACCATAGTTAATCAATTTAACCTTTTTATTTTGCAAAATTACCACCAATGTAAATCAAATAGACATTTTTATTTTTCCTTTTTCAAATACCCATTAAATCCTTCCCTTTTATTTTTCCCAAAAAATCAACTTGACCCTTTTATTTTTCAATACCATCATGGAGAAGGCTTTTATCTCTTCTTTTGCCTCATGCCTCATGTGCCCTTTGAAGAATATTCTCACAAATATTTCCATCAACTTAGGACATTAAACCTTTTGACATCAATGACAACACAACATGCTCAAATTTCCAACAATCTCCCCCTTTATCATTGATGGCAACCCTTTTCTAAAATTCCTTTTTCCAAACCATTTGATTCCAAATATTCTCCCCAGATAAAATGCTCCCCATTGAATGCTCTCCCCCTTACTCAAATCTCTCCCCCTTTGTCATCAATGGCAAAGGGACTCCTTTGGGGCTAAATATAAGACTCTTAGCTCAACCCCCTCCCCACCTCCTCTCCTTGAGGTGATTAATTTTGGGGTGGGAGTAAAACTACTCCCAATTTCCTTCTAAGATACTCAAAAGTTTCTTTTGGAAGTGGCTTAGTGAAAATATCTATAATATATTCCTTTGTAGTAACATATTCCAATTTGACTTGCTTATCTATCACCTGTTCTCTCAAAAAATGGTATTTGATCAGAATGTGCTTGGTCCTGGAGTGCATCACTGGATTCTTTGAAATGTTTATAGCACTTGTATTATCACATAGTATGGAGATGGGATGATCATGCTCTATCTTGAAGTCCTTTAAAGTTTGCTTCATCCATAACACCTATGTACAACAAGAAACTACTGTAATGTACTCTACCTCTACTGTGGATAAGGATATTGATGCCTATTTCTTGCTTAGCCAAGAGACTAAACAATCTCCAAGAAAGAACGCTCCTCCACTTGTGCTTTTTCTATCATCAATACTACCTGCCCAATATGCATCTGTATATGCTATGAGAGTGAAATTATCACTTATGGGATACCAGAGTCCAAAATCCATAGTCCCTTTTAAATACCTGAGAATTCTCTTTACTACCATTACATGTGTTTCCTTTGGTGCTGCTTGAAATCTTGCCACCAGTCCCACTACCTGCATTATATCTGGTCTTGTAGTTGTAACATATAGTAAGCTGCCAATCATAGATCTATACAATGTTTGATTTGCCTCAGGAGATTCATCATATTTACTCAACTTGCATCCTGTAACCATGGGGGTACTTACTGGTTTGCAGTCTTCTAATTTGAATTTCTTCAACATTTCTTTTATATACTTGGTTTGTGAGAGAAATACACCCTTCTCTGATTGTGAAATCTGTAGTCCAAGAAAGAAGGACAACTCACCAAGCATTGACATTTCAAATTCATTTTGCATACTCTTTGTAAATTTTTGACACATCTTATCATTATTACCTCCAAAAATGATATCATCCACATAAACAACCATAATTAGTAAGTCATTTCCTTCATTTTTGATGTATAAATTATTATCAACTATTCCTTTCCTGAAACCCTATTCCTGAAGATACTTATCCAACCTTGAATACCAAGCTCTAGGAGCTTGCTTTAGTCCATAAAGAGCCTTCTTTAATCTACATACATAATATGGCTTATCAATTAGGCTGAATCCCTCAAGTTGCTCAATGTAGACCTCTTCTTCCAAGACACCATTGAGAAAAGCTGATTTAACATCCATTTGATATACTTTGAAGTTTTTGAAACTTGAGAAAGCTAAAAATATCCTTATGGCCTCAAGTCATGCAACAGGAGCAAATGTTTCATCAAAATCAATCCCTTCAACCTATGCATAACCTTTGCATACCAATCTTGCTTTATTTCTGACTACCTGACCATCTTCATTTAACTTGTTTCTGAAAACCCATTTAGTGCCAATTACATTCTTATATTTTGGTCATGGGACAAGTTCCCAAGTCTCACTTTTTTCTATTTGATCCAATTCCTCATCCATTGCCTTGACCCAAAACTTATCTTCTCTTGCCTCATTGAAATCCTTGGGCTCAATTTTAGATAACAAGGAAAAATTTGCATGCTCACTTGTTCCTATTATCTTCCTCCTTGTCTGTCTTTCATCTGGATTTCCAATAATTAGATCTCTTGGATGATTTTTCTGCACATACCTGGATGGAGTCTTAGGTAGTGTTCTTTGTGTTTCTTCTTCTTCTGATTCTTCACCTAATTCTTCTTGGCAACTTTCTTCTTCAATTTCTTGAGTTGGTTCTTTTGACCCTATTTGTTCATCAATTGTCACATTTATACTTTCCATAATTGTATGTGTCCTCTTATTATAGCACCTATAGGCTTTGCTCTTAGTGGAATAGCCAAGGAAAATACCTTCATCACATCTTGAATCAAACTTACCCAAATTTTTCTCTTCCCATCTTATGTAGCATTTGCTTCCAAAAATTTTGAAATATTTTACAGTAGTTGGTCTCCCTTTCCAAAGCTCATATGGGGTTTTGTGATGATTTACTCTTACTTGAGCTCTATTGATGATATATATTATTGTATGAACTACATCTCTCCAAAAACCATCTAAAATCTTAGACTCATTCAACATAGCTCTGGCCATATTTTCAATAATCCTATTTTTCCTTTCAACTACTCCATTTTGTTGAGGAGTTCTTGTTGCTGAATATTCTCTTTTGATCCCATGTTGTTCACAAAAATCTATGAATTCACCTGAAGTAAATTCTCCTCCTCTATCTGATCTTAAACACTTAATCCTTCTACCTATTTTATTTTCTACTAATTCTTTGAATGCCTTGAACTTCTCAAAGGCTTCTGAACTTTTCTTTTAAGAAAGCTACCCAAGTCATTCTGGAGAAGTCATCTATAAATAACATGAAGTAACTTTCACCTAGTAGACTCTTTGTCCTTGTAGGACCACATAGGTCAGTGTGAACTAGTTTCAATGGTTCATATGACGTAAATTCTTTTGACTTGAAACTTGTTCTTGTTTGCTTTCCATGCTGACATTGTGCACAAATTGTGTTTTGTGGCCTTTTTATCTTGGGTAAATCTCTGACTGCCTGCTTGTTGCTTATTTTCACTATGTTGTCAAATTTCAGATGACCCATTCTTCTATGCCATAACCAACTCTCATCTTCTTGTGATAAGAAACACTTTTCTCCCTTAATCTCACTTAGCATGTAGAGATTGTTTGTAGTTCTATTGGCATCTGCAATGAGCTTTCCAATTTTAGATTTTCTGATCTCACATCTATTTGGATGAAAAGTTACCATGTGCCCCTGATCACAAAGTTGGCTTACACTTAGTAAATTGTGCCTCAATCCCTTGACATACAATACATTCTCTATCTTTGTTTTTCCATTATCTAAACTCAAAGTTCCTTTCCCATAGATTTTTGTTGAACCATTGTCACCAAATTTTACTGATCCTCCATTGATTTCTTTAAGTACAAGAAATTTACTCTTGTCCCCTATCATATGACTTGAACAACCACTATCAAGAAACCATTATTTTCTCTTATCTTGCACATGAAGAGTTATTTGTACCAACATTGACTTCACCTTTTCTTGCTCTTTTCTCTCTCTCCTAATTGTTGAGGTTGTATTATTTTGAGCCTTATGATCCTCTTTATTTTTTCTTAATTCAAGAAATACTATTTTACACCATTTGGCCTTGTGCCCAAAGTTATTGCATTTGTAACATATGATATTATCATTCATGAGAGGTGCAAAAGAATTGAAATTTCTATCAACATTATCTCTCACATAAATAGTGCAATGTACAACTCTATGACCATATTTATTACATGAAAAACAATAGCCATGGAAGAGATTTTGTAACCTGTTAGAGTGCCTTGAATAATATGGTCGCATGCTTCTTCCTTTGTTATTCCTATAATTGAATTTTATCCATGGATCTTCTTTGCCTTCTTCCTTCTTGATGCTTTTGCCTTTCAATGCATTAGCATAAGTCATGGGCTCTTCTTCTTTTGATATCTTTGTTCCTTGGGAGCTTGAATCCTCTTTCTATTTCCCTAACTTTATATCTTGTTGTAACTTACCCTTAGTCTTTTCAACTTCCTTTCTTAGAGAGACAATTTTAGATTCCAATATTTCACATTCTAACTCTTTTACCTTTAACTATTCTATCATATCCTATTCAATTTTCCTTCCCTCTTCAACTTTTACCTTGAGCTCTATGAGGTTTTGTAGAAGTTCCATATTTGCTTCCTCATCCTCTTGGATTTGATCCTTCAAACTTGAATTCTTCCTTCTAACCTTTTCCAAGTTTCTAAGAGCAGCAATAAATTCCTCTTTTATGTCGATCATGGCCTCTTCTCCATTTTCTAAGGTCATGTATGTTCTTGTGGGATCTTCCTTCAAGATGTTAGGCTTTTCATGAAGGAACCCACTCTGATACCAATTGAAGAACATAAGCTTATACTAAGAGGGGGGTGAACAATATAAGATAAAACATTTTACTTTTCAATCCAAATGATAACAACAATAATATCAAAGTAGTAAATAATGCATACATCATCACACACATGAGAGACATGATTTAACGTGGTTCACCCAATGTGGGCTACTCCATGGAGAAAATATTTCTTATAAATTTTCTCAATGAATATTTTGGGAATCCAATCCCTATTACAATGTTTATGGACCTCTATCCAAAGGAGACACCAATCCCTTATGCTCTAGTTTGTGGATCTCTCTCCATAGGAGACCTCTATCCCCACTACTCTAATTTGTGGATTCTCTCCATAGGAGAACTCTATCCCTCTCTTAGTTTGTGGATCTCTCTCCATAAGACTTCTATCCCCACTACTCTAGATTATGGATCTCTCTCCACTAGAGAACTCTATCACCTCTCTCTCTCTCAACTCTACTCACAAGTCTACCTCTAACCTACTCATAACCTCTCAAACCTACTCAAATCTACCTCAAACTTGCTCAAAATCTATCTCAAACCTACTCACAAGTCTACCTCAAACCTACTCAAATCTACCTCAAACCTACTCAAAATCTATTTCTAACCTGCTCACAATCTCTACTCAATTATGCTCTAAGACATGCTCATAATTATTTATAACACATGCTCAAAAAGATTTCTCAAAGATGCAAAACTTATCTTCAACCCTAGCACAAGTAGTTCACAATCTCTAGCACAAATATCTCAAACCCTTTCAACAATAGAAGCACAAATTATTCTCAAATTCTATCCCAAATATTTCCAAAACATTCAACAATGAAGCACAAAACCTCACTCAAATATTTCCAACAATGCTTATCAAACAATCCTTTTCACTCCACCTTATGTTCCAAAACATTCATTCCAACAAACACTTTAAACAAGGGATGATGTGCCCATACCTCTTAATTTCTCTTGTGGAGATATGTCTTCAAAATCTATCTCACAAACAATTGATCTTTCTAGTGCCACTTCAAGAGTTAGATATCAAAATACTCTCTCAATACATCCATATGAATTTTCTTCTCAAAAGATATTTCACCATACAAAAATTACAATAAAATATCAAACCACTTTTACACCTTATTACTCCTATTCTTTCATGCAAAATAATGCTCAACAAAACAACTAGAAATTACACACATGAATTTCACATATACACCTTATACCTCCTTCTTATGAAACAAAAATAATGCACTTCAAATTTCAATAAGACCAAAGAAATTATCACTTCATCTCATGCATCAACCAAGCACTAGTAATCTGAAATTTCACCTTTCATCCCTTTCTAAAATAAAAATCAAATTACTTTACTAACCTTATAGCTCCCTAACCATTCCATACCACAATGATAAAATTTATTAACCCTTATAACTCCTTAACCAAACACAACTTTGCATACCTTTATAAAAAATTAATTTTCCCTCAAGCGTTGTCATCGTTGCTCGAACCTGTGACCTCGCTGGCCTCTGCACCCTAGCACAAGGGAAAACACCACATGGGCTAGCCACCCACACAAACCCAAGGAGCACGTGCTCCCTTTTATCCTCTACCACTGGTGCAAAATGAAAACCTCAAGCAAAACCTTGTCACCTGCCTCCACCGCATCTCGAACCCGAGACCTATCTGCTACCACGACCTAGCGCCATGGACATTGCTATCTGGGCTACCTACCCAGATGGAATAGAAGTTTGGAGCCCCTGCTCCTAGTCCTTTCCTCTACCTCGACTTCTGAAAATTGATGTCTTCTTCCTCTCCACCGTGAATCGAACGATGATCGAATGGGTGCACAAATTTCACAACACACCTTATCAACCACTTTAGCATGCAATATTTATATGCAATGGTTTGCATTAACTTTGACATCGGTGCTCAAATTTTCAAACCTTTGGCACCAATAAAATATTATATTTTAATTATAATAATTTAAATCCAAGGGATTTAAATATTATAATTTCTCTTAGGGCCTTTTCTTAGGTTAAAACTTTTGCCACCATAGTTAATCAATTTAACCTTTTTCTTTTGCAAAATTACCACCAAGGTAAATCAAATAGACCTTTTTATTTTTCCTTTTTCAAATGCCACCATGATAAATCAACTTGACCCTTTTATTTTTCTTTTTCAAATACCACCATGGTAAATCAACTTGACCCTTTTATTTTTCAATACCATCATGGAGAAGGCTTTTCTTTCTTCTTGTTGCCTCATGCCTCATGTGCCCTTTGAAGAATATTCTCACAAATATTTCCATCAACTTAGGACATCAAACCTTTTGACATCAATGACAACACAACATGCTCAAATTTCCAACAACCTTATCATAAGCTTTACTTATGTCGAGCTTGAGAAACATACCCGCTTTACCACTCTTACTGACATAATGGATTAGTTCATGGACCTTAATGATACCATCCAAAATTTGTCTACCTAGCACAAAACCTCCTTGATTGGGGTCAATGATTGTAGGAAGGATGGTTTTCAACCTGTTGGTTAGCACTTTTTCTAAGATTTTGTATATGGTATTACAAAGGCTAATGGGTCTAAAATATTTAATATCTTTAGCGCCAAAACTTTTAGGAATGAGCACGAGGAAAGTGGAATTGACATCATTAGGAAGGAAACTTGATCTTTGAGCATAAAATATAACATCAAAACCTATGATATGTCAAAATCTTTGGAAAAATAGTGTAGGAAATCCATCAAGGCCAGGGGATTTCTCACCTTCCATAGAGAATATTGCATCTTCGATTTCATCAGGTGTGAATAGGGAGATCATCCTAGAATTCTATTCTTGAAATATTAGAGAAGAAATGTTGTTTAGGAGTCTTCTTTCAGCATTGATATCACTTGGTCTAGAGGAGTTAAGCAAGGATTGAAAGAAGTTGACAACTTCATCTCTGATATCCTTTGGGTCAACCAGCCTAGATCCATATTCTTTGATAATCTCTTTAATTTTGTTATGGCTTCTATGATTTAGGGTTTTCATATGAAAAATGTGTTTATATCCCCATTTTTTAGCCACTGAACCTTGGAACTCTACCTCCAAAAACGTTTCTCTCTCTTGAGGATATTTAAAAATTTAGATGGAGGCTTTACTGAAATTCCAATATTCTTGAAGAGGTCCAAGTTCTTGAGCAAGATCTAAATCTTTCAATTATACTTTAAGTTCATTTTCTTCCTGAAGTGCCCAAAAATATCTTTATTCCAACTTTTCAAATTGGTTTTAATAAATTTTAGCTTCTTGGAGATCTAAGAAATTAGAGGGCCTAGGAAGATTTTTGACCACCACTCCACAATTCTTGGTTTTGAGTCAAAGTGAAGGGTCCACATAGACTCAAATCTAAAGGGTCTTATAAAGTTAGATAGAGAGAGAAGTTCAAGAACAAGGGGGTTGTGATCTAAGCCTATCTTAGGGAGGGAGGTGAGGGAGGAAAAATCCAAAAGTTCAAGGTTATATTTGAATATTAAGACTCTATATAACCTACACTAAATGATAAGGGAACTAGATCATCTATTACTCCAAGTAAAATTCTTACCCCAAAGCTCCAAGTCATAAAGTTCAAGCTGGTTAACAAAATTAGAGAAATCAATCATGTCTTTAGACAAGAGAGGATTCTCACTGTGTGAAAGAGGAAATACACCATAAAAATTGAAAGTAGACAAAGTGCAATGAAAAATAGATATTTGCAATATATTTGAAATTGATAAACTTTATCTTTTACAAATAGGCCCTTTCGGTTACAATCGACCTCCCAAAATGGAGGGTTTTCTTTTACAAGTGAAATCTATGGTGTGGCAAGTTATCTCCTTGAGCGCACATCAGGTTTTGGGAGGGTTTAGAAGATATGTTGCTTGACCTCTCAAGATTCCATGCATATCCAATACTTGCACACAAGCCCACAATGAAAATATCAGTAGCCTCTACGAGGCCTTTCAAGATAAGGCCTTAAATCATGAAAAAGAAATACAATAGATTAAAAAACCAATTGTAGAGTGGTTGATATTACTCCAAATGAGCTAAAAATTTGTGGAGACCTTCCTCTGGATGTCATAAATCTTCCCTCAAAATTTTAGAGCAATCCAAGTTTGGATGAGGAAGTTATACCTAAAATAATGAGGGTGGGTCTGGCTGGATTCTGCATTTCCTAGACATATTTTGGAGCCTTTGATGCAGATCTGATGCACTGCTAGATGTAACCTATGGGTGTGGCTGCAAAAAAGGATTAGAAAACATTCCCAAGAGCCTCCATGGTTGAATCCTTCAAGCTCTCTGAATGGTATACCTACAATCACAATATTAAAACACATATACAACAAAATCGAATAGAATTTGAGCAGAGTTTCATTATAATTCTTGTGCACACATGAAAAATGAAATGGAGACCTATTTATAAAGTCTCCCATGGATGGAGGAGGGTGATGAGGATGGAAGAGAGTGGGTGACAAGTGGCATGGGTGCATAAGAGGGGCATCTTAGAGATTCCCCACTTGGAGTGGATAAATGTGCAAGTTTCTCTATTTGGGCTATGACACCCTATGACACATTATGATGCATCATAACATGCCTCACTAATGCTATTTTTATGGAGAGATTCCTCACCCACAAAAATGGAATTTCTCATCAATGTGCTTGGGTGGAGGGAAGGGAGGAATCTTAGGTTTCCCCAAATCAAGGACAAGTGTGCACATTTTCCTATTTGGGCTATGACACCCTATGACACATTATGATGCATCATAACATGCCTCACTAATGCTCTTTTTGTGGAGAGATTCCTCACCCACAAAAAATGATGTGCTTGATCAATGTGCTTGGGTGGAGGGAATCCTCACCCATGTGCATTAATGCACTTGGAATGTGGAGGAAAGAGGGGAAATAAATGCCAACCAGAGTTAATGTGAACTAGAGTTAAAAATAGCGAGTGGTCCCATGATGACCGTGGTTAGGTGTAGGAAGGGGCCAAAGTGGGTCAAAGGGGCTAGAATAGGTCAAAGGGGCTAAAATAGCCAATATTAATAATTTCTAAGGTTTGCAATACATTAATTAAAATAATTGCACACATTATTAAATATTAATATTAACCATTGCAAATGTGATACTTTTTAGGTGTCTACAGATGCCCTTTTTGTACCACATTGTGTGAAAACACAATATGGTGCAAAAAACCGATGACATCGACTGTTGGCTTGATGATGGATAGAGGAAATTATGGGTGAATGATGAAAGTGACCATTGCCTTGAGGAGAGTGATGCTATATTATCTCAAATCAAGAACAATGTAAGATGCCCCTAGTTATGGAAGCAAAAAATGTCCTTGCATCTTTGCCTTTGATGAATTGATGAGATCAATTTGACTAGAATTTTGAGTCTTGGAATCAAGGTTTTGATTAGAAATTTTGAAAGAGAAAGAAAATATGAGTTTTACTATTTTCCCTAGTAGAGGGAGGGTTAATGATAGCCTTAGGCAAATATTCTTGGACACACATAACTTCAAAATTAGGTGTTTGCATATTGAATTGATTTGAGATAAAATTTATAGGTACTTGTCAACCCCCTCAAATGACGAGTGGATGGCAAGAAATGGGTGACAAACACGAGCTAATTGATAAAATATGGATGAAAATGGTAGCATGGAAGAAGGGAAGGTGCACAAAATGTGATGTTGGTGGTCATGTGCAAAATTTGGGAGCTTGTGTAGCCTGATGATGTAGCCTATGGGCCTAACATTATTATAATGTACGAGATGCTTGCAAGATGATATATAGATACATATTTTATGCAAAATTATTTTGTGTTTGTGATGATGATGTGATGTGTTATGCATTGAATTGATGATGATGTATGTTATTAATTTATTGATAATGCATGAATAGATATAGTAATTGAAATGAGATGCATGTGAAGAGACTCATGATGGATGGTTATTTTGATAAAATAATAAATGTGACTAACATGAAATGGAATGGTTATGAAACTATGAATGAAAACATAGGGTGTCTAAATGCATGTTTGATTATTATTCAAAAATGCTTAGCAACATTTTGCTCACTCATAAAGTGATTGATTAATCAAGGGCATCAACACAATGGTACTAACATAACTATGGAATAGAATGGAGTGAATGTGATACTATGGAAATAGGGGATAAATAAACTATAATAACAAAGGTGACATGACTTGTCATTTCACCTATCCTAAGAAAGGAAGGATCAACAAGTGCTTTTAGGAAGCTCAAACACCCTAGTGACATCAATAAAACTCATCTATTGATCAAATAAGCTCTTGAAGATACTAAGACCAACTAGGGGAGTCAAGTTACTCAAAGACCAATGTGTGTGTAGTGATGTTCATTTTTAATTTTGAGAGAGGTAGGACTAACCAATTGTAACTCAAGCCATTATAAGCTAGCTCATCCTTGAGAAGACATAGGTCTATACAAAATAAGGTCGCTAATGTGATAGACATGTTACCACGCAAGGGCATACTCCACTGCTAGTCAAGCATCTATAGCCTCAATGGAGATAGCCCCACAATCCTTCAACATTGCTCCATTTCCAACCAAGACATCTATAGCCCCGATGGAGATGTCTAAAATTCCCTAGGATCCATGATAATTGATACCATTGATGTTTTTTTGCTTCTCTTCTTATTTTTTTGCAAAATGGATCCTTGGGGTCAGATTATGGCATGATAGGATGAGTAGGGGAAACCGTTCACTTTATGGCTTAAAGCTATGCATGGCTTCATCTTTCCTAGACTCAAAATATGATTAATATGTGAAATATGCATGGTCCAAGAGGAAACTTGATGTAACCAAGAAGGCCTATAGCACTCAAGGGATACATGAATTTCAATAAAGGTTGATTGAGATACTAGGTATGGTTGAATGATCGAAAGAACCCAAATATTCTCTAAACCTACAAGAGGAAAGAGATAAAGCATGGTGAACTATGAATGGTGGATATAGTGGATATGGTGGACAAGTGCATATAAAGAGGTTAGATAGCTATGACTATGATGACACCCTTGATTAAGACAACCAAAATCCTTTGTAATGATGCTTGTCAAACGTAAGTGAACAATGATCAAAATAACATTAGGACAAAAAAAATGAAAAGGTAATGAGTTGGTGGTGGAGTGAGAAATAATAAAGAATGAACGAGAAGGAAAAGAGAGGAAAATAAATATGAAGAAAGGGAGAAAAGGAGGGGAGGAACACATCAGTCCATGGTATGTAGTCGCTCGAAGCATGACCATACAACAAGGAGTGATATGCGAGAAATGAGAGGAAAGAAATAAAAATAAGGAGAACATGAAGTGGAGGTGAAATGATTGAAAAATAAAGAGTGCTTGTGACATGAGGCTTGTTTTTGATTGATTTTTTTGAAATTGATTATGTACAAGAAAATAGAGTGGAATATGATCTAGGCATTAAATACATGCAAATGAAGGATATTGATGGGCTTAGGTTCCTCAAATCCCTCGAGAGTCACAAGTTTATAGGCCCCCAAGCCAAATTTTTAAGATGAAATGGAAAGAAAGGAGAGATGGAATAGAAGTTGATTGATTGGAGATCAAATGTGAGCAGATTGAAGATTGAATGTGCATAGATTATGCATTTGTGGTGTGTTGTAGTGGTGATGAGATGTGATAAAATTAGAGGTGAAGGAAGGTATGATGCCCAAAAAAGGTGGGAAGGAGAAAAACTAGAGGATGAACCCCCCAGTCAACATTTGTTTTGAAGGGTGAATAAGTCCCCTAGGCTAGAGGAGGAGGAAAGAGTGGGAAGGGTGAAATTAATGAGTGATGGGATGATGATGGTGGTTGATGATGCACACAAGGTGGATGAAGTGACACTTGAGAAGGAGACATAAGAATATCTTGAATCATGATCAATGTGAGATGCCCTAGTGATGGAAGTGATAAATATATTTGAACCTTACTATTGACAAATTGTTGAGCATATTTGAGTGTGGAAAATGAGCCAGCCATATGGTAGGTGTCCTCATGATGCTACAATCAATTATAAGTGGTCGATCAATTTTACCACCTTGATTGTAGCATAGGCATGTAGATCCTATTCAACATAGGTATGACATGTTCTAAATCAAATTTGATTAGAGTTTATGTTGAGAAGAGAAATTCTGTATTTTGAACTGATAGAGTAGGGTTCATGATGATCTCAGGCAAGGTTCTTGGATAGACATTGATTCCAAGAATGGGTGTTGGATATTGATCAAAATTCATGATAACATTGAGTGGGTAGTGTCATCCAACTCAAGGGACAAGGTGATTTAGGATGGGCATGATTTGGGTGGATGAATTCGATTGGTGGTTGTGTGCAATATGTAGGTGGACAAAAGAGGAAGACTGATTAAGAGGAGGAAACTAAAGTAGAAAGGGGCCATTGGGAGGGGATTATATGGATGAGGTAGTTAATTCCCTATGATCTAGTAGATCTTGTACTAGATGCTAAAAATGTCGACATTCCTCGATGTCATGACCCTTTTGATGGTGGTAGATGCAATAGTGATATTCTTTATAGCATTTAGGTTTGGGCTTGTTGATTCACTCTAGATGGATGTCAGGTAAGGAGATCACTTTTACATCATTCAATCATTGGAAGATACTAGACAATGGCTCTGATAGGGGTGTCCAAGGATGAGGTAGGTAAGAGGAGGCTGAGGTAGATTGGAGGGGTAGGATGAAGAAGGTGAAGTGGAGAAAGATTGGATGGAGGAATATTTGGAGTGTGGCATAGAGGCTCTTTGATGGCTTAACTTGAGATTAAGGTTGGTGAGTTGGTCCAAGATTTATTGCAAGATAACTGGTGGTGGACTTAGAGTAGGCAAGATAGGTGGGGATGGTTGGATGTGATGGTGAGGATTAAGTTGGGAGGGATGAGGAAATGGAGGAAGCAAAGGTGGATGAAGATGATAGGGTGAGTGATGAGGTTGTTGGGGTTGGACCGTGTAAGGGGTACAAGGCAAAGGATAAGGTGGGTGACAAGGTGGTAGGGGTTGGGCTACATGAGGGGTATGAGGCCAAAGGATGAGATGTTGGAAGAAGAGGTGGTAGAGATGGGGTTGGAAGGAGAGGTGGTAGAGATGGTGTTGGAAGAAGAGGTGGTAGAGATGGTGTTGGAAGAAGAGGTGGAAGACATGATGGGGTTGGAAGAAGAGGTGGTAGATATAGGGGGATTGATGCGAGGAGTTGTTCATGGTCTTCTTATGACAATACTTGGATGATATGGTTGGAGGGACTTGATGCATTAGGCCTGAATGTGAGGGCCCTAAATAGTCCATGGCATGAGGGGAGGGAGAATGGTAAGGTATGGATGGGCTAGGTGGCAAGATAGGGGGAGTCTCCTTTAAACAAGTTGGAGGGATCTCAGGTGGATGAGAGATTTACCTATTATCTGAGGTGTTAAGGGAAAGGGCATGGATGGTTGTAACTTGGAGAAATTTTGGAGGAAGCAAATGAGTATATTCAAAATTGATATACTCATCAAAATTGTCATCCTCAGGATCAAGAGTAAGATATTGGAGGTCATTCCCAAGGAGGACTATCGATGAGGTTTTATGATACCCTAAACTAGATTTATCCTTTGGTAGCTAGTAGGGAGGGTCAAAAATAGAGCATGGACCCTATTCATATCGACCAAGGCCAAATCCATGCCAATTGAAATATTGGAAATATTTCATAGCAAAGGATAAATTGGATAGATAATTGATGTTATCATAAAATGATACTATAGACTCAATAGAAATAGGTGGCTCAAAGGAAGCATCGAGACCCCCATAGATAAAGTTGGTATAATTGGTGAAAGAAAAAATGGGGATGACAGTTCCAAAAGTTAATGGGATATCATAGGGGTGACCAAAATCCTTAACTAACTTGATAGCAGGGGGAGAGATAGTGATCTAATGGATAAAGTACTCCCCAAGCCAAAACTAGATGTTTGGATAGGGATGGGGGGGACTCTTGATGGAATGAGTGAAGGGGAAACTCCAAGTGAGGTAGCTTGGAATAAGTGGAGAGAATGATAGCAGAGAGCTCAGATAGGGTGGAGGAAGAGGATGGTGGTGTAGATTGAGAAGATGAAAAATTGGAAGAGGAGTTAGATGGAGTGGTTTGAGAAGATGATGTGATAGTAGGAAGAGAAGAAGAAGTAGTTAGAGTAGATGATATAGAATATGAAGCTGAGGAGGAAGCTGATTCGATAACCTATGTTGTGGTGGATGTGGAAGTAGATGGAGGGGGATTTGTTAGTTGAAAGTCCTACTAGGTAGTGCATTACTCCCAAGACTGATGCTCTTGAGGGGTGATGAATGGGATGGATGAAGTAGGAGTAGAGTGGTCATGACTTATTATTCCCATAAAACCTTGGTAATATGGGACATTATTAACCTGATTGACTTGATTTGGTTGGGTTGTCCCATGTTATGGTAATGGAGTTTGATAGATACCCAGATTTTGATTAGGTGGGGCAAGAGGGTTGTCAACTTTGATAGACCCCCTATCGATCAAATCCTACACTATGTGCTTAAGTTGGATGCACCTATTGATATCATGACCCTTCTATCGATGGTAGATGCAATACCAATCTTCTCTATACCCTCTTCCTCGAGGTTTATTTGGATCCTTAGGTCTTATCTCGAGTAAGGAGATTAGTTGTGCATCCATGAGTTTTTGAAAGATGTTGGACAAGGGCTCTAAGAGGGGTGTGAAATTGCATTGGGGTTGTTGAGGGTATGCAACTTGATGAGTGGTATTTTGATTTTGGGTAGGAGGTGGCATGGTATTGTATGTCAGCTATTATGGTGGATGAGAGGGTTGTTGTGGTGGAGGTTGAGGTTGTTGTTGGGGAGGTTGAGTGGTCAGGCCACTCAACACTACCTAGTTGACTTGGGTAGGTTTGGATTGATTATTTGTGTTGTTACCCTTGGTATTTTTACCTGGCCATTCCTTCTTTTAGAGCTTGATTTCTCCTTCTTGGATCTTGATATCCTTAATAATTTTGGCTTGAGTGAGAGCTTCCTCAAGAGTTTGGTATTGTTGGAGTTGAAGAAGAAGGGATATTGATTTGGAACAACTTTGTGTGAACATCCAAGTTAGCTTAGTGATGGGGATGGAGAAGGGTAACTCAGTCAGCACCACTCTCCATCGATTTCCATAATCGAGGATAGACTCATCATCAAATTGATGAAGGTTGGTGAGATCTATTAAGGTGGTCTTCTTCTTAATATTTAGAGTGAAACACTCTAAGAAGAGATTGGCCAGTTGTTCAAAATTATATAAGTTATGTCTGGGAAAATGGTTGTACCAATCCAAAGCTCCTCCCACAAGGGATAGTGAAAAGGTACAAAGCATGAGGGGGTCTATCTCATTGATGAGATAACAAGCATTGATGAATGTGCTCAAGTGATCTTGAGGATCCTCTTTGCCCTTGAACTTTTCAAATTTGGGTATTTCAAATAGGGGAGGATAAGGTAGCACTAGGATCGAGGGGTTGATGGGGTAGTTTTGAAGTTGACTCAAGGTTAGATTTTGATACCTCGTGCCCGTGACTTGTGATTCCAAGCTATTGATTTTGTTGGCCAACTATTGGAATGCATCGAGAGCAGTTTGGGGAGTTGAGTAGTGGGTGCCATGATGAGTCAGATGAGATGGCTCAATGAGGGGATATGATTGGTGTGAATAGAGATGATGATGATGGTGGTGAGGATAAGAATATGGTGCTTGTGGGACCTGAGATCCCAAGGGTAGATATTGATGATGTTGATGAGAATGATTATGGGTGTGAGGGGGTGTGATGGTGGTTGTTGAGTGTGGTGTTGATGATAGGTAGGTAGTTGAAGTGGGGGATATGATGATGGGTAGGAATGAAGGGGTTGTGTAGAAGTTGGATGATGCATGTGTTGGGTGGGGTGTGATTGGTATGGTTGAGAAGTGGGATGATACAGATTAGGAGTGACATGGTGTTGATGAGGTGGTGGTGGATGTGGGTGTGGGTTATGCAACTATGTCATAGGCCACTGATGAGAGTCATGAGGATGGGGGTAGATTATGGGAACCATGGGTGGATAAGAGGCCCAAGATGGTGATTGAGGAAAGAATGATCCTTGGGCCGATAGATGAGATGAAGGATGAGGAGTTTGAGGTGGTTGTTGGGGAATGTGGGTGGTGTGAGAAGAATTGATGTGACAATATGGGCAATGATTAGGAAGCGCTTGATGAGAAGGCAATTGATGAGAAGATATCCTAAGATTGTAGAATGGTGAGGGATAAGCAAAACATGTGGTAGAAGAGTGTGCAACATATGCACCATTGATATGAATGGTGGGGGATGAAGGGTAGGTGGTGGGAGGAGCGACATGGAAAGTCATGGATTGAGGAGGTGGGTTAGGAAATTGGAAAGAAGAAGATGGATTGGATGAGTGTAAATGGGAAGCAACACAAACTTGGGCTGAATGATGTGGTTGAGAAGTGTGGGTGATGCAAGGAGGTGATGTAGAAATGTGTGGGCATTATGATGAATGGACATGATTAGAGGAAGATGGATGATTAGGGTCGATGGTCCTAGATATTGGGCCTATGGTGTGCTACAAAGGGGTGGCACTAGGTCCCCTAGGTGGTGAGGATATTGGTGGTATTCCAAAATTTGGCACACTAGAGGTGTGGTGAAAGCTAGAAGATGTAGGAGTTGATGGAGGATGATAGGGCTTGTAATATTACACTTGAACAAGGATGGGGTCAGCATGAGCAGGGATGTGGAGTGGGGGTAAATATGGAGGGAATGAGCTAGGTGGTGGAGGGTATGATGAACAAGGATCCTAGGGAGCATGAGGTGATTGGCCATGGTAGATTGGATTGGTAAAAATGAGGTGAGTAACATTGAGATCAATGGGTGTGATGTTTGGCTCGGGTGGAGAAAGGGGAGTCTCAGGATGAGGGGACTCAGATGGGGTGGTGTGAGTAGTGTGGTGGTTGCCACCTTGATCAGACCCAATGTGATGAGTCTCAGGTGGGGAGGAATGTAATGATGGACATCAATGAACATGCTACCATGATGGATTTGGGATGCATCCCCCAGATAAGTCGGGGGAGCAGTTGAAGAATAGGTGGATTGACTTGAATGGTCCATGGGAACTTGGGTTTGAGAGTGAGCCTTGGATTGACTGTGGGTCATTACCATAGGCTATCCAAAATGAAAGAATGTTGGTGAATGCTCTCCTCTCTCTCTTTATCTTTTTTTTTTCTTTAAGGAAAAACACACTATCTATGCAAACAAAAAAGCAAACAAACAATGAATGTTTTGAAGTTTTCATTTTGATATTTTTTATTTTTTATTCTTTTTGTAATGCTTATCTTCTTTTTTTTTGGTTTTTGTGTGTTTGATGTTCCCTAGACCTAGGAACTATGAGGGATGATGGAATGAAATCTAAAAAGGTGTGTTTATGTCAACTCCCCTAATGAGGAATAAGACACAAATGACAAAAAGGCTTCCTAGGATGGTGGATTGGCTCTAGGTATCCTAAGGGAGTAAAACAAACCTCTCAAGAGAGGTCATGTTGTCTACGTCCTGCTACTAGCCTACCCAAGCTTTCACTTCACCCTCGATTGGGCTTGGATAAAAATGATAGCTATGGTCCACTAATTATTAAGCCCTGTGGTCAAAGGGCATCTAACCTCAAAATTATTAGAAATTTTGAGTGATAAGTTGTCATTTATTTCAAGAGTAAGTGGTCATTGATGTTGAACTTATAGCACCAGTCAGTGGCAGTTTTAGTTGGCAGCATCCGTTTCGGTTTTAGTTTCAAGACCCGATTCCAGGAAGTCATATGAGGTCAAAAGTACAAGAAAAAGCCCAATTAAATAATATTATAATATTATTTTATAATATTATACAAAGGAAGTTTAAAATTAATTATAAATTAATTTATTAGTTAATTTGTTTAACTTATAATATTATTTTATAATATTATACAAAGGAAGAGAGAAGAAAGCTTATAGAGGATCTAAACAAGTCAATGGCTAAGACAAAGAAGTTCAAGGATAAGTTAGAAGCAAAGGTCTTAGAATGTGAAAGGTTAGAACAAGAAGTAGCTCTACTAAGGGAAGATTTAGAAAAATCCAAGAGTAAGCTACACAAGTTTGGAAAGAGTTCAAAGATTATGGATAAGATGATCAAGGTACAAAGAAGGTCAACAAACAAAATAGGTCTTGGTTTTGAACAGGCTCAAAAGAAACAAGAAGAAGAGTCAACCTCAAGTTCTGAAGAAGAAGAAACTTTAGAAGAAGAAACTTCAGAAGAAGACAGTGTAAGAGAAAGTGAGACATCTGAGGATGAGTTGGACAACAGAAAGTTCAACAAGGAAAGGAACAATGCACAAAGAAGAAACAAATGGAACAACAATCAGAATAGGTTAAGAGAGACTAAGAGACCAATGAGGTCAAGACAAGGAAATTTCAATGGAAGATGTTTCTCATGTCACAGGTTTGGGCACATGGCTTCACAGTGCAGGACACATGAAAGACAGGAAAATGGGAATTTTAGAAACAGGCAACTTTTCCATGGGTATTGCTACTCATGTAATCAGTTTGGTCACAAGGCAATGAATTGCAGGGTTCATGATAGAAAAGGATATGGCTTCACTAGGAGAAATCCTAAGACATTTGCACCTCCAAGGAATAATAACATTAAGTGTTATAAGTGCAATAATGATGGACATACAACAAAATGGTGTAGAGCAGACATTCCAGAATCAAGCATGAACAGGAACAAGAAGAATAGGAAGAATATGGGCATGGACAGAATAGAATATGGATATGAACATGGACAGGAATAGGAACATGAATATGGGCATGGACAAGAACAAGAATAGGGATATGGATATGAATAGGAACAAGAATGTGGACATGGATAGGAATAGGAACAGGAATAGTCAAAGAAATCAGAAGGATCAGATGAGAAGGAAAGAGGATAAAGGTAAAGACCAGTGCTTGTTGGGAGTAGAAATACTCCCACCCCAAAATTAACCACCTCAAGAGGAGGTGGGGGAGGGGCTAAGCTAAGAGATTCATTCTTAGCCCCGAGCCCCAAAGGTAACCCTTTGCCATTGATGTCAAAGGGGGAGAGATTTGAGTAAGGGGGAGAGATTTGGTTTAAGGAGAGAGCATTGAGTCAGGGGGAGCAGAACAGGAAAAAGGTCAAGATTTGGTAAAAAGAATTTGGGTTGCCATCAATGACAAAGGGGGATATTGTTGGACATTTTGAGTGATAAGTTGTCATTGATGTCAAGAGTAAGTGGTCATTGATGTCGAACTTACAACACCAATCAGTGGCAGTTTTAGTTGGCAGCATCCATTTTGGTTTCAGTTTCAAGACCCGGTTCCAGGAAGTCAGATGAGGTCCAAAGTGCAAGAAAAAGCCCAAATAAATAATATTATACAAAGGAAGTTTAAAATTAATTATAAATTAATTTATTAGTTAATTTATTTAACTTATAAAGTTATTTAAATTAATTTAATTAATTTAATTATTAATTATAAATTAATTTAAGCTAAGGTTAAAAACCCTAAGGTGGGTTATTAAAAATAAAATTCGAAATTAAAATTCGAATGTCATAGCGCCGATGTGAGGAGAAGTTTGAAAATGTGTATAAAAGGAGGAACATTCACACCACCAAAAATTACCATGCCTTTGAAATTGAATGCGAGCTTTGTAATTTGTGCTGCGTCCAAGGAAGAGAGAAAGCGTGCAAAATTCATGAGAAAAGAGATGATGATGGAGGCATAAGAGGAAGGACTTTATCCTTCCTTCACGTGGGCCTTAGTAGCCCATGCGGTGGGCTCCCAAGCGCTAAGGCGCTTAGGATAGAGGAGACGGTGGATCGAATCTCGTTGAATCCCCTTTTGGGGAAGAAAGAGGTATGCTTTGATAATTGGTCACCAAAAATTTTGGGGATATAGTTTGGGCATTTAAAAATTAATTTTTGCATATTTTTATTTGGTTCTAAGGTTGCAAGGGAGTTATAAGGGTTTTGCAAAATTAAATTTTTAATGTTATTTGCTCAAAGGTTTTGAAAGGGTTGTAAGGTGTTTGGTTGATATTTTATGGTGTTGGATATTATTTTAAGTTGGAGTTTATAAGGTGTATCAAAGAAATTATTTTTATGTATGTTATGATGAGTGTTATTTTTAAAAGGGAGAAATAAGGCATAAATTGAGTTGTGATTATTTTGTGTCAAAGGGAATATTTTTGAGAAAGTATTGAAGTGATATTGTTGTGTTTAACCATTGAAATTGGAAAGAAGGAAATTGTGATTAAGACAAGTTTTTCCAAAGGCACTTTGACATCCAACAAAAGGTATGGGCATATTCTTCCTAGTGAGTGATTGTTGAAAATTGTGAATGAAAAGTTGGAGTGAAAAGGATTGTTTGGTTTGCATTGTTGAGAGTGTTTTGAATTAATGCTTCAAGGTTTTCTGGAATTAAGAGTTGTTGATAAAACCTTGTTTTATAAGCATTGTTGTTGAAGTGAGTTGTTGAGTGAAGAACTTGAACTAGGGTTTGGAAAGAACATGAGTATCATTGTTATGTGAAGATTGTCTTATAAGCATTGTTGTTGAAGTGAGTTGTTGAGTGAAGAACTTAATAGGGGTGGGAAAGATGAGTATCATTGTTATGTGAGATTGGTTGATAAAGCATTGTTGGAAATATTTGAGTGAGTATTCATATGCTTGGACTAGGGTTTGTGAGCAAGGATCATTTCATTGAGTGATTGGTTGAGTAGAGTTGGTTAAGCCTAGTCAAGTGAATGTGTGAAGTGATTGTTCAAGTTCTGTGAAACAAATTATTCTATATTCTAATTGATTTGAGAAAGTGATTGAGTATTGAGGTGAATGTGAAGCATATTGAGTCTCTAACAATTCTCTATATGTTTCTAAGAGAGTGATTGAAAGTGATTGAGTATTGAGGTGAATGTGAAGCATATTGAGTCTCTAACAATTCTCTATATGTTTCTAAGAGAGTGATTGAAAGTGATTGAGCATTGTGATGAGTGTAGAGCATATTGAGTCTCTAACAATTCTCTTTATGTTTCTATGAGATTGGACAAGTTCTAGTGTGGACTTGTTGAGCAGATTTGAGGTAAGTCTTTGAGAAGACTTGTGGATAGATTTGGGTAAGCTTTTGTGGAAGCTTACAATACAGATTGAGAGTAAATTTGGATAAGTTCTTGTGAGGACTTATTGAGCATATTGGACAAGTTCTAGAGAGGACTTGAGGATAGATTAGTGTGAGATTTTGTGGAAGCTTACAAGGCAGATTTGAGATAAGTCTTTGAGAAGACTTGTGAGTAGAGTTGATTGATTGATTTGTTCAAACCTTGAGTTAAGGTTTGGGGTAGATCCAACAGAGTTGATTTGAGATTGAGTCAAGCTTTGAGTTAAGGCTTGAGGATAGATATTGAGGATAAATTTATGCTAGATCGAAGGACTATGTTTAGTATAGATTCGAGGATAGATTTTGGTGCAAATTTGAGGATAGGTTTGTGCCAGACCAGAGATAAATATTGAGGATAGATTTGTGCTAGATCGAAGGACTATGTTTAGTATAGATTTGAGATAGATCTTTGGAGGTGATAGAGTTGAGGATAGAGGTCTCCAGCCAGAGCAGGGAGGATAGGTGTCTTCTATGGATAGAGTTCCATTTTCTAAGGGTAGTGGAGGCAGAGGTCTTCTAGAGGATCACCAGCTAGAGCAGAGTTAGGATATTGGTGTCTCCTATGGATAGAGATCCATAAAATTGATTAGGGGATTGGTGTCTCCTTTGGATAGAGGTCCATAAACATTGTAATAGGGAAAGGATTCCCAAGATATTGATTGAGAAAATTTTAGTGAAATATTTTCTCCGTGGAGTAGCCCACATTGGGTGAACCACGTAAATTTGGTGTCTCTATTGTGTGTGGTGATTTGTGCATTGCTTTGATTACTATTATTGATATTGCTATCTATACATTGCATAATATTGATTGGGAAAGAAAAGTAAAAAGTGGTCTTATACTATTCACCCCCTCTCAGTATAAGCTTGTGTTCTTCAATTGGTATCAGAGTGGGTTCCTTCGAAAGAGTTTAACAACTTGAAGGAAAAGCTTTCAAGAACACAATGGATTCTAAGAATGTGTCCTCAGATAATCCTACACCAATATTTGATGGAAGTGATTATATATATTGGAGTATGAGAATGAAGATTCACTTGATGGCACTTGGCAATGAAATTTGGGAAGTAGTGGAAAATGGATACATACCCCCAGTTGATCCACCTACAGATAAGGAAGGTAAGCTTCTACAACATTACAATTCAAAAGCAATGAATGCAATTTTGAGAGGTTTGCATAGAACAGAGTCCATAAAAGTTATGCATTGTCAAGATGCAAAAGGAATTTGGGATAAGTTGCAAAGTATATATGAAGGAGATAAAGGTGTCAAGAAAGCAAAGATACAAAATCTCAAAGGACAATTTGAAGAGTTAAGAATGAAGGATGAGGAAAACATTAGTACTTATCTACTTCGAGTTGATGAAGTTGTTAATGCTATGCAAGGACTTGGACTTAAGGTAGAAGAATCAGATGTTTGTGATAAGGTCTTAAGATCTCTTCCAAAAATATTTAGTGAAAATATTTTTGCTATAGAAGAATCAAAGGATGGTGATTCTTTGACAAGAGATATGTTGCTTGGTATTCTTACAACTTTTGAGTTAAGAAAAAAAGAACCTAATCCCAGAAGGAAGCAACATTCAAAGCAATCAAGAAGACAAAGGGTAAGAAGTCAGAATCAAGCAATGAGTCATCCAGTGATGAAGAAGCTAATTATGGTAGAAGGAATAAGGATTCAAGAAGATTTAAAGATACAAAATCTATTAGATGTTTCAATTGTGGAAAGTATGGTCACTATGCAACTGATTGTCAAGAAGCTAAAAATAACAATGATGAAGAAAAATAGGATCACAAGAACAGGGAATCAGAAAGATACAGGTACCAAAAGAAAGGTAAGGATGGACAAAGTAGACAAGGGAAGAAGTTCTTCCAAAGACAAAAGAGGAGCTACTATGCAGACAAGGCAAGTAAGTACTCAAGTGATAGTGATGCTAGTTTTTAGATAATGATAGAGATGAAGTCCTATTTATGATTGAAGAAAAGGAAGAAGTCAAGAAAAGGTCACCAATAATTCTCAAGTGTTTTAGATGTGGTAACTTTGGACATCTTGAAGATAGTTGTACAAGGAATGGTTATAGTTTTAGTGATGATGAATATGAGGATGCACTTGAAGGACCAGAAGAAAATATTCTAATGGCACTAGAAGAAGAAGAAGGTGATCCTATAGAAGACAAGTCAAAAGAAAATGAAGATGTAGACAAAGGTAAACAAATAGAGGAGGAATCAGATAAAGAAGGATATGATATTAAGGCAGAACTTATTTATGCTCTTGACATAGTAAAGAAGGTAAGAAAGCAAAACTCTAAACTTGAGTTTCAGTTTCAAGAATGTGATGAAGAGAGAAGAAAGCTTATAGAGGATCTAAACAAGTCAATGGCTAAGACAAAGAAGTTCAAGGATAAGTTAGAAGCAAAGGTCTTAGAATGTGAAAGGTTAGAACAAGAAGTAGCTCTACTAAGGGAAGATTTAGAAAAATCCAAGAGTAAGCTACACAAGTTTGGAAAGAGTTCAAATATTATGGATAAGATGATCAAGGTACAAAGAAGGTCAACAAACAAAATAGGTCTTGGTTTTGAACAAGCTCAAAAGAAACAAGAAGAAGAGTCAACCTCAAGTTCTGAAGAAGAAGAAACTTAAGAAGAAGATAGAGTAAGAGAAAGTGAGACATCTGAGGATGAGTTGGACAACAGAAAGTTCAAGAAGGAAAGGAACAATGCACAAAGAAGAAACAGATGGAACAACAATCAGAATAGGTTAAGAGAGACTAAGAGACCAATGAGGTCAAGACAAGGAAATTTCAATGGAAGATGTTTCTCATGTCATAGGTTTGGACACATGGCTTCATAGTGCAGGACACATGAAAGATAGGAAAATGGGAATTTTAGAAACAGGTAACTTTTCCATGGGTATTGCTACTCATGTAATCAGTTTGGTCACAAGGCAATGAATTGTAGGGTTCATGATAGAAAAGGATATGGCTTCACTAGGAGAAATCCTAAGATATTTGCACCTCCAAGGAATAATAACATTAAGTGTTATAAGTGCAATAATGATGGACATACAACAAAATGGTGTAGAGCAGACATTCCAGAATCAAGCATGAACAAGAACAGGAACAGGAATATGGGCATGGATAGGAACAGGAACAGGAATATGGATAGAAATAGGAACAAGAATGTGGACATGGATAGGAATAGGAAGTCAAAGAAATCAGAAGGATCAGATGAGAAGGAAAGAAGATAAAGGTAAAGACCAGTGCTTGTTGGGAGTAGAAATACTCCCACCCTAGAATTAACCACCTCAAGAGGAGGTGGGGGAGGGGCTAAGCTAAGAGATTCATTCTTAGCCCTGAGCCCCAAAGGTAACCCTTTGCCATTGATGTCAAAGGGGGAGATATTTGAGTAAGGGGGAGAGATTTGGTTTAAGGAGAGAGCATTGAGTCAGGGGAGCAGTTTCCTAGGGGGAGCAGAACAGGAAAAAGGTCAAGATTTGGTAAAAATAATTTGGGTTGCCATCAATGACAAAGGGGGAGATTGTTGGACATTTTGAGTGATAAGTTGTCATTGATGTCAAGAGTAAGTGGTCATTGATGTCGAACTTACAACACCAGTCAGTGGCAGTTTTAGTTGGCAACATCCATTTTGGTTTTAGTTTCAAGACCCAGTTCCAGGAAGTCAGATGAGGTCCAAAGTGCAAGAAAAAGCCCAAATAAATAATATTATAATATTATTTTATAATATTATACAAAGGAAGTTTAAAATTAATTATAAATTAATTTATTAGTTAATTTATTTAACTTATAAAGTTATTTAAATTAATTATTAATTATAAATTAATTTAAGCTAAGGTTAAAAACCCTAAGGTGGGTTATTAAAAATAAAATTCAAAATTAAAATTTGAATGTCATAGCATCGACGTGAGGAGAAGTTTAAAAATGTGTATAAAAGGAGGAACATTCACACCACCAAAAATTACCATGCCTTTGAAATTGAATGCGAGCTTTGTAATTTGTGTTGCATCCAAGGAAGAGAGAAAGCGTGCAAAATTCATGAGAAAAGAGATGACGGTGAAGGCATAAGAGGAAGGACTTTATCCTTCCTTCACGTGGGCCTTAGTAGCCCATGCGGTGGGCTCCCAAGTGCTAAGGCGCTTAGGATAGAGGAGACGATGGATCGAATCTCGCCGAATCCCCTTTTGGGGAAGAAAGAGGTATGCTTTGATAATTGGTCATCAAAAATTTTGGGAATATAGTTTGGGCATTTAAAAATTAATTTTTGCATATTTTTATTTGGTTCTAAGGTTGCAAGGGAGTTATAAGGGTTTTGCAAAATTAAATTTTTAATATTATTTTCTCAAAGGTTTTGAAAGGATTGTAAGGTTTTTGGTTGATATTTTATGGTGTTGGATATTATTTTAAGTTGGAGTTTATAAGGTGTATCAAAGAAATTATTTTTATGTATGTTATGATGAGTGTTATTTTTAAAAGGGAGAAATAAGGCATAAATTGAGTTGTGATTATTTTGTGTCAAAGGGAATATTTTTGAGAAAGTATTGAAGTGATATTGTTGTGTTTAACCATTGAAATTGGAAAGAAGGAAATTGTGATTAAGACAAGTTTTTCCAAAGGCACTTTGACATCCAACAAAAGGTATGGGCATATTCTTCCTAGTGAGTGATTGTTGAAAATTGTGAATGAAAAGTTGGAGTGAAAAGGATTGTTTGGTTTGCATTGTTGAGAGTGTTTTGAATTATTGCTTCAAGGTTTTCTGGAATTAAGAGTTGTTGATAAAACCTTGTTTTATAAGCATTGTTGTTGAAGTGTTTGTTGAGTGAAGAACTTGAACTAGGGTTTGGAAAGAACATGAGTATCATTGAGTATCATTGTTATGTGAGATTGGTTGATAAAGCATTGTTGGAAATATTTGAGTGAGTATTCATATGCTTGGACTAGGGTTTGTGAGCAAGGATCATTTCATTGAGTAATTGGTTGAGTAGAGTTGGTTAAGCCTAGTCAAGTGAATGTGTGAAGTGATTGTTCAAGTTATATGAAACAAATTATTCTATATTCTAAATTGATTTGAGAAAGTGATTGAGTATTGAGGTGAATGTGAAGCATATTGAGTCTCTAACAATTCTCTATATGTTTCTAAGAGAGTGATTGAAAGTGATTGAGTATTGAGGTGAATGTGAAGCATATTGAGTCTCTAACAATTCTCTATATGTTTCTAAGAGAGTGATTGAAAGTGATTGAGCATTGTGATGAGTGTAGAGCATATTGAGTCTCTAACAATTATCTTTATGTTTCTATGAGATTGGACAAGTTCTAGTGTGGACTTGTTGAGCAGATTTGAGGTAAGTCTTTGAGAAGACTTGTGGATAGATTTGGGTAAGATTTTGTGGAAGCTTACAATACAGATTGAGAGCAGATTTGGATAAGTTCTTGTGAGGACTTATTGAGCAGATTGGACAAGTTCTAGAGAGGACTTGAGGATAGATTAGTGTGAGATTTTGTGGAAGCTTACAAGGTAGATTTGAGATAAGTCTTTGAGAAGGCTTGTGAGCAGAGTTGATTGATTGATTTGTTCAAACCTTGAGTTAAGGTTTGGGGCAGATCCAATAGAGTTGATTTGAGATTGAGTCAAGATTTGAGTTAAGGCTTGAGGACAGATATTGAGGATAGATTTGTGCTAGATCGAAGGACTATGTTTAGTACAGATTCGAGGATAGATTTTGGTGTAGATTTGAGGATAGGTTTGTGCTAGACCAGAGATAGATATTGAGGATAGATTTATGCTAGATCGAAGGACTATGTTTAGTATAGATTTGAGATAGATATTTGGAGGTGATAGAGTTGAGGATAGAGGTCTCCAGCTAGAGTAGGGAGGACAGGTGTCTTCTATGGATAGAGTTCCATTTGCTAAGGGTAGTGGAGGTAGAGGTCTTCTAGAGGATCACCAACCAGAGCAGAGTTAGGATATTGGTGTCTCCTGTGGATAGAGATCCATAAAATTGATTAGGGGATTGGTGTCTCCTTTGGACAGAGGTCCATAAACATTGTAATAGGGAAAGGATTCCCAAGAGATTGATTGAGAAAATTTTAGTGAAATATTTTCTCCGTGGAGTAGCCCACATTGGGTGAACCATATAAATTTGGTGTCTCTATTGTGTGTGGTGATTTATGCATTGCTTTGATTACTATTGTTGATATTGCTATTTGTTGGTTCATATTTCATACACACCCCATGAAGAATGAGCATAAAATACCAATAACACTTTTACGGGATAAATCCCACTCACTTTAGGATCTTGTTGGTTATCCAAGGTGTGAGTTACAGAGTTGGGTCGAATGGCTATTCACTCTTTTTCGCTTCTGGAATAGTTTCAAGTAGACTATCTGTTACCTTACAATGGGTTCGACCTTCGTTCAATAATGTTTAGCGGTGGTTATCTTTGTTGACAATCGGATTTACAATGAGTTCTTTGATATAGCTCTTTATGCTTTAGCAGATTAAATAAAAGACAAATTTGAAAGAAAATAAAAATGGATCATTTAACGGTGGAACAGAGAGAGTAGGGTAGGGCAGAAAAGAGAAGCTTATCTAACTTAGTTGCAAAATCAAAACTACCAATTTTAGTTACACTATTTAGCTTCACAATAAAACCAATCAAAGAGGAAGGTGTCCAACTTTCTAAGATCACCTTCTACTAAGAGCATAAGACGGAGATGACACAGATCTAAAAGAAAATCATAAATAGAAGGGAAGTCGGTGTCAACTGGTATCTCTCACCAGCAGCCTAGCTCGCGCAGTGAGGATAGAGCAATTAGAACAGACCCGAACCTTAAATCTTTAATTTTCCCTAGCATACAACAAACGGAATGAAGCCTAGTAGCATATTCAATCTTGATAACATAGATTTACAACTAAAATAAATAAACCTTAGCGAGACGAAAACAAAAGAAGATGCACTTATCGCAATCCGAAAGAGATTAGGCTCCTGGCCACGCTATCACAGAAAAATGATGTCACACCAACCCCATGTACAGAACAAAGCATTCAAACAAGATTTGCAAGAAATTGCTAAAATGTCTTTTATTCTAAGTTTTCGCATCCGGACTTTACATTCAAAAGAAGTATATATAGACTCAGGACAGAACCTTGATCTTTTCAAAAATATCTTCTTCCAAATATCTAAATCTTATCATAAAAATCCCACCATCGAGGCTTTACAATATAAGGCATTTTTATATAGAGTTTTTGATAAGCCCTAATCACTCTAAAAATCTTCATGTGGATCTTGCCATAAATGGAGAAGATAAGACTTGGTTTCATCCTCATCAAATGGACACCGCGTGTAAATGTATCTTCATATTTCGATAAGCCGTCAGAGCATCTCATTAATTCCTCTACAAAATCTGGATGAGTCACTGACTTCCTAGGCCTTCTATCCTCACACAACCGCCTTTGTTTGGTTCGAGTTGAAATTCTCTGCCCACCATTACTTTTGCCATAAATTTTCTCAACAAATGCATCCACCGACAAATTCCTTAAAGTTTTTATTTGCGGCCAGATCTGCAAAATCTGGATGGATCAGAAATTCTCGGCATCTCCTATTTCCATCTGATGGTCCTTGCTTGATTTGTGCCGAAATTTAGGTTTGTCCGTCTTTCTCGCCATTACTTCTGCCATTATGCAACTATCGGATCACCTTCTGCAAAAGAAAAGCAAAGGTTAGAACTTTAATATTATTAATTTAATTATTTTTTAAATTTTTCCTAAGGTTTTTTAATGTTTTTCATTTTAATTAATTAATTAATTAATTTTTTCATTTAAATATTTCTAGGGTTTGGACTGTGTTGAAAAGCTTCCACTTCCTTTGGATGGGTGATGAAAAATTTAAAGAATGGCCAAATTTTGCAAAATGAATATAAATCCAAAATGCCATATCAAGCAATTAGCCTTCGTAACAATTCAAAACTTTAATGGACTTTAAAATATTTTAGGGCAAAATTAAATTTGAGCGAAAGTCCAACATGTAATGAGCATTAGGGTTTGATTTCCTTCTTCCAAGCTCATATTCTCATGAAATTAAAACATGTCACGATATCGCGACATTTCCCTCAATTTATTTCTTCCAAGCTTGTGCCCTCACGAAAATGAGACAAGTCCAAAAATGGAACATGTCGCGATATCGCGACATTTCCCTCAATTCATTTCTTCCAAGCTTGTGCCCTCGCGAAAATGGAACATGTCGCGATATCGCGACATTTCCCTCAATTCATTTCTTCCAAGCTTGTGCCCTCGCAAAAATGAGACAAGTCCAAAAATGGAACATGTCGCGATATCGCGACATTTCCCTCAATTCATTTCTTCCAAGCTTGTGCCCTCGCGAAAATGAGACAAGTCCAAAAATGGAACATGTCGCGATATCGCGACATTTCCCTCAATTCATTTCTTCCAAGCTTGTGCCCTCACGAAAATGAGACAAGTCCGAAAATGGAACATGTCGCGATATCATGACATTTCCCTCAATTCATTTCTTCCAAGCTTGTGCCCTCACGAAAATGAGACAAGTCCAAAAATGGAACATGTCGCGATATCGCGACATTTCCCTCAAGCTTTTCTTCCACTTTGCAAATTCTCCAAAAATTGTAGGTTGACTCCAATGACTTTGTCCATCCGTGTTTTGCATTTTTACATATTGGTGAAGGATCTTCCTTACTCATAAATGATTTTAACATTTGAAAAATGAATTTTAAATTGCTCGAGAATGGTCAGCTTCACATGGTGTAGAAAAATGATGAAAATTCAAAGTGCCTAGAATTTGATGAAACTTTACAAGAATCTAAATAAGCCCAAAGGGTATCCAAATATGCAAACGGAACTTTAAAATTCATCACGGATTAAGAGAAAATGCATTTAGAAGTTTGCTGGCCAAAAATAGAAAAACTATTGAAAATTAAAATTTCTGAAATGATTAATATGAATTAATACATTTAACATGCAAAATTTCAGAAATTTTAAATTGAAATCAATGCCATATGCAAGCCTACTTGGACACTTTGATGTAGGCGAAATTTGAAAAAGGATGCAAGCAAAATTTGGAATTAAAACCCGAAAAACTCAAGAGGGTCCCTATGGAAAAAATGAAAATTAAATATTTTCAAAGGATGGAATTTCATTTTTTTAGTGGGGGTGTGTTGCTTCTCAACAAATGGCGATATCTCATGTGGGAAAATAGTAGCACTATTTAGAATCCAGAACTCTAGTTTCAAAACAATTTAGACTATGTACCATGCTTTGCCACAAATATTTTCTAAAATGATTTAACTACTATCTGCTAGTTGTTAAAGTTTCCCAAGGACATACTAGGTTGAACCACTTAAGGAAGATTCTGATGTGCGATTATAAGCGTATAAACCTTCCTTCAAGGATGACCAGGGCTTCAAATGCTTACTATGGATTGATCAACTATTTAGATTGTGCAGGGGAAACCGAGTAGGGCTCTGTTTACTAGTTTAGCCTTTTACAACCTCGACAGAGTTACTCTTTAGATTTTCAAGACCCTGATTCACAACTATGAGGTGGCATCTATAGCTTGGTGAACATGTTTGAGATGTATCCTTCGGGAGCCTTGGCTATCTCTTTCTATCACATAACTTTTTTTTTTTTTTCTTTGCAGAAAAGAGTGCCAGTTTTATGTTGGCTTGCCCAACTTTCACCTTCTCTCTTTTTTTTTTTGAAAGATACCGATATCTGGAAAGCCTTGCTAGAATTTTTTTTTTATATTTCATTGATTGAGCAATTGATCGACTAACCGCTTCAGCCTGGGTACCAATAGCTTCCTTGGACACTTAAAATAATTTTATGAATCGGAGTCCCCTCTCATGACCAACTTTTCTTGGATTCCCTGGGAGTTCTTCAGCCAAGCAATATAGTAGTTTCTTTATAATCAAAATAATTGTGGCAAGCAAGATACAAAATCCAATTATCTTTCTATCATTGTTCTAAATAACAAGTAGTTCCACTTTTTAGTTCTAGCAGACTATCTCTTAACAAAAATAAAACAAAATGAAAACACACTACTTCAAACTTAAAATAAAACAAAATAAAAACACACTAGCGCCAATTTTAAATGTTGATTTGTGTTTTGTTGTTTAGGCAAAAACTTAAACAAACAGGATTTAAAAGCTAAAGAGGAGGGAAAAAGGCCACCAGTTAAAGATAAATTTGCACAGACCTCAAAAGATAAAACACAGTACTTCAACCTTTATTTACAATATATACATATGCACAAAGTCTTTGTGATTACTCAAATGATGTAGTGGATGGAACAGCTGAGAAATAATGCTTCAGATATTGACCATTGATAGGAAGGTTCAGAAAATTACCTTCCAGGTCCTGTAGATGAAATGCATTATTACCTAGGATTTCGGCAATCTGGTATGGCCCTATCCATAGAGGTTGCAACTTGGTGTGTTTACCTTTCTTTTCATGGGCTTTGTCCCATAGAAGCACCAGGTCTGCAAGTCTGAAGGCCTTCACTCTGGCTCTTTTGTCAAACCAACGCTTGACTGTCTCTTGGTGTCGACTAAAATGCTCCAAGGCTTGAAGTCGTTCATCCTGCAAATTAATTAAGTCCAACACACGAGCTTCCGCATCTGCATGATCATCAAAGTAATCTAAAGCAAATTGATAAGTGGGCAATTTTAAAGAGATAGGAACGATGGGCTGAGTACCATACAACAAAGCAAATGGGGAAGTCTTAAGAGCTTCTTTATGTCTTATCCTGTCAGCCCAAAGTGCATACTTCAATAGTGTGTGCCATTGTCTGGGTTTGTCTACAATAGACTTCTTGATGGCATTCATCAAATTCTTATTTGTGGACTCAGCTAGTCCATTACCTTGGGGATAATAGTTGGATGAAAATTTGATGACTATCCCCTTTTGGTATGCCCACTCTACAAATTCTAATGACTGAAAGGCTGGTCCGTTGTCGCACACCAAATTCAAAGGAACTCCAAACCTGGTTATGATATTTGATTCTAAAAATCTGATCACCTCATGGGTTGTACTCCTCATGGTGGCTGCTGCTTCAACCCATCTTGTACAATAATCAGTGGTTGTTAAAACATACTTGTGCCCTGCTGATGAATTCGGGTTTATCACACCTACAAAGTCAAGTCCCCATTGCATAAAAGGTTTGTCTATTATAACAGGTTGTAATGGTAGAGCTCGATTAGCCTGCTTGGATGCAAAAATCAGACACTCGGTGGCAAGTTCTCACATGTTGATGTGCATCTTTAAACAATGTAGGCCAAGTAATAGCCTGCTCTCAATATCTTGTGTGCAGTAGCAGAACCTGAGGAATGCCCTTCTCCTAACTTCTCATGAAAACTAGACATCACCTCATTCACTTCATTCTGAGAAATGCATCTTAAGAATATGCCAGCATAGTTTTCTCTCGTACAAGTTGCCTCCTTTGAGTAGAAAATGAGCAGATTTCAGCTTCAGTGCTCTTCTTTGAGTTCTATTCAGGTGAGGTGGACAAATTCCAAACCTCAGCAGATGAATGACATCTCCATACCAATCATCCAATCCAGAATCCAGCTGATTAATTTCTCCCTCTACAGGTATTTCAGCAATATGTCGGGACAAACCAAGTCCTCTGATTAATTTTGTAGGCCAGATTTCTAAGTCGTACTCCTACAGTCTCGTGGCCCAATTACCTCTTAGCTCACCCAATTCATCCTGGCTTAATAAATATTTGACAACTGGATCAGGAACTATAGCATGGACTTTGCTTCTCAATATGTAATGTCTGAATTGCTTGACTGCTCTCACTAAGGCATAGGCTTGCTTATCCAAGCGAGAGTATTTTAGCTCAACACCCTTTAAGTTGGTACTTTTGAAGGCAATCGGGTGCTCCCTTGTTTCTCTTCGTTGGGTTAAAACTGCTGCAAGTGTGTGTTCAGAAGCAAAAGAGTACAGGTAAAAATCTGCACTGAAATCTGGGCTCACCAACACTGGAGCTTGTTTGATGGCAGATTTGATCTCTTGGAATGCTGCTTTGGCTTCCATTGTCCAGGAAATCTTAGCAGTTTCCTTCAAGCATGTCATTTAGCGGCTTGACTATTTTCGCAAAGCCAGAGATGAATTTTTTGACAAAATTAATTTTCCCAAAAAATGATCTTAACTCTTTCTTAGAGTTGGGAAAGGGTATCCCCGATATGGCTTCAACTCTCTCAGGATCCATGGAAATGCCATCTTTGGTGATTAAGTGTCCAAGGAGTTTTCCTTCGGTTACACCAAAAACACACTTCTTTGGGTTTAAAGAAATGCCAAATTCTCTCGCATTTGTCGAAGACAGATTCCAAGTGCTTCACGTGGTCAAACCGGGATTTAGAAAAAACTGTCAAGTCATCCATGTAGACAACGATGCACTTACCCATGAGACCTTTGAAGGCATGATCCATTGCACGCTGAAAGGTAGCTCCGACATTTATCAATCCAAATGGCATTCTCTTGTAGGCGAAGGTTCCCCACTTGGTCGTGAAGGCAGTTTTCATCCTGTCTTCCTTTTCAACTAGTATCTGGTTGTACCCCAAAAATCCATCTAAGAAAGACATCATTTCTGAACCATTCACAATTTGTAGCACATCATCCATGGAAGGCAAAGGATAATTATCCTTTTCAGAAGCCTTGTTCAAGTTCCTAAAATCCACGCACAAGCGGATTTCCCCATTCTTCTTTCTAACCGGCACTAAATTGGCTACCCAAGTAGAATGTCTAATGGGAAAAATAATGGCAGCACTCAATAATCTCTCCACCTCCTTCTTGATGAGGGGTTCCAACAAAGCGTTGACATGCCTCTGTTTCTGTCGAAAGGGTTTGCAGAACTCCTTTAAGGGTATTATATGGGTGTAAACTTTTGGATCAAAAACCTTTAGGTCTTTATAAGACCAGGCCATAACATCCTTGGACCTGTGAAGGAATTCAATCATATTTTTTTTAATTTTAGGGTCACAAGCTTTAGCTAACTTAAGGTGTCTGGGATCCTCTTCAGTCCCGACATTCAGTTTCTCGGTCTCACTGCCTGCTACACCAATAGAATTTCCAAAACTCACTCTTTGTTTAATTCGGTCAACATCAAACAGTCGCTCAAGTTCTACCATTCCCTTCGGAATTCTATTATCTTTCAACCTCATTATCCCCTTTTCATCATCAAACTTTTCCAACATAGTATCCCTTTGACCATCATCAATTATAGTATTTTCAAATGCATTGGTATTCTGTAAAAAGTTTATAATTTGCTGGTCATCAGAAAAGACTTGAAAATTATCTACGTTATCCAGAACCGAAGGACAAGGGATTAATTCGATTGAAAATTTCTTCCATTTGAACTCCTCCAATGGCTTCAGATTTGCGGTTGATGAAGCTAAAACATCTACAAGTGAATTCTCTTCTCTAGGAATGTGCATCAAATTAAAAGCATCAAAATCCTCCATGAGATCCCACGCTCGGTATTTATATCTTTTTAGGCAAGATGCCTTGCACCGAAATTTGCCTCTAACCTGATTGGCCACCAACTCTGAGTCTGTAAAAACCTGGATATTTTTTACACCTTTATCTAAAGCAAATTTCAATCCCAACACTAGTGCTTCATACTCTGCCAAATTATTCGTGCAAGGAAACTGCAAGCGATAAGACATAAAATACGTCTGATTTTTAGGTCCTTTAAGAACTGCCCCGTACCAGAACCTTGCTTAGACTTAGCTCCATCAACATGAAGCATCCAAACTTCATTATCATGATCAAGATGAGCTTTAATAGGTTTCTCCTTTTGTGCAGTTGTCAAATTATAAACCCCGATATCTACATCAGCAAGATTAACAGTCTCATTCTTGGCATTATACTCAGTGATCATGTGTTTATATCTAGGTTCTCTTTCGATTCTTAACTGATTTGCAACACCTTTCCAGGGCAACCACATATGTGAAAAATCAGTCGCCAAGTACCCATTCAAAGACTTTGACCAATCTCTCGCTCAGAAGCATTCCGTATCCCACAAGAATATCTACCACCCGAATGTCAATTTTGTGTTGTGCTCTCGGCTCGGATGCTAGCTGGATGTGTATACTTTGAAGTTCACCTACCACCTTAACCTAGATTTTATCCAATTGGATGACTCTTCTCTCGAACTTCATAGGGGTTAAACCCAACTGTTGACAGATGGCTAGAGGCATGACATTGGTTGAAGCACCAGAATCCACCAGACAGTTGTGTAAATTTTTTCCAAATATACGGACAGTTAGCAGGAAAGGTGGAACTTCAGTCTTTTCTTTATACATGGCCATATTTGCATTTGCTATCTTCTTCCCCTTTTCTAGAGGTTTGGCAGTAGGCTCAGAGTATGTCTTAATCAAATTATCCCTTTGTTCAGTAATTTGAGCCAACTCATGAAGAGTGATGTTAGCCTTGATCTTCTTCATATCCTCCACTATATTGTATCCCTTATTGAGTGGAGCAACAAATCCATCTGGTACTCTTGGATCTCCTCCCTTGGGTGGAGGTGGGTTATTATTTGGAGATGGATCTGGAGGAACATTATGGGAGTTGTCTGGAGGTGTAGACGTAGTATTAGGCTCCGGATTTTTGTTCCTGAGATTGTAGTTGTCCCTTCTATACTGTTGAAAAGCTTGCACTTCATCCATAGGCATCTCCACAACATTCTCTGACTCATCTGGAAAAGTGAATGAATCTAACACCATAGCTGCACTATGTTTGGATGAACTTGGACCATCAACATTTCTTTGATTTTCAGGAAAAACCAACTCACCAGATAGAGCTTCAAAGGCATTGCAGAACTCCAAACAATCCAATTCCCCATGCTGAGATGTTCCATGTATCCTGCACCAGTTGGGCAAAGCCAAGTCACAAATATTCACTTCATGCCCCTTACCTTTATAATCCTTGTTGGGTTCATATGGTGGTCTAGTGAATCTATTCTATTGATAAGAAAATCTATTTGAGTTTTCCCCGATGGACACTTGCCTTTTGAAACTCAAAAAGTCATTTGCCAACTTTTGGACCATCTTTGAGACTTCCTCAACTCTTATTTTATCAGATTCTTTCTCTGTATTCTGTACATGTTCAGCATGTGTTACAACCAATGGATTTCCTATCGGTGGAGTTTGGCATGTTGGCAACATCATTTGATGTGGGATGGGATTCAAAATAGGGGTATTTTGTGTAACAAAGGGAATTTGAGGAGCATTCAAAGGTTGAGGTCCCAATTGTCTTTCAAGAACCAAAGCTTCTTTATAAGCCTCTGTTAGATTAGTAATATTGGCATCTCTCTTCAAGAAAATAGAGGTCACTGGATCTAGGGAATTCTTGAAAATTTCCAATGCTAGATCTGTAGTTGGCACATAATGACCCGTCAATCTACCATAAGCCTTTTGAAACCTGACATTGAAAGATCTGACAGTCTCATTGATTTCTCTCTTAATGCTGGAAAACTGTTGATATAACACACTAGGGTCAATTACTTGACCAAATTGTGATACAAAAACTTTCTCCAGGTCATTCCAACTAGTAATAGAGTCATTAGTAAGATTCAAAAACCAGTCGTATGCTCCCTCCTAGAGAGTGAATGGGAATAACCTACAAGCCACATCTTCATGCTGCACATTCAACAACTTTAGAGCATTTTTAAATGCCACTAGGTGTTCTTCTATTGTTCTGATTCCATCATGCTTGTAGGTAGGAAGATACTTCTCAAGATTTTTGGGTAAATCATGCGTTGCACCAGGGATATTCAAAGCAGTGGAACCCAACCAGTTTGCCATCACTACCTGATTAACGATAATATTTTGAGTTGTAGTTGGAGGAACTACAAGTGGTGATAAAACTATGTTGGACAAAGACTTGGCCCTTCTGAGGCTGCTTCTCCTTGGGGTTTCCAACTCAGGCACAAGGAGCTCTCCAGCTCTAGAGTGGGACCTGGTTACTCTGTAGGTAGAATCCAGCTTTACACAAGCAACTTACAATCCTTAACAAATACTGAACGGAGTTCGGTCGGCCCTCCTTCTAGCGCCAATTTTAAATGTTGGTTCATCTTTCATACACACCCCATGAAGAATGAGCATAAAATACCAATAACACTTTTACGAGATAAATCCCACTCACTTTAGGATCTTGCTGGTTATCCAAGGTGTGAGTTACAGAGTTGGGTCGAATGGCTATTCACTCTTTTTCGCTTCTAGAATAGTTTCAAGTAGACTATCTGTTACCTTACAATGGGTTCGACCTTAGTTCAATAATGTTTAGCGGTGGTTATCTTTGTTGACAATCGGATTTACAATGAGTTCTTTGATATAGCTCTTTATGCTTTAGCAGATTAAATAAAAGACAAATTTGAAAGAAAATAAAAATGGATCATTTAACGGTGGAACAGAGAGAGTAGGGTAGGGCAGAAAAGAGAAGCTTATCTAACTTAGTTGCAAAATCAAAACTACCAATTTTAGTTACACTATTTAGCTTCACAATAAAACCAATCAAAGAGGAAGGTGTCCAGACTTTCTAAGATCACCTTCTACTAAGAGCATAAGACGGAGATGACACAGATCTAAAAGAAAATCATAAATAGAAGGGAAGTCGGTGTCAACCGGTATCTCTCACCAGCAGCCTAGCTCACGCAGTGAGGATAGAGCAATTAGAACAGACCCAAACCTTAAATCTTTAATTTTCCCTAGCATACAACAAACGGAATGAAGCCTAGTAGCATATTCAATCTTGATAACATAGATTTACAACTAAAATAAATAAACCTTAGCGAGACGAAAACAAAAGAAGATGCACTTATCGCAATCCGAAAGAGATTAGGCTCCCGGCCACGCTATCACATAGAAAACGATGTCACACCAACCCCAGGTACAGAACAAAGCATTCAAACAAGATTTGCAAGAAATTGCTAAAATATCTTTTATTCTAAGTTTTCGCATCCGGACTTTACATTCAAAAGAAGTATATATAGACTCAGGACAGACCCTGATCTTTTCAAAAATATCTTCTTCCAAATATCTAAATCTTATCATAAAAATCCCACCGCCGAGGCTTTACAATATAAGGCATTTTTATATAGAGTTTTTGATAAGCCCTAATCACTCTAAAAATCTTCGTGTGGATCTTGCCATAAATGGAGAAGATAAGACTTGGTTTCATCCTCATCAAATGGACACCACGTGTAAATGTATCTTCATCTTTCGATAAGCCGTCAGAGCATCTCATTAATTCCTCTACAAAATCTGGATGAGTCACTGACTTTCCAGGCCTTCTATCCTCGCACAACCGCCTTTGTTTGGTTCGAGTTGAAATTCTCTACCCACCATTACTTTTGCCATAAATTTTCCTAGCAAATGCATCCACCGACAAATTCCTTAAAGTTTTTATTTGCGGCCAGATCTACAAAATCTGGATGGATCAGAAATTCTTGGCATCTCCTATTTCCATCTGATGGTCCTTGCTTGATTTGTGCCGAAATTTAGGTTTGTCTGTCTTTCTCGCCATTACTTCTGCCATTATGCAACTGTCGGATCACTTTCTGCAAAAGAAAAGCAAAGGTTAGAACTTTAATATTATTAATTTAATTATTTTTTAAAATTTTCCTAAGGTTTTTTAATGTTTTTCATTTTAATTAATTAATTAATTTAATTAATTAATTTTTTCATTTAAATATTTCTAGGGTTTGGACTGTGTTGAAAAGCTTCCACTTCCTTTGGATGGGTGATGAAAAATTTAAAGAATGGCCAAATTTTGCAAAATGAATATAAATCCAAAATGCCATATCAAGCAATTAGCCTTCGTAACAATTCAAAACTTTAATGGACTTTAAAATATTTTAGGGCAAAATTAAATTTGAGCGAAAGTCCGACATGTAATGAGCATTAGGGTTTGATTTCCTTCTTCCAAGCTCATATTCTCATGAAATTAAAACATGTCGCGATATCGCGACATTTCCCTCAAGCTACATTTCTCCCATGCTTGTGCCCTCACGAAAATGAGACAAGTCCAAAAATGGAACATGTCACGATATCGTGACATTTCCCTCAATTCATTTCTTCCATGCTTGTGCCCTCATGAAAATGGAACATGTCACGATATCGCGACATTTCCCTCAATTCATTTCTTCCAAGCTTTTGCCCTCGCAAAAATGAGACAAGTCCAAAAATGGAACATGTCGCGATATCGCGACATTTCCCTCAATTCATTTCTTCCAAGCTTGTGCCCTCACGAAAATGGAACATGTCGCGATATCGCGACATTTCCCTCAATTCATTTCTTCCAAGCTTTTGCCCTCGCAAAAATGAGACAAGTCCGAAAATGGAACATGTCGCGATATCGTGACATTTCCCTCAATTCATTTCTTCCAAGCTTTTGCCCTCGCGAAAATGAGACAAGTCCGAAAATGGAACATGTCGCGATATCGCGACATTTCCCTCAATTCATTTCTTCCACTTTGCAAATTCTCCAAAAATTGTAGGTTGACTCCAATGACTTTGTCCATCTGTATTTTGCATTTTTACATATTGGTGAAGGATCTTCCTTACTCATAAATGATTTTAACATCTTCATTATCATGATCAAGATGAGATTTAATAGGTTTCTCCTTTTGTGCAGTTGTCAAATTATAAACCCCGATATCTACATCAGCAAGATTAACAGTCTCATTCTTGGCATTATACTCAATGATCATACGTTTATATCTAGGTTCTCTTTCGATTCTTAACTGATTTGCAACATCTTTCCAGGGCAACCACATATGTGAAAAATCAGTCGCCAAGTACCCATTCAAATATTTTGACCAATCTCTACTCAGAAGCATTCCATATCCCATAGGAATATCTACCACCCGAATGTCAATTTTGTGTTGTGCTCTTGGCTCAGATGCTATCTGGATGTGTATACTTTGAAGTTCACCTACCACCTTAACCTCAGTTTTATCCAATTAGATGACTCTTCTCTCGGACTTCATAGGGGTTAAACCCAACTGTTGACAGATGGCTAGAGGCATGACATTGGCTGAAGCACCAGAATCCACCAAAAAGTTGTGTAAATTTTTTCCAAATATACAGGTAGTTAGTAGGAAAGGTGGAACTTCAGTATTTTCTTTATACATGGCCATATTTGCATTTGCTATCTTCTTCCCCTTTTCTAGAGGTTTGGCAATAGGCTCAGAGTACGTCTTAATCAAATTATCCCTTTGTTCAATAATTTGAGCCAACTCATGAAGAGTGATGTTAGCCTTGATCTTCTTCATATCCTCCACTATATTGTATCCCTTATTGAGTGGAGCAACAAATCCATCTGGTACTCTTGGATTTCCTCCTTTGTGTGGAGGTGGGTTATTATTTGGAGATGGATTTGGAGGAACATTATGGGAGTTGTCTGGAGGTGTAGACATAGTATTAGACTCCAGATTTTTGTTCCTGAGATTGTAGTTGTCCCTTCTATACTATTGAAAAGTTTGCACTTAATCCATAGGCATCTCCACAACATTCTCTAACTCATCTGGAAAAGTGAATGAATCTAACACCATAGTTGCACTATGTTTGGATGAACTTGGACCATCAACATTTCTTTGATTTTCAGGAAAAACCAACTCACTAGATAGAGCTTCAAAGGCATTGCAGAACTCCAAACAATCTAATTCCCCGTGTTGAGATGTTTCGTGTATCCTGCACCAGTTGGGCAAATCCAAGTCACAAATATGCACTTCATGCACCTTACCTTTATAATCCTTGTTGGGTTCATATGGTGGTCTAGTGAATCTATTCTGTTGATAAGAAAATCTATTTGAGTTTTCCCCGATGGACACTTGCATTTTGAAACTCAAAAAGTCATTTGCCAACTTTTGGACCATCTTTGAGACTTCCTCAACTCTTATTTTGTCAGATTCTTTCTCTGTATTTTGTACATGTCTAGCATGTGTTACATGTAATGGATTTCCTATCGATGGAGTTTGGCATGCTAGCAACATCATTTGATGTGGTATGGGATTCAAAATAGGGGTATTTTTTGTAACAAAGGGAATTTTAGGAGGATTCAAAGGTTGAGGTCCCAATTGTCTTTCAAGAACCAGAGCTTCTTTATAAGCCTCTGTTAGATTAGTAATATTGGCATCTCTCTTCAGGAAAACAGAGGTCACCGGATATAGGGAATTCCTAAAAAATTCCAATGCTAAATTTGTAGTTGGCACATAATGACCCGTCAATCTACCATAAGCCTTTTGAAACATGACATTGAAAGATCTGACAGTCTCACTGATTTCTCTCTTAATGCTGAAAAATTGTTGATATAACACACTAGGGTCAATTACTTGACCAAATTGTGATACAAAAACTTTCTCTAGGTCATTCCAACTAGTAATAGAGTCATTAGTAAGATTCAAAAACTAGTCGTATGCTCCCTCCTGGAGAGTGAATGGGAATAACCTACAAGCCACATCTTCATGTTGCACATTCAACAACTTTAGAGAATTTGTAGATGCCACTAGGTGTTCTTCTACTGTTCTGATTCCATCATGCTTGTAGGTAGGAAGATACTTCTCAGGATTTCTGGGTAAATCATGCGCTGCACCAAGGATATTCAAAGCAGTGGAACCCAACCAGTTTGCCATCATTACCTGATTAACGATGATATTTTAAGTTGCAGTTGTGGGAACTACAAGTGGTGATAAAACTATCTTTGGACAAAGACTTGGCCCTTCTGAGGCTGCTTCTCCTTGGGGCTTCCAACTCAGGCACAAGGAGCTCTCCAGCTCTGGAGTGGGACCTGGTTACTCTGTAGGTAGAATCTAGCTTTACACAAGCAACTTACAATCCTTAACAAATACTAAACGAAGTTCGATCGGCCCTCCTTCTAGCACCAATTTTAAATGTTGGTTCGTATTTCATACACACCCTATGAAGAATGAACATAAAATACCAATAACACTTATATGGGATAAATCCCACTCACTTTAGGATCTTGCTGGTTATCCAAGGTGTGAGTTACAGAGTTGGGTCGAATGGCTATTCACTCTTTTCCGCTTCTGGAATAGTTTCAAGTAGACTATCTGTTACCTTACAATGGGTTCGACCTTTGTTCAATAATTTTTAGCGATTGTTATATTTTTTGATAATCGGATTTACAATGAGTTCTTTGATATAGCTCTTTATGCTTTAGTAGATTAAATAAAAGACAAATTTGAAAGAAAATAAAAATGGATCATTTAACGGTGGAACAGAGAGAGTAGAGTAGGGCAGAAAAGAGAAGCTTATCTAACTTAGTTGCAAAATCAAAACTATCAATTTTAGTTACACTATTTAGCTTCATGATAAAACCAATCAAAGAGGAAGGTGTCCAGCTTTCTAAGATCACCTTCTACTAAGAGCATAAGATGGAGATGACATAGATCTGAAAGAAAATCATAAATAGAAGGGAATTCGATGTCAACTAGTATCTCTCACCAGTAGCCTAGCTCACGCAGTGAGGATAGAGCAATTAGAACAGACCCAAACCTTAAATATTTAATTTTCCCTAGCATACAACAAACGAAATGAAGCCTAGTAGCATATTCAATCTTGATAACACAGATTTACAACTAAAATAAATAAACCTTAGCGAGACAAAAACAAAATAAGATGCACTTATCGCAATCTAAAAGAGATTAGGCTCCTGGCCACGCTATCACAAAAAAATGATGTCACACCAACCCCAGGTACAGAACAAAGCATTCAAACAAGATTTGCAGGAAAGTGCTAAAATATCTTTTATTCTAAGTTTTTGCATCCGAACTTTACATTCAATAGAAGTATATATAGACTCAGGACAGACCCTGATCTTTTCAAAAATATCTTCTTCCAAATATCTAAATCTTATCATAAAAATCCCACCGTCGAGGCTTTACAATATAAGGCATTTTTATATAGAGTTTTTGATAAGCCCTAATTACTCTGAAAATCTTCGCATGGATCTTGCCATAAATGGAGAAGATAAGACTTGGTTTCATCCTCATCAAATGGACACCGCGTGTAAATGTATCTTCATATTTCGATAATCCATCAAAGCATCTCATTAATTCCTTTGCAAAATCTGGATGAGTCACTGACTTGCCGGGCCTTCTATCCTCACACAACCGCCTTTGTTTGGTTCGAGTTGAAATTCTCTGCCCACCATTACTTTTGCCATAAATTTTCTCAAAAAATGCATCCATCGACAAATTCCTTAAAGTCTTTATTTGCGGCTAGATCTACAAAATCTGGACGGATCAAAAATTCTCGGCATCTCCTATTTCCATCTGATGGTCCTTGCTTGATTTGTGCCGAAATTTAGGTTTGTCCGTCTTTCTCGCCATTACTTCTACCATTATGCAACTTTCGGATCACCTTCTGCAAAAGAAAAACAAAGGTTAGAACTTTAATATTATTAATTTAATTATTTTTTAAATTTTTCCTAAGGTTTTTTAATGTTTTTTATTTTAATTAATTAATTAATTTTTTCATTTAAATATTTCTAGGGTTTGGGTTGTGTTGAAAAGCTTCCACTTCCTTTGGATGGGTGATGAAAAATTTAAAGAATGGCCAAATTTTGCAAAATGAATATAAATCCAAAATGCCATATCAAGCAATTAGCCTTCGTAACAATTCAAAACTTTAATGGACTTTAAAATATTTTACGACATAATTAAATTTGAGCAAAAGTCTGACATGTAATGAGCATTAGGGTTTGATTTCCTTGTTCCAAGCTCATATTCTCATGAAATTAAAACATGTCGCGATATCGCGACATTTCCCTCACTTCATTTCTCCCATGCTTTTGCCCTCGCAAAAATGAGACATGTCCGAAAATGGAACATGTCGCGATATCGCGACATTTCCCTCACTTCATTTCTCCCATGCTTGTGCCCTCGGGGAAAAGGAACATGTCGTGATATTGCGACTTTTTCCTCAATTCATTTCTTCTAAGATTTTGCCCTCACGAAAATGAGACAAGTTCGAAAATGGAACATGTCGCGATATCGCGACATTTCCCTCATTTCATTTCTCACATGCTTGTGCCCTCGCGAAAATGGAACATGTTGCGATATCGCGACATTTCCCTCAAGCTTTTCTTCCAAGCTTTTGCACTCACGAAAATGAGACAAGTCCGAAAATGGAACATGTTGCGATATGCGAAATTTTCCTCAAGCTTTTCTTCCAAGCTTTTGCCCTCGCGAAAATGGAACATGTTACGATATCGTGACATTTCCCTCAAGCTTTTCTTCCACTTTGTAAATTCTCCAAAAAATGTAGGTTAACTCCAATGACTTTGTCCATCTGTATTTTGCATTTTTACATATTGGTGAAGGATATTCCTTACTCAGAAATGATTTTATCATTTAAAAAATGAATTTTAAATTGCTCGAGAATGGTCAGCTTCACATGGTGTAGAAAAATGATGAAAATTCAAAGTGCCCAAAATTTGATAAAACTTTACAAGCATCTAAATAAGCCCAAAGGGTATCCAAATCTGCAAACGGAATTTTAAAATTCATCATGAATTAAGAGAAAATGCATTTAGAATTTTGCTGGCCAGAAATAGAAAAACTATTGGAAATTAAAATTTTTGAAATGATTAATATGAATTAATATATTTAACATGCAAAATTTCAGAAATTTTAAATTGAAATAAATGCCATATGTAAGCCTACTTGGAAACTTTGATGTAGGCAAAATTTAAAAAAAGATGCAAGCAAAATTTGGAATTAAAACTCGAAAAACTCAAGAGGGTCCCTACGGAAAAAATGAATATTAAATATTTTCAAAGGATGGAATTTCATTTTTTTAGTGGGGGTGTGTTGCTTCTCAACACTATATATAAATTACATAATATTGATTGGAAAATAAAAGTAGAAAGTGGTATTATATTGTTCACCCCCTCTCAGTATAATCTTGTGTTCTTCAATTGGTATCAGAGTAGGTTTCTTTGGAAGAGTTTAACAACTTGAAGAAGAAGCTTTCAAGAACACAATGGATTCTAAGAATGTGTCCTTAGATAATTCTACACCAATCTTTGATGGAAGTAACTACATATATTGGAGTATGAGAATGAAGGTTCACCTGATGGCACTTGGCAATGAAATTTGGGAAGCAGTTGAAAATGGATACATACCACCAGTTGATCCACCTACAAATAAGGAAGGTAAGCTTTTACAAAATTACAATTCAAAAGCAATGAATGAAATTCTGAGAGGTTTGGATAGAACATAATCAATAAAAGTTATGCATTGTAAAAATGCAAAAGGAATTTGGGATAAGTTGCAAAGCATATATGAAGGAGATAAGAGTGTCAAAAAGGAAAATATATGAAGAATGAGGAAGACATGAGTTCTTATTTACTTTAGGTAGATGAGGTTGAAGAATTATCCTTTAAGATATGGTGATCTCAAAGGATAATTTGAAGAATTAAAAATGAAGAATGAGGAAGACATTAGTTCGTATTTACTTTAGGTAGATGAGGTTGTTAATTCTATGCAAGGACTTGGACTTAATGTGGATGAATCATATGTTTGTGATAAGATCTTAAGGTCTCTTCCAACAATATTTAGTGAAATTATTTCAGATATAGAAGAAGCAAATGATGGAGATTCTTTGACAAGAGAAATGTTGCTTGGCATTCTTACAGCTTTTGAGTTAATAACAAAAAAACCTAATCCCCAGAAGGAAGCAACCTTAAAAGCAATTAAGAAGACAAAGGGTAAGAAGTCAGAATCAAGAAATGATTCATCTAATGATGAAGAAACAAATTATGGTAGAAGGAACAAGGATTCAAGAAAATTCAAAGATGTAAAATTTGTTATATGTTTCAATTGTGGAAAGTATGGTCACTATGCAACTAATTTTCAAGAATCTAAAAATAACAATGATGAAGAAAAATAGGATCATAAGAACAGGGAATCAAAAAAATACAGGTACCAAAAGAAAGGTAAGGATGGACAAAGCAAACAAGGGAAGAAGTTATTTCAAAGACAAAATAGGAGCTACTATGCAGACAAGGTAAGTAAGTACTCAAGTGATAGTGATGCTAGTTTTTCAGATAATGATAGAGATGAAGTCCTATTTATGATTAAAGAAAAGGAAGAAGTCAAGAAAATAACACTAATAATTCTTAAGTGTTTTAGATATGGTAACTTTGGACATCTTGAAGATAGTTGTACAAGGAATGGTTATAGTTTTAGTGATGATGAATATGAGGATGCACTTGAAGGAACAAAAGAAAATATTATAATGGCACTAGAAGGAGTAGAAGGCAATCCTATAAAAGACAATTCAAAAGAAAATAAAGATGTAGACAAAGGTAAACAAATAGAGGAGGAATAAGATAAAGAAGGATATGATCTTAAGGTAAAACTTATTTATGCTCTTGACACAATAAAAAAGGTAAGATTCAATTTCAAGAATGCAATGAAGAGGGAATAAAGCTTATAGAGGATCTAAATAAGTCAATGGCTAAGATAAAGAAGTTTAAGGATAAATTAGAAGCAAAGATCTTATAATGTGAAAGGTTAGAACAAGAAGTAGCTCTACTAAGGGAAGATTTAGAAAAATCCAAGAGTAAGCTACAAAAATTTAGAAAGAGTTCAAATATTGTGGATAAGATGATCAAGGTACAAAAAAGGTCAATAAAAAAAATAGGTCTTGGTTTTGAACAGACTCAAGAGAAAAAAGAAGAAAAGTCAACCTCAAGTTTTGAAGGAGAAGAAACTTCAAAAGAAGAAACTTCAGATGAAGATAGTGTAAGAGAAAGTGAGACATTTAAGGATTGGTTAAATAACAGAAAGTCCAACAAGGAAAAGAAAAATGCACAAAGAGGAAATAGATAGAACAACAATTAGAATAGGTTAAGAGAGACTAAGAGATCAATGAGGTAAATACAAGGAAATTTCAATGGAAGATGTTTCTCATGTCACAGGTTTGGACACATGGTTTCACAGTGCAGGACACATGAAAGATAGGAAAATGAAAATTCTAGAAACATGTAGATTTTCCATGGGTATTGCTACTCATGTAATCAGTTTGATCACAAGATAATGGATTGTAGGGTTCATGATAGAAAAATATATGGCTTCACTAGGAGAAATCCTAAGACATTTGCACCTCCAAGGAAATAACATTAAGTGTTAAAAGTGCAATAATGATGGACATACAACAAAATGGTGTAGAGTAGACATTCCAAAATCAATCATGAACAGGAACATAAACAAGAATATGGGTATGGACAGGAACAGGAATAGGAATATGGATATGAACATGGAAAGAAATAGGAACAAGAATATGGGTATGGATAGGAACAAGAACAAGAATATGGATATAATAGGAACAAGAATGTGGACATGGACAGGAACAAGAACAAGAATAGTTAAAGAAATCAGAAGGATTAGATGAGAAGGAAAGAGGATAAAGGTAAAGACCAGTGCCTTTTGGGAATAGAAATACTCCCACCCTAGAATTAACCACCTCAAGAGGAGGTGGGGAAGGAGCTAAGCTAAGAGACTCATTCTTATTCCCATGCCCCAAAGGTAACCCTTTGCCATTGATGTCAAAGGGGTAGATATTTGAGTAAGGGAGAGAGATTTGGTTTAAGGAGAGAGAATTGAGTCAGGGAGAGTAGTTTCCCACGAGGAGCAGAACAAGAAAAAGGTCAATATTTAGTAAAAATAATTTGGGTTGCCATCAACTAAAAAAGGGGAGATTGTTGGATATTTTGAGTGATAAGTTTTCATTGATGTCAAGAGTAAGTGGTCATTGATGTCAAAATTATAGCACTAGTCAGTGGCAGTTTTAGTTGGTAGCATTTGTTTCGGTTTCAGTTTCAAGACCCGATTCCAGGAAGTTAGATGAGGTCCAAAGTACAAGAAAAAGCCCAATTAAATAATATTATAATATTATTTTATAATATTATACAAAGGAAGTTTAAAATTAATAATAAATTAATTTATTAGTTAATTTATTTAATTTATAAAGTTATTTAAATTAATTATTAATTAATTTAATTATTAATTATAAATAAGGTTAAAAACCCTAAGGTGGGTTATTAAAAATAATATTCGAAATTAAAATTTGAATGTCATAGCACCGACGTGAGGAGAAGTTTGAAAATGTGTATAAAAGGAGGAACCTTCACACCACCAAAAATCACCATGCCTTTGAAATTGAATGTGAGCTTTGTAATTTGTGTTGCATCCAAGGAAGAGAGAAAGCATGCAAAATTCGTGAGAAAAGAGACGACGGTGAAGGAATAAGAGGAAAGACTTTATCCTTCCTTCACATGAGCCTTTGTAGCCTACGCGATGGACTCCCAAGCGCTAAGGCACTTAGGAAAGAGGAGACAACAGATCTAATCTTGTCGAATCCCCTTTTGGGGAAGAAAGAGGTATGCTTTGATAATTGGTCGCCAAAAATTTCGAGGATATTTTTTGGGCATTTAAAATTAATTTTTGCATATTTTTATTTGGTTCTAAGGTTGCAAGGGAGTTATAAGAGTTTTGCAAAATTAATTTTTTAATATTATTTGCTCAAAGGTTTTGAAAGGGTTGTAAGGTGTTTGGTTGATATTTTATAGTGTTGGATATTATTTTAATTTGGAGTTGATAAGGTGTATCAAAGAAATTATTTTTATGTATATTATGATGCGTTATTTTTAAAAGGGAGAAATAAGGCATAATTAGAGTTGTGATTATTTTGTGTCAAAAGGAATATTTTTGAGAAAGTATTGAAGTGATATTGTTGTGTTTAACCATTGAATTTGGAAAGAAGGAAATTGTGATTAAGACAAGTTTTTTCAAAGGCACTTTGACATCCAACAAAAGGTATGGGCATATTCTTCCTAGTGAGTGATTGTTGAAAATTATGAATGAAAGGTTGGTGTGAAAAGGTTTTTTGGTTTGCATTGTTGAGAGTGTTTTGAATTAATGCTTCAAGGTTTTTTGGAATTAAGAGTTGTTAATAAAACCTTGTTTTATAAGCATTGTTGTTGAAGCATTTGAATTGAGTGAAGAACTTGAACAAGGGTTTGCAAAGAACATGATTATCATTGTTATGTGAAGATTGTCTTTGAGAAGACTTGTGGATAGTTTTGGGTAAGATTTTTGTGGAAGCTTACAAAATAGATTGAGAGCAGAATTGGATAAGTTCTTGTGAGAAATTATTGAGCAGATTGAACAAGTTCTAGAGAGGACTTGAGGATATATTAGTGTGAGCTTTTGTGAAAGCTTACACGGCATATTTAAGACATGTATTTGAGAAGTATTGTGAGTAGAGTTGATTGATTGATTTGTTCAAACCTTGAGTTAAGGTTTGGGGCAGATCCAGAAGAGTTGATTTGAGATTGAGTCAAGATTTGAGTTAAGGATTAACGATAGATATTGAGGATAGATTTGTGCTAGACCGAAGGACTGAGTTTAGTACAAATTCAAGGATAGAATTTGGTATATATTTAAGGACATATTTGTGCTAGACCATAGACAGATATTGAGGACATATTTGTGCTAGATTGAAGTACTGTGTTTAGTACAGATTTGAGATAGATATTTGGAGGTGACAGAGTTGAGGATAGAGGTCTCCATCTAGATTAGGGAGGACAAATGTCTTATGTGGATAGAGTTCCATTTGCTAAGGGCAGTGGAGGTAAAGATCTTCTAGAGGATCACCAACCAGAGCAGAGTTAGGATATTAGTGTCTCTTATGGATAGAGATATACAATCTTGATTAGGGGGTTGGTGTATCCTTTGGATAGAGGTCCATACAAATTTTAATAGGGAAAGGATTCCCAAGAGATTGATAAAGGAAATTTTAGTGAAATATTTTCTTCGTAGAGTATCCCACATTTTGTGAACCACATAAATTTGGTGTCTCTATTGTGTGTGGTAATTTACGCATTGCTTTGATTACTGTTGTTGATATTGCTATCTATGCATTGCATAATATTGGTTGGGAAAGAAAAGTAAAAAGTGATCTTATAATGTTCACCCTTCCTCTTAGTATAAGCTTGTATTCTTCAAAAATTACCCTAAGCTAGCTCCAAGGTTAACCAACTTCCTAGTGATTAAATCTAGGAAACTATGCACTCTAGCTATGGTGTCTAAAAGAGTTCAATCAATGGTTGGTGGGGAAATCCAATATCATCAGGAGGTTTTCCTCACAAAATTTTTGCAGAATAATGATCATGCAAGAGTGTGTGATGTGTTTCTAATTTTGATTTTGGATTTTTTATTTTGTTTTTATTTTTGTTGTTTTTGATGCCTACTTACCATGCAAATTGAAAACTAATCCTAAATATGCAAGGAAAATAATGATCTAAAGTTCCTCCTTTTTATTTTTCTTTTTGAAAGAAATCTTGATCTAAATGAGTTTTTGAAAGCATGCACAAACTAATCTATTGAGTTTGGAAAAGAAATGACAACCTAAGCTAATGCAATTGAAAAAGCAAATGATAATTAATTGAAAGAGTATTTGATTTTTTTTTTCTTCTAAGAAATGACACCTAATCTAATGTGCATTGATTGTTTGAGAGAACAGAGAGAGATAAATAAGGTACTATGTGTTTGAATTTTTGAAAAGCAATGAAAAAAAACAACTAAACTAATGTGCCTATTGAGTTTTGAAAAAAAAATTGTGAAGCAACTACGCTAATTTTATTTTTTGAAGTTTAAAAGGGAGGAAATAGATTAAAGCAACCAAATAAAATAAAATGCTTTGAATTTTCATGTCAAATTGAAAAGATATGAGCAACTAGCCCATGATCTTGTGCTGAAAGAAATGGAAATTGAGCATATTATATTCTTGAGCCTGTGCAATTGTTTTCTAATCTTGAAGACTGTCCTAGGTGGTTGTGTTTGAGATTGAGAACCACCATAGGTGGTTGAGACTATAATTGATAACCACCACGGGTGGTTGAGACTGAGCTTGTGAGGGTAGATCTTACAAGATCCTACCCCTATTTGAAAGGTATTGTTGTGTATATCATAACCTTAGGTGCCTATGATAGAGACAACAAGTAGGAGTTTTAGAAAATCAAGCTAAATAAGCATGCAAACATAAACAAACCTAAGCAAATATACACAATATATTCTATGCCTATTACATGTACTAAAGCTCATGCAAAACAACAAGCATCAAATGCGTTGTGGACAAAGGGTCCCAATGTGATCACCATTTGTGTGAAAGAGAAAATACACCATAAAAATTGAAAGTAGGCAAAGTGTAATGAAAAATATATATTTGTAATATATTTGAAATTTATAAACTTTATCTTTTACAAATAGGCCCTTTCGGTTACAATCAACCTCCCAAAATGGAAGGTTTTCTTTTACAAGTAAAATCTATGATGTGGCAAGTTATCTCTTTAAGCACACATCAAGTTTTGGGAGGGTTTAGAAGACACATTGTTTGACCTCTTGATATTCCATGTGTATCCAATACCTACACACAATCCCACAATGAAAATATCAGTAGCCTCTACGGGGCCTTTCAAGATAAGGCCTTAAATCATGAAAAATAAATACAACATATTACAAAACCAATTGTAGAGTGGTTGATATTACTCCAAATGAGCTAAAATTTATGGAGACCTTCCTCTAGATGTCAATAATATTCCTTCAAAATTAAGCGCAATTCAAGTTTTGATGAGGAAGTTATTTCCAAAATAATGAGGGTGCGTTTGGTTGGATTTTGTATTTCTTGGATGTGTTTTGTAGCCTTTGATGAAAATCCAGTGCATTATTGGATGTAACCTATAGGTGTGGCTAAAAAAAATGATTATAAAAAATTACCAATAGCCTCCATGGTTGAATCCTTCAATCTCTCCAAATGGTATACATGCAATCACAATATTAAAACATGTATACAACAAAATCAAATAGAATTTGAGCAAAGTTTTATTATAATTTTTGTGAGCACATGAAAAATTAAATGAAGCCCTATTTATAAAGTCTCCCATGGATGGATGAGGGTGATGAGGATGGAAGAGAATGGGTGGTAAGTGGCATGAGTGCGTAATAGGGGCATCTTAGATATTTCCCACTTGGAATGGATAAATGTGTAAGTTTCTCTATTTGGGCTATGATACCCTATGACACATTATGATGCATCATAACATGCCTAAATAATGCTCTTTTTATGGATATATTCCTCACCCACCAAAATGGAATTTCTCATAAATGTGCGTGGGTGGAGGGAAGGGAGGAATATTAGATTTCCCAAAATCAAGGACAAGCATGCATAACATGCCTCACTAATGCTATTTTTATGGAGAGATTCCTCACCCACAAAAAATGATATGCTTGATCAATGCACTTGGGTGGAGGGAATCCTCACCCATGTGCATTAATGCACTTGGAATGTGGAGGAAAGAGGGGAGATAAATGTTGGGACTAAAACTGAAGGGATTAATTTTATTGATACAAATGGTTACAATATATAGGCATAAGCCTATATTCAACACATGACACTTGTCAAGAGAAACTGACAAGTGTCAAGGTGAAGGCATAGTGCACTTTAACTCTAACATTCCCCCTTAAAGTGTACTATCCTAACTAAAGAAGAAACAAAACAAGTCAACATTAGGTAACATTCCCCCTTAATGTTGACTTCTCTAAAACAAACTATCATCCTCTCTTATTGATGATTTGGTCTAGGCTCTTGCTCTTTGCGCTTGGCTCTCCAACTATGAATAATGCTAGATTCACTGTGTATACATCTCGGTCTGTTGCCTCAGGGTCAGCCACTATGACGGGTCTCTTGCCACTAGGTCAGTCGTCTAAGTGCCTCAGGGTCATCATGGGTGCCTCAGGGTTAGCCACTTATGGGTCTGTTGCCTCTGTAGGTCATCCTCAGAGGATGTTGCCTCTCGTAGGTCACTGACTAGATCCACCATGAATATGAAGTCCCTCCTCATGGTGAACTCAATCTAGAAGGTGTCGGTCTCTATCGAAAATGCACCTAATACAAAGGAAAAATGAGCCATATAAGAGTGTCGGTCTCTGCCAAAAATGCACTCAATACAATAAAATGAGCCATAGATCCAAATATGAAGGATAAGAAGAGAATATTCTGAAGTGTCTTCGTCTGTAGTCTTTAGAAGTAGATCCAGAAAAAAAACTCGGATAGAGTCTAGGGTGTCTTTGTCTGTAGTCCCTAGAATAAGTGTCCTTATGGTAGGTACCTCATCTTATCGGAATGCATGGGTAACCAGCCATTGCATCCGCCAAGTAGAAAGAGGGTACTACTAAATACTAGGTTCACTTACAAGTACCTTGGGAGTGTCGGGTACAACTAAGAGTGCACTCCAAGGTATAAAAACTTTGAGGCTAAAAAAATTGAATTGAAAGAGCCTCAAAATTACAATATGACACCACCATTGTGTCCGTCGTGGAAAAATGTTTCCAACGACTATAAATACCCCTATATTCCATCATCAAAGGGGCCTTCATCATGTGGAAAAACCATAATGCCTATCTAAGGCAGAAAAATAAACCTCAGGAATTTCATATTCCTGGCATCGCACTGTGGCGGAAAAAAACAGACTCAATTTTCCTCGCAGGGGAATTACATTTCCACTCTCTATGTGGATAAAAGCATTTTAATGTACCCATGCCTTATAAAAATTTTGACTATTCCCTCCATTTAAAAATTCCCATACAACCATACAACCATTGCCCAATTAAATCAATCAATAAATACAAATATAACGTCCGCTGGGACTGAAACTAATCAAAAACCATCAAATGACTGAAAAAAGTATTTTCAGAATGGCTCTCTGACGTGCTCCCAACGTAGTACATCTCTTTTGCTTGGCAGTCCGTCGAAGAAACGGATGACCCCCCCATTTTACCCTTTGACCCGTAATTCTTCACGGGGGTTTCTAACCCTAAACTAGGTCCCTGGACAAGATCGTGTATCGCAGCCGATTCAGAGCTCTCCACATTAGACACTTAAGCGCCCTCCCTGCATGATCTCTAAAAATGTTGCACGTAAATCCACGCTGGCAGTCGATAACCGTAGTGACCCATCACATTAACGTCGTTCACCGCCCACATCAACATTACCATCGCCACCACGTTCCACCTTTCTTGGCAGTATAGCCACGCCATCAACCCCCCCATAGAAGGGAGTGACAGACAAGGCGATTTCCACAATCTCTCCATAGGCAGTGCTGAACACCGAGATGTTGTCGCCCGTCGAGTGGTGGATGCGGTCCACCCGCCTGTAGATGTGCCTCGAGCAATGAATCAACATGTGCACCACCCAAAATTAGGTGTTGTGCGCCGCCATAACTATCCAACAGAACTTCCACACCCCCACCAAATCAAACCCCATGAACTCTCTGAAGAAAATACCCGTCAAAATTCCTGAACAAGTGTGAGTAGAAAGAGAGGAAAAAAGTGAATAAACCCTTGTTGAAGACCCTAGGGTCACATGGCAAGAGGATCATCACAGTCGCAGATAGCTTCCAGGGTGTCGATGGGCGGCCCCACGGGGGCGATGCCGCGTGGTAACGCCACTGCGACGGCCGACCTCCGCCACCAAAGAACTGCTAGCGCAGGCGAAAGTTGCGACGGGGGGTTCGACGATGGCGTTGGCGGTATCGGAGGCAGCAACATGCTCAGGTTTTTTTTCTTATCATAGAACCAGTCATAATGCCCTTCGATTCCTACGCCATCGTAAAAATCCTGACTACAATCCAAAATATGAAAAGCATCAAAGAGGCAGAGAAGATTCAACAAATCTTGATCCAAAGGAAGAAAAGAATTTGTCCAATTGCCCAAATCGACGGAGTACTAGAAGGTGATACAACATCAATCTGGAGTAGAATCAGCTTTCATGATGCATAGTGCTCCGAAATCAAGACACAAATTAAATAAGCCATCTGAAAAGCTACTTCTCTTTCATCTGCTCCAATACAAAATTGTAAGTAGATGACTTCATTTTTATCTGACATGTCAGAATCAGATCATTTGGGCAACTAGAAGATAATGTTGTCTTTACAATACAGTATTCTGAGCAAGCGTCAGCATACCATTTGGTAGTTACTCAAAATTTTCCCTTGTTTCTAAAGAGGCTATGAAACTCGACCAATCTGAACAGAAGCTCGTCCTGGTAGTTTTGTTAATTCCAAACTACCCTGAATAAGAACTGCACGCTGAGGGTTGAAAAGTAACAACTGCTACATATCGTTTGGCAATCCATTGAAAATTGTCCTCACATCCCCCATTAGCTTCTGGCAAATGGATGATGATTCTACAGTCCCAGATCCTTTGCGTTGTAGCTGAATCTCTGCCAGAAGATGGCGCTCCACAGCATTGAATGAATCAATAACCTTTGGTTTAGACATTTTTGAGAGGAAATGTCGAACATTAGCTTTCGCTCAAGCCTGCCTCCATATTCTGTGTTGCTCTTGTTCAGCAACTGAGCGTCTTCTTTGAAACCATGGCATAAAATTTGGTCCCTTGAGAAAGCGTCTGTAAAGGTCTAACCGTTCCTCACCAAAAAATAGATTTTGCTGGGTTTCATCCAGCTACAGCGACATTGCCGCTCGGTCGAAATCCCTTAAATTTTTGCCACTGCGACCATGGTGGATGTGGTTAGGCATCTGCTTTAGATCAGTCCCCCTAGTTCGTGGATGCCTCCACCATAGTCGTTACTACTACTATCAGCATAAGAACAAGCCATAATTTGCATCTATCGAGCCTCGATCCAGTGACCACCCATTATTTTTATGTAAGAATATTACAGCCTCCATGGGATCGTAGGCATGGCAGTCGGCAAAGCGCAAGAGGAATACCATTGCCAGATCTGTTTGCAATCTGTAATTGGCAGACATGAGATGCAGGAACCAGAACCAGAGGAAATAATGACACGAAAGGAAGTTTGTGATTTCTCCTGTGGGGCATAAAATCTTTCCGACGCCCGAGCCTCCGTCAGATCTAAAAACCTAAAAAAAATTCTGAAAAAATTTCCTAAAATTTTAAAATTCTGAAACAATTTCCTAAAATTTTAAAATTCTGAAACAATTTCCCAAAATTTTAAAATTTTTATCATCTGGTTTTTGATCCATCAAATGATGGAGAGCATACTCCCTCGGTAAAAAAAAAAAAAAAAAAATAGGAAAAAAAAAAAAATCATGGGGGAGGGAGGATTTCCATGAGGGAAATCCCCCCTCAAGAGGTTTCACAGGGCAGGGAAAGCCCGCTCTGATACCAAATGTTGGGACTAAAACTAAAGGGATTAATTTTATTGATACAAATGGTTACAATATATAGGCATAAGCCTATATTCAACACATGACACTTGTTAAGAGAAACTGACAAGTGTCAAGGTGAAGGCATAGTGCACTTTAACTCTAACAATAAATGCCAACCAAAGTTAATGCGAGCCGAAGTTAAAAGTAGTGAGTGGTCGGTCCCATGATGACCGTGGTTTGGTGTAGGAAGAGGGTAAAGTAGGTTAAAGGGGCTATAATAGGTCAAAGGAGCTAAAATAGGCAATATTAATAATTTCTAAGGTTTGCAATACATTAATTAAAATAATTGCACACATTATTAAATATTAATATTAACCATTACAAATATAACATTTTTTAGGTGTCTACACCCACATTTTTTATCATAGGGATACAAAGGAGTGTTGATGTCACTTGAAAGCATCCAATATTCATTCAAAAAAGAGATTCCCATATATCTAAGAAGATCCTAGAGGGAGCACCTTTCATAAATAGAGTTGGGAGCATAAATGTTGAAAAGAACCCATTTCTTATTAGAATATATGCAAGAAAATAATATGTTAATGATTCTATCAGAAGAGGAAATCAGAAACCCATAAACCTTTATGGGGTACCATAAAAATATAATTCCACCAGAGGCACCATGAGCATGGCTGGTAGCAAAAAGAACTTCCTTCCAAATGATATTCTTAGCTCTAAGTAAATTATTTTCCATAAGCTTAGTTTCTTGAAGGAGAATAATATGAGGGGATAAATCTCTTCTCATAGAGGTGAGAAGTCTCTATTTGACAAGGCCATTTAGACCTCTAACCTTGTCATGATCTTCATTTAGGATTTTTAGAATATTTTCTACCCCCACCTGACATAGTCAGTGTATGTTTCTTAAACACTGCTAAGATGAGAGAGGAATCCTCCTGGAATTTATATACATCCATTAATAGAGTTAATTGAGAACCATATGCAATATATGCTTTCTTTGCATGCCTTATAAGTTTTTTTTTCATGGTTTTTTCCCCTTTTTTGTCCACTTCAACATCCACAAGGCCTTTCTTATGAGTTCTTGTAACTGGGCCTGAGCCAATGTCCAAAATATTTTTTTCTTTGGAAGGGGAGTTCACAACCTTCATTAAATTGGCCACCTTGCTATGGGAGCCATGAATGTCGATAATTAAGCTCTTGGAAGGAGATGCTAGAGGCTAGGGTTGGCCAACTAGGTTAGCTGAGAAGGATGACCTTGACTTAGTAGGTTGGGGTGGGTCATTTTATTGATAGGAAGATCAATATCCATAATAAAAGCTAAGCATTCAAATTGATTTTCACAAAGAGCTTAGAGGGAAGATACTCAAAGGTGGGATTACATCCCTAAATTATGACATCAGAGGATTCAATCATGGGAGCACCACCAGTCATCTGGATAAATGACTCTCGTATAGCATCGTGGGGACCTCTTCCACACCTAAACTATCATCTGCAAGTTTTTTCTAGATATAGGAACATGACTTGTCACTTATTTTTTCCCCTTTTCCATCCAAAAATTTTTAATTTGGGGAAAATTATTTGGGTAATTATTTACTTGGTGTTCAATCTTCTTGTAGCCCAAGTAGTACACTAGTTTTTTATCATGCTCAATAGCTTGAGTACGAGACCCATAATTTTAAATTAGCTTAACTGATTTTCAGATCTCAGAGTTGAGGTCCACATTAACACACATTCTTACATAAACCATCTGAGATTTTTCTTTGGTGGTGGTATCGATCATCATTAATTATCCAATAATTTTGGTAATTCCCCTCAAAATATCCTCATGCTATAACTCGAATAGTAGACCCATAAGCCTCACCTATATGAGGTTAGAGCAATTTTTTTGTGTTTCAAGGTCAAAATCCATCCCCCATCACCTCATAAATAAGCTCCTTTTACCAATGAACCATGATTCACCACCCAATATATGATTCATATCTTCATCATTGTTGAGCTTGATAAGGAAGAAGCCCTTAGGAAGGGTCATGATTTATAGAAAACCTTTGATATGCCATTTAGTTTAGGTCCATATTCTAAAGGTATCAATATTAGACCAAGCTCCTAAGAACTTGACTACCAGGTTAAAGGCACCTTCATACTTGTTTAGGTTCATGATATTACGGGGTACCCTTAGGGATCATTCAAAAGGATAGAGATCATAGAGTCCCATAGAGGAGACTACTTTCTTAGAGAAATTGGAAAAAAAATCTACGAAGGACCTCACACCAGGGTTAAAAGAAAAGGATAGTTCCGATGGGTCCTTAGGGTGGTCTGAATCCCTAGGTAGTCTTGGAGAGTCTCCAGACACACCCGAAGGCTTACCTTGAGGATTACTAACTCTAGAGGTCTCCATTCGACCAAGTACTCCACCACCCATAGCAGAACCATTTACCACCTGACCATACTCCTGGCCACTCTCACACATGTTGAATAATTTTTTACTCAATGGACTCATGGGAATCATGGTTGTCACTTTTCTAATACCACCTATATCTCTTTGTTGCTTGCCTTTGTTCCTGCCCTAGAACTGCTCCATTATTGATCACTTTCGTTGCCTTAACATTGCTCAACACTTCTTTAGTATTGCTGCACTATTGCTTACCTTCACTACCCTAACACTGCTCAACACTACTATAGTACTACTCCATTATTGATCACATTTACTATCCTAAAACTGCTCAACACTAGTCTAACACTCTCTAATATCAATACAATTTTATTCTCCAAGAAAATAAATAAATGTATGCTTACACCCATTAAAATATTAGTGTGTGCACATGGGTATCCCACACTACATGATTAACTCGTGTCAAATTGCCTTAAAAAAATGTAAAGTTTGGGTAAGTGTGTAGTATTTAAATGTATATGTTCAACATTCCAAGCAATTAAACCAGTAAAGAATGATCTTCAAACACTTGCAAAATCCATTACATCAAATTTTGCATTAGCACCTAAGTGTTACCTGTCCCTACTGCTTTATCAAGAGCTTTAAAGTAGACCACACGATCCAACTTTTTGTATTCATCTTGTTAATTATGTGTTCATTTACCTTAGTGGGATTCAGTGGCACCCATTATATAAATTATGAATTGGGCCAATAATATGTTATACACATGCACATATATGATGAAGAGTGTATTGTCAACACTTAAGATTATTAGAATTGTTAACTTCTCTATAGTAACACTATTAAAAATTAAAAAAAATGAAATTTTGACATCTTTACAACAAATTTTGTAGAGTAATATTAAAAATTTAATATTTTTATAACAAATATCTTACAATAATGTTAAGTATCAAAAAAATGCAAACCCTTAACCTTTTCACAGTAAGAGTTTCACTTATTACTCTACCAAGACTTCATAATTCATATACACAAATTAAATACTAAAGCATTATAAACACCGTTTATAAATTAACATTTGTTTTGGTCTTTAGGGTATAAGCTTCCAGACTTTTTTGTATCACCAAGTTTGAATTTAAATATATTAAACGCAACATTAGAAGCTCCTAAGATTATGCAAATGCTTGAGTTTAATTTTCCATTTTTATTTTTGGATAAATGTCAAAACTTCCAATGCCATCCAAGTGAGTGAATATATAGACTCATAAGTTTCATACGCAACCTTTATCTTCTTCAAGAATTAAACTTCATAATTTTTATTTGGAATACCAGGATTTTTATAGTCAATACCTACATGTAAAAGAATATCAACGAGCTATGGAGGAGCAACATAGGAGGAGCAACAAAGAAATAAAGGGAAGAATTCGAACAACCGAATGCGGGAAGGATCCTCATGACACAGGGAAGTAGGATGCATCAAGAGAGGATCCAAGTGTAGGTAAGCCACCTGATAAGCCAGAGGATGATCAAGATTCCATTTATGTGCAAGTTGAAATTTTTTGGGGAGATAAACCCCCCGACAAAGATCCTAAAAAAGGGACCCATTTGGGAGCTGTGGGCCCCAAAAATGTCCTTTCCTTCATGGATTCCATCAAATGCAAAAGGAGCAAGTTATTTGACTCTCTCCCACCCCTCATCCCCGAAAATAATATAATTATTTCTCCTTTGAGCATTATGGATAATGTTTTATCCTTGGAAACTTTCTCCCTAGTAGGAAAGTTCATAGGTGGGAGACCAGATATAGAAACCATTCAAAAATGGGCATTTTCCAAGTGGAATATGGTAGGAAATATGGAGATCGTCATGTTGTCCAGAGGTTTCTTCATCATACGCCTTAATAACCATGAAGACACCAGTCGCATCCTGATAAGAGGGCCATGGTTTTTAGGTCGGTGGAGCCTTTTCCTCAAACCATGGGGCGAGGAATTTGATCCTAAAATACAAAGCATTAACACCACCCCCATCTGGGTACATATACCAAATATCCCCAGCCAATTTTTCCATGAGTACTTCCTAAAAGGGATTGCAAGAACCATTGGTGAACTCATAGCAATTGATCATTCTACCATGGCAAGGTCGATAATGACACACGTAAGGATATGCATGAATTCCAATGTGGATTTTGAGCTTTCCACCTTCTTAGAACTTGGATATAGGATGTACTTGAGAAAGCAATCCATTGAATATGAGAATAAGTCAACTTTCTACATGGAGTACCGAACCCAAGGTCACCTTAGAAATCAGTGGTCAAACTTGGTCACCCTAAGAGATGCATCAAAGAAACCTGACCCTAGAGGATTTACTACTAAAAGTAATACCAGGAGTCAAGGATTTTAGTTTCCAATGAACAAAGGAGTCTATAGGTAAGCCAAAATATGTCAAAACAACCAGGGTCAAGGAGATGAACCCTAAAAATCAGATAAAGGAAAGCAATAGGTATTGTGTCAGGAAGACCAGGAAACTCAGGTTAGTCCCTCAATTTCTAAACACAATAAATTTGAAATACATGTTGAGGTTGGTGTTGATCAGGACAAGGAAGGGAGTAAGGAAGCTTACCCTATCCTAGACCTTTCGATAAGCCTAGAGTCCCCAACAAGATCAGGGTCATAAAATGCCCCCCCACCTTGTCCTCCCCAAACCATCCTTATGAAATGCCCTAAAATCTAGAATAATACAGGCATAATATGGAAGAAGAAGATATAAGGATCGAATCCATGGAAATAATGGTTAGCGATGACTGTGCTAGCCTCATCTTGTAGCAAAATGCCCCTCCAAAATTTAGCCCTAAACAAAAAAGGAGTTCAATGAAATCCCCCATCTATTGTGAAGTGATAAAAAGAAAGGAAGGATATCAATGGATAAATACTTCATAAGAGGGATTGCAGATGATATTACAAATGGAACTTAGAAGACTTTATTCTCTTCAGTTATCAATGTCCTCAAATATGATAACAAAATCAACAAACCGCCTCCACCCCAGGGTCGAGGGAGAGGGAAGAACTCAAAATATTCTAAATTAAGGTCCTCTCATGGAATATGAGAGGCCTAAATGGCCTAACTAAACAAAGAGTGGTTAGCTCATTAAGGAAAGAAATTAACTCTACAATTTTCATAATGTAAGATAAAAATTGATGTTGTGCCGTCAAATAAAATTTTCTCCAAAATATGGAAACACAGGGAAGTAGCCTTCAACTAGGAAAGAGGTGCCTCAGGAGGTTTAATGTGTTTGTGGGACTCAAGGAAGTTGGAAGGCAAAGTCATCCAATCCGATGAGAGGGTCTTGAGTATTTTTTTCATGATATGGATAACAATTTCTCTTGGATACTATCCAATATCTACGCTCTTAATTTACTTCAAGGGAGAGCAGTTTTTTGGAAATCTCTAAGTAAATATGAAAGAGGTGTTCCACAATATTTCTTGGGTAGTTATAGGGGACTTTAACATGCCCCTTTATCCTTTAGATAAAAGAGGAGGGATAGGTCTACCCATTATAAGCATGGACGAGTTCAATGTGTTCATTAACACTAATGATCTTGTGGATGTCAAGCTTAAAGATGCCAAGTTCACATGGAGTAACAAAAGATCAAGAAACCAAATAATTCAAGAAATATTAGATAGGTTTTTTCTATCCCAGGAAGCCATCATAGTTTTTGGAGATGCATCCCTTCATTCTTTGCCCAAGATTGCATCTAATCATAATCCAATCCTGTTATAAATGTAGAAGGCTCACCCTTTCAAAAGACCCTTTTATTTTGAAGAAATGTGGTTAAAACATCCTGATCTGAGAGACCGTATTTTCCAATGGTGGAAAAACTATGGTTAGGGGAGTCCATATTTCAAACTATCCCAAAAACTAAGGCTCATCAAAGATAATATCAAGGTTTGGAACAAGGAGATCTTTGGGAACTTGTTTGAAAACAAACAAGTTGTGTCCAATAGACTTACCTACATTGAGAAGAGAACTCATAATGGTGTTTGTGATGAAGCTACTAGGATTGAGGAAAGAAACACTCTAGCCGAATACCACAACATTCTTTCTTGTGAGAAAATTTATTGGTGGTAGAAGTCCAGATCTCTATGGCTTAAACATGGAGATAGGAATTCCAAAATTTTCCACGTTACAACTCTGAGGAACAAAAGCAACATCAAAATCAGGTTATTTATTCAAAGGGGATGGATATTCGACCCAAAACATCCATGAGATCAGAGATGAAGTGGTGACCTATTTCAGCTCCCTACTTGGTGATGAGGCCCACTATCTAGCCATAACCAAAGAGTCTATGCTTCATTTTATCCCTCAATATATCAGTAGCAAGACCAATGCAAAACTCAATGCTCCTTTTTTGGATGAGGAAATCAAACAAGCCCTGTTCTCCATGGATCCTGATAAGGCTTTGGGCCTTGAAGGATTCCCACCTCATTTTTTCCAAACCTTTTGGGATATTGTGGGGTAAGATGTGTGCTTAGACATTAACGAGTTCCAATCTTCCAAACACATTCCTCGTAGCTACAATTCTACTTTCATTGCCCTTATACCCAAAGGACCTGCCCCAAAATCCATGGTGGATTTTAGGCCTATCAGCCTATGTAATATCATTTGAAAAAACTAACCAAATCAATAGCTAACCAAATGAAATAAGTGTTACCCTCTATTATTGATCCATGCCAAGGAAGTTTTGTCCAAGGAAGGTCTATTATCGATGGATTCATCACTGTTCATGAGGCCCTCCACTCCGTCTCTCAATCCAAAAAGTCTACCTTTACCCTCAAGCTGGACATGAACAAGACTTATTATCATATCAATTGGGATTTTATGATTGCTATTATGTCAAAGTTTAGGTTCAGTCCAGATTGGATCAAGCTCATCAAAGGCTGCATCTGGAAACCATGGTTCTCCATCCTCATCAACGGTTCCACGATAGGATTTTTTTAGAGCAACAGAGGCCTTAGATAAGGAGATCCTATTTCTCCTATGCTTTTTATTATTATTGCAGAAGCCCTTGGAAGGACCATAAAATCTACCTATAGTGTTGGCCTCATATTAGGGATAAAAGAAATGTCCTTAACCAATCTAGTGACTCATCAACAATTCATACATGACACTCTATTTCTTACCCTCACTTTGGTGGGGGAGGCTAAGGCCATCAAACACATTTTGAATCTAAATGAGGACGTTGCTGGGTAAAAGGTAAATTTCAACAAAATTAAGATTTAATTTCTCAATACTCCTATTCCTAGGAAGGCCAGGATTTCTAGAATACTAGAGTGTTCTATTTCTAGCTTGCCTACCTCCTACCTGGGGCTTTTACTTTTTATAGGCACTCTAGATGGATCCTTGTGGAATAATATATTGGAAAGAATCCAAAAGAAAATCACAGGGTGGAAAGGGCACCTCTTATCCTAAGCGAGGAAAGCAACTTTAACCATGGCCTCCCTCCAAAGTATTATAGTGTATTTCTTATCAGTGTTCAAGGCCCCGACTATGGTGTACCATAAAATTGAGAAGTATTTGGTCGGGTACTAAAAACAAGCAGTGGATCCACTTAGTATCTTGGAAAAAGGTTTATCAATAAAAGGAGGATGGAAGATTGGGTCTTAGAATAATCAGTCACCTTAATACAACTTCATTGGTAAAACAAGCTTGGAATTTGATGATCAATGAGGAGAATGAGTGGACTACAATAATGAAAAGGAAGTATCTTCAAGGATCATATTTTTTGAGCTTTGCTTCCCCAAGCAGAGGTTCAAATTTTTGGAAATCCATACTAAAAATTAGAGACATAGTCATTAAGGCCTAAGGTGGATCTTGGGTAATGGCCAAAAAATCACTTTTTGGGAGGACAAGTGGGCTAGATGTGAAGCCCTCATAAAGGATCCTAACCTGGCTAGATTAAAGGTCCACACTGATATATTGTTTGGAAAAAAGGTGGCTGACTTCTTGCTTTGGGTCAATAACAAGCCTTGGTGGAAATCCATAAATATTGGTGGGTTGGAGGTTGAACTTGAAACTCTAGAAAATTTATTGAGGTAGAAATTCATTCCTTCAGTTGGGGAAGATGATCATGCCTACTGGGAGGAAACAGAGAGTGGAAATATTTCTATCAAGTAGGCCTACAAGCTTATGCTAACACCTGAGGACCCTCCATTTTAAGCTCAGCTGGTGTCGACTAAAATGTTGATTCCTAAGATATCCTTTTTTTCTTTGCTTATCATCCAAGGCAAGATCCTCACCATTGACAATATGATCAAGAGAGGTATCATGGTTCCTAATATATATTTTCTTTGTAGGGCATATTGGGAGTCTGTGCATAATTTATTTCTTGAATACCCAGTGACCACGTCCATCCTAGATATCATTTTTCAAAATTTTCATATATCTTGGACCAAACCTGCCTCAATCCATGATTTGTTTATGCAATGGCCCAATCCCTTTGCTAACACCCGACTAATGTTCATGTGGAAAATCTACCATCATCATTTCCTTTGGCAAGCGTGGTTGGAGAGGAACCATAGAGCCTTTACCAAAACCTGGATTTCCTCTGCTTCCATCATCAACAAGATTTTAGCTTTTGCTTGTGAGAATGCCATTCTTTATCCCTTATCTTCTCAATGAATTTCATCCTTAGAGAATTTGATAGGTCAGTCCTTGAACATTCCTTTAGAGGATAAGTCTATTCCAGTTCCTCCTAACCTTATATTATGATCCAAGTGGATCCCCCCTTTGTAGGACTGGTTTAAGTTTAACTTTGATGGTGCTACCAAAGGAAAACCTGGTAGGGCTGGGGTAGGGGGAGTGTTGAGAGATCATCAAGGTCACCTAGTTTTTGCTTTTGTAGAAAATCTAGGCATTCAGATGAAAAATGAAGTGGAAGCTAAAGAAATGTGGAGAGGATTGGTCTTGGCCAAATATGTTCAAGGTAGACTGATTGTGGAAGGTGATTCGCTTAACATCATAAAACGCATTAGAAACAACAAAAGTCCTCCTTGGAATATTGAGGTCTGCATCAAGGATGATAGGATATTTATATGTAGCAGAGGTGATATAGTGATTCAACACTCCTTTAGAGAGTCCAATAAGGTGGTGGACAAGCTGGAAAATGAAGGAGTTAATTTTCACAGACTCATCATGTGGACCCAAGGATTATCGCATGATGTGAAATATCTAATTTAAAATGATATCAAATGATGTGGATGACTGAAGCTTACCTCGATTGCATGTTTCCAATGTCGATCCATGTTGGTCCTCATTATCCAACCTCAAGAAAAAGCTTCCTTTTTGTCTCTTTATTCTTATTAGGTTTTTGGGAAGGTATTTCCTTGATAAGCATAGTATTAGGTGTGGTTTCAATGGGTATATTGACAGAGCAATTCATTCTGGTATAAGGATCACCAATCAAGGTTGGGCTTCATCCCAATGCAAATGGTCAATGGTCTTATATCATGTGCCAAGCATTGTCACCTATGCTGATTGTATTAGCTTTCCCACCATGCTTACATTTTCAAATTGTCATATGATTCCAAACCATGGGCATCCTAACAATCACATTATATCCAATTCTAGCACAAGCTTTTTGTGTTACAAGGAAGCCACATGGACCTTCATCCAAGTGTCCTCAATATTTGTGCTCATACCTATGCATGGTGCCATCCCCCATGATATTCTCTGCACTAGCCAAGGTCACATATAGAAGCTTTTCCCTTCTTTTAAGCATCATTTTTAGTATCCGTCGGAGGTAAACCCAACTATGTGTGAAAGTGAGAGTCTTCATTTCCTTGTGATGCATAGCATCTGTGTTCAAGGTATGTGCACCATGACGTACATTGAGCCGAGTAGTATTGAAATAGAATCCCTGGTGGAAGCCATCCTCATTGAGAGGGAATTCACTCCTTTTTTCAACCTGTTCACTAGGATCGAGAGAGAGATCACCTTGGTAGTAATGTACTCATGGGATGGAGATAAGGTGAATGTTCAGGAATGGGAGTTAGTCATCGATGTTCATCTACTAGTAACTATTATGGGATAGGCAACCAAGGAAAGATCGATCCATAGGTAGAAGCATAATTGGGATGTTGAGCTCAAAGAATTTAAGGACAACTTTAGGATTTTTAAAGAAGCGAAAATCGGCCTACTCCATACCGACATCCCCACCCCCTGAAATGCTATCATAAAAAATGTAATGGAATTCATTACTTCTTAGGACCCTGGTAAAGTCCTCATAAGATTCCATTATGCCTTTGTTAACTTATTTCATGACATCAACCCGATCAATATTCACCACTTCCTATTCAACTCTGTAAATTACACCATCAATTCCTACAGAAAGAAGAAAGGGGTCGACCTTCCCATACACCAGGGTTTGTTTAAGGTTATTTATACCCATATCCTTACTAATTATTCCTAGAGTGACCTTTCTATTAATCCTCAAGTAGAGAGTTCCAAAGGTAAATGTAGCCCTAACCTCCCTAAGCCTTATGCAGTGTCCTCATCCAAGAATAGGGGGTGGACCTTCCAACCAAAGGAGGGCTTGCTAGAAAGAGATTGAAGTCCGAGGACTTTGAAGGCCCCATTAGATCCTTGCTACGCTTAAGTAATAAGCTAATACATGATAGCTTGAAAGTTCTTAGGGTGGATTTTGAGGATGAGGATCTTGACCCCACCGAATCCATATTGAAGTTCTATGTTATTATGACTTCCTCAAACATCATCCAGAAGATGAAGTGGCTTTGTGATTCATTGAACATCCTATTCTTCAACAAGTATTTCTAGGACCAAGACGAGTCCAAGACGGTGGAGGCCATCTCTAAGGTGGAGGTTAAGGAAGAGTTGAAGGATGATGTGAAGGACGAGATCAAAGAAGAAGATAAGGACTACAATGAGGTCCAAGCTATGAATTCCTATTTCTTCCTAATGGCTGCCTTGCATGGAGTCATTTTTGTGTTAAACATCATATTTTTGTTACCTTTGTGGCTATTATGTAGAATTTATCTTCTTCCTATTTTGTGTATGTGGGGTTTAAGGTATAATAGTGTTATGGTAGGACCAAGGGTCCTTACTTCTGATATGTCGTACTGGTTCTTAAGCTAATTTTTATAATAAGATTTTGGGTCAACTGTGAAAACATGTATCTAATAAAATCCTTAAATTACCATATATATATATATATATATATATATATATATATATATAAACATGTAAGTTTCATACACAACCTTATATTTTTTTAGGATCTGAACCTTAAAATTTTTATTTGAATAAATGTTTATAAAATAAATTTCCAACCAATATTGATTGATGCTACAAATTTATCATGTTGCATGGCCATTGCCATGAGATTTGATTGTCTAGAATAAAATCTACGAGCAACTCATTGTGGTTCAAACCTCACAAGAATCCAAGGTCTCAAGGCATAGTAAAAACCATAATAATGCAAAACCATATTAACATAAGAATGGAATTTCAAACTTAGCAATATATCAAAAGTTGTAGCTGCACCTATAAGATTGTACACCACAAGTTTTATGAACATGAAGAACCACCTAAACTAAATTGTATAAAAATATTGAAAAATGCTACCCAAACTTGTAAACTCAATGCCAAAATAAAAGGAAAAGAATAACTTATAGGGGAATCAAAAAGTGTTATTGACAATGGTTATCTAATTTTATCTTATTTAAAGTAAACTTGACCATATAGATACTCTCCTATAGGAAATCAACTTTCTCTTAAGCATACGACCTATCCAACACCCAAAATTTTTGTAGGACTTGTGGTTATACTTGAGAAAAGTTGGCATGGCCTTGATTTAATCTTATGTAGTTGGTATAGACCATGATTTTCTTGTGTAGGTCAACCATGCAATAGTATAGCCAAAGCCCTTTGGAGTGGGTCTCTTGTAATTTATTTGACCTGCTAGTGAAGAACATTTTCCTAAACACATTCTTTGGTATTCCATAACTACTCTAAAAGGGTATCTTAAAATACATATAAGTGCAAATTAGTCCAAAAACTAGGGAGACACATCCCCATGTTCTTGGAGTCAATATTCACTACTCCATATGGTAAATTTGCTAGTGGTTCAAGAAATGATTTTTTACTTCTTGGTAACTAGATTACCTCCACAAGTCTTCATTCTAATATCAACTTGCTTACACCTAATATATTTGCATTGATATGATAGAAATATATATACATGTGAAATCAAGAAGGTATGAGGTTGTTAGTTTCAACTACTTTCCACCTTATTGCAACCTTCATGACCATAAAGTGAGTACATAGTATTCACAACATCATTGGCTATAATATGTTTAGCTTTAAAAAAGTTAAAAGGTAAAAAATTATATTAATGTGAGCAACTCTTTCAAATAACATATTTTTATTAGCAACATGGTTGAAGGAGAGGACCTCAAATAGAAAGCTCATGACCTTTAAAGGATGCTTCAAGATTTCTATTTGCCTATTATTACACATAAGAATTAGTTGATTTTAAATCTATCAAAATATGGTGGATCCTCAATCAAATTGGGATATGAGAATTTAGAGCAATCAAAATTTTCTACTCGTAAAGATTTCCCTTAGCATAATTTTTGGTCACTTGAGGCTCTTCCTAAGGCCTTAGTATTCCTTTAATAGCTAGTCCAAAGCAAGATTCTTATTGGTGAGATTAAATAGAGAAGAGAATATCATAGATCTATAAATACACATTTACTTCTTCCTTTTCCATTTGCTTATATTATTTAGGGTCACTATTTTAAATATTATGAGAATACATTGGTCGTATCATTCTTTGTTGGAATTTATGGCTTGGAAGAACTAATATAATTTTTAAAAACAAATATCAAAAGCATTTCCAAGTTTGGAATTATATTATTGCTTCTCTTGCATAATGTTTATATATATGGTGCTCATCATTGGAAGTATTAAATGTGGAGAAACAAATATTGGCCTCTTGGTTATAGGATGTAAATATACATGGAAGGATTATCTTTAATAGTGGAGTTAATATATAGTTTTAGACATTTTAGAGGTAGTGCTGAGAGAGCTAGATCAAATAAATCATTAATTTATTTAGTGGGACACTAAGGAGGAAATAAAATGAGCATTGGTATATTGGAAACCTTTATGCCTTCAAAAACATGAAGGAGGACTAGGATTCAGATTGACAATCAAGAACAACAAGGCACTAGCAGCTAAGTTGTATCGGAGGATGTTGAACAACCCCAAAATGCTATGGGCCCAAAATCTAAGAGCTAAATATACAAAAAAAATAAAATTTTGATAGACATTATTTTCTACTAAATATCTAGTAAAGGATCCCCTATATTAGTACTTTTGAGGACAAGAGAGGAGTTGAGAAGGAGCTATTTTGGACAATTCACAATGGTCAACACAAAAAGTTTTCAATAGACTCTTAGGACAAGAACCAACCTTTGGTGGTTCAATTTCTAGAGTGGAGACCTTTCATGGAGTGGCTACATAAAACAAATTTGATAAAGGTAGCAAAATACTGTAGGTAACAGACCCAAAATTCAAAAATTGGGAGAAATTGGGTCCCTATAGTCGAATGGTTAATTCAAATCCTAGAGAGGTAGAAGATGGATATCCAACAAAATCTATAAATAAGATCGCTTTCATGTTCTCAAGCAGAGGATTTCATTGTATGGAGAAACACAAGTGAGGGGGAGTATACAATAGATGTGGATATATAGTTCTATTCCAAAGTACTCCTAACCCATGTTGAGACTTAAACAAATATGGGCATAGAAGTTATGGCCTTAGGTGAGATTATTCATTTAGATTCTTTTACATAAAAGGGTACTAACGGGGGAGCAACTTATGAAAAGAGGCTACCATGGTCCTTTTAGGTGTAATATATATGGGGAAGACCTCGAAACATTTTACCACTTATTTACTGAGTGTCTTGTAACCTCAAATTTGTGGAAGATGATGTCTACCTTACTTGGTATTAATTGGTCTGGCTTTACCACCCTAGAGCATATGTGGAGGGAATGGACTATATAGGATGGAGTAGACTATTATGATAGGCAGATATTATGGGTAAGAACTACTCTCTTAATTTAGAACATATGGAAGGAAATGAGCAACCATATCTTCAAACAAGATTCTATGGGCCTCCACTATATTTGACAAAAAACCATAGCCAACATATCGAAGATAGTCAAGCATATATTGAAGTATCCCCAAGAACCCCATTAACGATTGGAACAAATTATGACTAGATTAAAAATTATTTGTAAGGATGATAATAAAAAAATGACCATAAGGCACCTAAAAGTAGTCAAAAAGGGAAAGTGATAGCCTTGCCCAAAGGATTGGAGAAATTTTAATACGGATGGAGCATCATGGAGGAATCCAAGAAGATCTAGTGTAAGAGGGATAGGAAGATAATCAAATGAGATCCTAATATTCATGTTTGTAGAGAATATTGGCATAATTTCCAACAACCTAAAGGAATGTTATGGCATATTTAGAGGGTTGCAAGAGGTAGTAAATGTAGGCTAGAAAAGATCAAGATAGAATATGACTCACAAGTCATGATCAACCATTTAAAGAATCCAAGGGAGAATAAGAAGCTTGATTGAAGACTAAGGAAAATTGTAAATTTAGATGGTAAAACCATGAAGCTTTATTGAATATTTAGATGGTACAAGCAAGATTCATATCTTTAGAATACAATCACATCCATAGAGAAAAAACAACGTTATAGATGTGATGTCCAACTAGGCTCCAAACAAAGGCAACTTCACTTGTTACGATTATCCCCCTTAATGGTGAGCAACGTAGATTAGGGAAGATTTTTTTTATCCTTGTAGATAAAAGAAAACATCATATCAAATAATATGAAAATAAATACTACAATGAGATTTATGCTTTACTGCTAGTTTTTTATTACAAGCAAACTCTCATGGGGTTGTACAAATATAAATAATAGAGAGAATTGATCCCTTTTACAATGCAATTGATTGATGGTGCAATGGGTCTTATTCTGCTAAAATCTTCGATGGGTGGGTTTTTTGTGACCACCACTTTTTGTGTTGGATCCTCACCGAGGTGGGTTTTTAATGAGCATCATTGGATATTCTAGATCTATTACTATTTCTTACAATCTTTTGCCGCATCTAGATACCTGCACACATGCTCACTAGACAACAATCAATAATATTTTTTGGGTCTCTCAAGATGAGGCCCAAATCTAAAAAGATAAATTATTATGTAGAAATATTATGATTAGATGTAAACAGAAATGTTAGATTGCAAACAGATAGATTATATTACCTTTCTCACCTTTTTGTTGTGACACTTCAACCTGAGTCTGAAATCTATGTATCGGTTGTCTTTCGTTGTCGACCATCCGGGGGTTGGTAATAATGTATGTGAACCATCTAGGGTAGGATGACTACAACTGATGGCTGTCTAGGGTTAGACAACTATGATATATTCTATCGTAATGCTATCGAGGTTGAGTCTAGACTTGTAAAAATATGCAATTGGCTTTTGGTCTCGATCTGATGCTGAACTAATCATTTGGTTGGCATGCATCTTCAACAATAGGGTATGGGCAAGGACTCAGCTTGCATGGATTTTTGTAATAGAGTGTAAGCACAATATGGGGATAGCTGCGAATGATGAAAACTTAGCTCAAGGTTTTGACATTTCTTGTGCATGTATACCATCCTCATGCTTAATGAATGAAGAAGGGGTATATTTATAGAATTTATAGGGGAATGGATGCAGGTGGTGGCTTGTCCAGTTCAGTGGTTGAGAGGGCTAGTTAAGATAGGTGTAACTTGAATTTTCCTCTTTGAATTGGTATTAGCACAAAGGATGTACATCTACAAAAAAGGTTATGTTTACCTTGGAGTTATCACTAGTTGTGCACACCTTGAAAATGTTACCAAGGGTGTGCGTGAATATTGAGATTGATGCGCATCTTGGATTTTTTACTAGATATGTGTGCATATTGAACTAGAAGTGCACATTGGAATTATTACTAGATATGTGTGCATATTTAACTGGATGTGCACCTTGGAATCATCATTGGATATGTGTGCATATTGAACTAGAAGTGCACCTTGGAATTATCACCAAATATTTATGTGTATTGAAATATACAAGGAGAGGTGAGAATGGAGGTGAAACTAAGATATGTGGAAAGTGGAGTGGATATGGAATGAGAGTGAATTGGAACTAGAGTGGACTGGATACTATGTGCACATGGAATAGGAGAGGGTAATTATCTCATAATGTCTATGGATTAGACATAGGAGGATGTATTTAGGGGGTAGAAGTGGGTAGCCTAAGTGTAATTAATTAATTAATGCTTAGGTAGAGGAATAATAATTAATTAATTAATTAGTATTAAATGTATGTGCTTGGTTTTTGTGTCTATAGATGCCCCTTTTTGTATCTCATTGTGTGAAAATACAATGTAAAGCAAAAATAAATAACACCTCTCACTAGGTTGATGATGGATAGTGATGAATGGATGATGATGGTTGGTGAGAAATGAAATTGAATTTTGGATTAATTTGGTTGACATTTAACTTATCCCAAATCAAAGACAATTTGGGATGTCCTAGTGATGGAAGCAATGAAAATATTTGAACCTTATACTTGATAAATTGATGAATACCTTGGTTTTGGTAAATGAACCAGTCATGTGGTAAATGTTCTCACGATGCTGTAATTGGTTATAAGTGGTCAGTTAGCTTTACCACTTTGATTGAAACATAGGTATGTAAACCTTTATAGACATTGGCTTGGTGCATAGCTACTAGAATTTGATTAGAGTTTATGTGGAGAAGAAAAATTCTACATTTAGACTTGACAGAGTAGGGTGTGTGATAGTCATCAACAAGGTTCTTGGATAAATGTCAAGTCCAAAATGGGTGTTCAGGTATTGATCTTGTTTGAGATAAAATATTGTATACTTTATCTACCCCCTGAAGTGATGAGTAGGTGGAATACATAAAGGATGACAATGACAAGATGATTGAATCTAGAGGGACTGTGCTAGATTGATGAATTTTGACTGATTTAAAAAATTTGTGTTTGTTTCTTCTTCTTTTTTAAATTATACGACCATCTTGGACGATTAAAAGACCAACTGTCTTGGATGAGTGCACTTCAAAACTATTTCAATCGGTTGCACACCAAAAGGTATAAAAGGTAAATTGGGGCATGCAAGGAGTCATTTTCACCATTGGTGATGAACAACGAGGGGAGAGTGAGGTGAGTGAGAGAGAATTTGACACAAAGGTCTTACTAATTTGTGAGTGGAATTAATAGAATGGCATTGGGAGGTAGAGTGGCTAGAGTTGGCAGGAGTGTGGGACCGATATACAACTGATTATACCTTTCCTTAGTTCCTTGGAATGAAAATAATTTGCTTGTTTTTTTTATGAGTGTGATGATTCTCTTGGAGTGATTATGATGATTATCTTGGAATGATTATAAACATTTTTTATTTTTGTTTTTTTATATAGTTTAAGATGATTTTTGTGACCATCTAGAATCCAGATGGTGGTTGTGTATGGTCATTCGGGTGTTGGACAACTATGGAGTGTGGTCATCTAGGTGTCAGACAACTGTGGAGTGTGGTTGTCCAGAAAGATGACCATTGTATTTTTTTATGGTTGGTGATGTGGGTGAATGATGAAATGAGGATGATGATGATGATATTTTTTATGACCATCTGATGCATGTACGGTAGTTGTATGTGGTTGTCTGACTATCAAACGACCATGGTATTTGATCATTTGGATATTAGACGATCATATTAGTTTTTTGTTGAATGTGGAAATGATGTTGATTATTGTGTGTTTGTTTATTATGCAGTGAATATTATTGAGATCGAGGCATCGGTTCAAGGGTGTGTTGTACAAGGTACATTGATGACTATCAATAGAGGACTAGGAGTGGCTTGATATGATTGGGTTGCAGGGGGTAACTAGATTGAAGAATGTTCATGTAGACCATGCTTATCTGACAACATTGGCAAAAAATTCGAATCTAGATACATGCACATTTCACATGCTAATTGGGGAGATCACGATCACATTAGAGGATGTGTATTGTATATTTCAACTACCAATAGAGGGTTCCAGGATTCAGAAAATACCCACTACGTAGAGAGATATTCTATTGCAGCAAGTATATGGAGGATAATTATGGGATATTGATGTGGAGAGTGGTGGGGTGGAGTTCGATAGTCACTATTGATGATGGTGGCTGACGATGAGGTATGTTATTATTATGATATTGATCTTCAACATTGTATTTCTAGATTCATTGGATGCCCAATTCCTATGGAACCTTTTAGGATTGTTAGAGTACCTGAGAGAGGAGCCTAGGGTGATGGCATGGGCTCTAGTGCTACTAGCTCAAACTTATGGGAAGTTGTATGAGGTATGATAATGAGGCCGATCTAGGCTAGGATGTAGTTTACTACTATAGTGAGCATTTTTGAGTGGGACAACCGAAGGGGTTACTTTGGATAACTCACAAAAATATGGACGATGATGTACCTTATGCCATGATATGGTGTAAGGATTGAGATAAAAGTAGAAGATAACCTTTTTAAGGGATATTGGCTTACTATGAAGGATTGTTTGCACAGTGATGACCAAAGGATGTGATATGAAGACCATGGAGGGGAGGGCCGAGTTGGAGGAGGATGGAGAGCACTTGGCGCAAGTTCAATGGAGGATATAGATGGTAGGGCGAGGATGGGGAGCACTTTCTGTGAGTGCGATGGGGGAGATGGGTGGTGTGTCACCATGGGATAAAGTATGAGTTTTTTAGTATGATTTTGTGTTGAGATAGTTTGCAGTATTATATGTGATTCTTCCACCAGTTTTAGTGTATCAATATCAATAGAATGAGTCAATCATCAATCCGTAGTATGAGCTAATCGATGTAGATGTGGATGTGGTATCAATAAATGTGGATGTTGAGGATGTTGGTATGATATTGGAGTATGTTATATAGTTTGGGAGATAATAGTTCTAGATTGAGCAAGAGGGTGATGCAGTGGGAGACAATGAGGATGTACCTAAGGAGCCTTTAGGGTGACGGGTACAATGTTGGATGGATCCTAGAGTAGAACCATCATGGGAGGCTAGGAAGGAGACCATGAAGGATAGTGAGGAGGACAAGGGGAGTAGAGACTCTATAGGGTAGTACACTGCTATGGTAAATCGAGTGTAGATTTTGGAGAGGCAAATTGTAGACTGTGATATTTCCATTTTTATAGAGCAAAGCTAGTGGGAGAGTGAGCAATAGAGATGGAGGAGTTGGGAGGAGAAGTGAGTTTATGGGAGGAGAGGTACAAGTTAGTGATAGATAGGGCCAAGGGTATGGTAGATCAAGATGCACTACGGGTAGAGTGAGATACATTGAGGTCTAAGAAGAATGTGTTGTAGGTCGAGTTAGAACAGGGATCTACGAGGAGTCAAGGATTGAGAGTAGTGATGACAAAGTTAGAGTGAGAGAACAATAAGGTGATTTTTTTGGATAATGCCTTATTGCTTAATAGAATAGCCATACCATCACTCACATCATCCTCTTATTCATATCAGAGTCATAGGAGTATATCTTTTGGTGGTACTTCAATTACCTCCCATGCATCAAGATCCAAGGCATCTCATGGAAATAATCAGTAGTGGAGGAGAAATAGTGAGAATTCACAAGGAGATAGGGTTGAGGGTAGAGATGAGAGTTATGGGGTGGATAGCAAGTGGATGGAGTGATGTATTGGTTTTGTGTAGTACCTTGTACATGCTTTGATTATTATGATGAGCCCAAGAGCTCAAAAATATGTAGCTTGTGGATGAGATGCAATATGCAATTTTTTTTTTTTGATGATATATACATATGATGTGTCTTATTCATTTTATGTGCTTTGTGTATGATGGTGATGTGATGATTTTATTTATGTAATAATAAAATATTAATGAATGTGATGGATGCAATAGATGGATGCATATACATTAGATTATCATTTGAAAAATGCTTAGATATGTATTTTTAGTCATGACTTTAAGTTATTAATCAAGAGCATAAACACAATGGTAATGACATACATGTGTGGAAGTGGATGGAACACAATGGGTGTAAAAGATAGGTACCTTATGGATACAAAAGTGACATGACTTATCTTTTTGCATGTGATTAGGGAGGAAGAATCTAGAAGTCCTTTCAATAATCTCAAACACCTTAGTGACATCAATAAAACTCATCTACTAATAAATAAACACTTGAAGATACTAATACCAACCAAGTTATTCAAGTTGTACAAAGACCAATGTGTGTGTAGTGATGTTCATTCCCAATTTTGAGCAGGTTTGGACTGACCAATTGTAACTTAAGTCATTATAAGCTAGCTCATCCGTAAGTGTACGTAGGTCTGTAAAAAATATAGCTAATGTGATAGATATATTACCACTTATAATGCATGCTCCATTGCCAGTAAGACGTCTATAGCCTCGATGGAGATTATTCCCATTATGTTAGACCTGAGGATACCAGGGATTCAAGATTTTGCTCTCTTTTTTTGGTGCTTTTTTTGTATTTCTCCTTTTTATTAATGTTTTATTTGTCATTTTCTCTATCATCAGGGGTAGATAATGCAAATAATAGGATGAGCAGGGAAAACCATTCACTTTATGGCTTAAAGCTATGCATAGTTTCATCTTCGCTAGACTCAAAATTTTATTAATATGTGATATATGTGCATGGTCAAAGAGAGAACCTGAGGTAACCAAAAATATTTGTAGCATTCAAGAGCTAATGAAATTCAATGGAGGCTGACTGAAACATTGGTATGGTTGAACAACCGACAAAACCTAATATTTTCCCAACCAAAGACTTGAAAGAAACAAGGTGTCACATGGATGGTGTGATTGGACACAAGGATGGTACGTGGGAAATGTAGTAAAAATGCATATGGGAAAAAAATACATAAACCAAAGAAAAATACCTATTATAAGGAAGACATATTTGATTAATGCGATAAAAAACAATCCTAGAAAAATGGACACATGCATGATTCAAATGATAATTAAAGTATTATTGATTGAATAACAATGAAAATTTTGGAGTTTATGATGATTCTGATTTTTTTGCATTTTTGATGATTTTGATTTTTTTTTTATTTTTTGATGATTTTGATTTTTTGTTTGAATTTTGATTTTTTTTTTTTGCATTTTTGATTATGTGATTTTGTATGTATAGGGCTAGCTAAGAGCTAGGCATAAAAAGGCACACAAATGAAGGATATTGATGGATTCAAAATCCTCAATTCCATCAAGAGTGGTAATTTTGTAGGCCCAAGATCTGAATACTTGTGTGATAATGAATGGATCAATCCTGTTGGCAGTAAACTTGTCTTGTAAGTGACGAGGGAGACTCAAATTTTGATGGTTTTCCTTAAGAATGAGATCACCCATGGAAAATTTATGAGGATGAACTTTGTTATTTTTAGGTGTGTTTAACCCTGTTATGATATACACAAAGATGCTCAAGTGCATTGATTCATCGTTCATAAGAAGGTTTAATTGATCAAGTCTTAAAATATCCCCCAAAATATTGTAAAATTTGTCTTATGTTGGTCATCAAATTTAACTCGGATTTGGTTATATCCTAAAAAACCATCCATCAGGGAGAGCATTTCATGGCTAGTAGTAGAATCCACGAGCATATCAATATTTGGAAGTGGGAAGTCATCTTTGGGACATTCTTTGTTTAGGTCATGAAAATTAGTGCAAATATATTTTCTCCTGTTGGGTTTACCAATGGGTACTATATTTGAAACCCATTTTGGATAGTCGATTGGTTGAATAAATCCAACATCTAGTAATTTTTGTAATTCCTCTTTAACCATGAGGGGTATGGTAGGATGAAGATTTTATAATTTTGCTTTACTGGTTTGGCATCAGAGCTCAAAATAAGATTGTGAACCACTAAATTGGGATCGAAGCCCAACATGTCTTTGTAAGACCATGCAAAAACTTGTTTGTACTCGATGAGAAGGGTGATAAAATATTCTCATTATTTCAAGGAAAGGTAGTGTCTAAGTTTAATGATTTGAGGATGGCTTGGATCGATGCTGAGGTCTACGTCGATGGTGTCCTAAATGAGCATGTGGGAACTCTTCTATAATTGATACGGAGTGGAAATCATATGGATGCCATCGATGATATTTTTAAGAAGGGATAGTTCAGTGTCACTTACATCAACATGATATATAAAAGACAAAGAAAGCAATGAGATAGATGGAAGATAAACATTAGATTGATGGAGTAACTAACTAGAAGGATGAAAATCCAAGGGGGAAGGTGAAGAGGAAATGTCCTCAAAGTTAATGAGATTAGGGTCAATATTGATGGAATATGATGGATCTTGTGGATCATGAAGAGGTGTAAAGAGGTTGATGGATATCATGTGGATTTATGGAATTGGTAGGTTTAGAGAATTAGAGGTAGAGTTTCCAAGGGCATGCTCACGACTAAGGATTTGGTCCACAATGGGTGGATGTTGGGTAGGTTGGGGTGGCAATGATGGAGGTGAAGGATGCAATGGTGGAGGTGGAGGATGAATGGGTGCATTCAAATTATCCAATGGAAGGAGCATAGGAAATATGGGAAGTGAAATGGGGAATAGACATAGGTAAATAATACCATTGTCTATAAACTTAGTGAGGGGAACTATAGAGGAAGAGTCCTCATCAAAACTATCAGAGGTAATTGAAAGTAGCTCAAATGATTCATCAAATTTGTCTTCCAAGGTATCAAATGGCATGGTGTGGATGGTAGAAAAGGAGGATTTGATAAAAAAATGATACTACCAAAAAATGGTGGTTTGGGTGCCTTATCAAGAGGTGCATCGAAGGAGGTATCAACTCTAGCATACATAAAAAGGTAGAATTAGAGGCAGGACCCATAGAAATAATGGCACCTATGCATGGGTGGTCAAAATCCTAAAGTGATTCTATAAGTGGAGGTGTGAATGTCATATTATGTACCAAATACTTGCATATATTGGAATTGCTCATTGAACTGTGACCTACACAGGTTGAAAAGTCGATTTAGGAGATTTTACAACACCCTCCATTGAATGGGACAATATTGCAGATGAATATGGAGCATTGTGCATTATGTGCATGGGGGTCAAAGTGGACGAGCTTGCAGTGGATGAATTTTGCAAAGGTGGTGGTTTAGATTGCATGGAGAAAGAAGTGGCTTGGGATTCTACGATGGGAAGACACTGGCAAAAGTGGAAATGGAATTTGTGGTAACTTTTCCAATAGCAGGTTTAGGTAATGGCTCAGGTTGTATGGATGGGCAAGCGCTTTGGGACTTAGATGCATGGGATGAGGCAATGTTAGTCGATGTGGATGTGATAGTTTTTTGTCCAGTAGTGGATGGAGGAGGTGTCAAAGTAGGAATGGGTGGTTAAATATGATGAATGAAGGGAATGATAGATGGGCTAAGTAGGGGATACGAAGGTGTAGGTATAAGAGGGGGACTTGAAGGGAATCTAAGGGTGAAAAGGGATGATTTGTGCAAATGATAGATGACTAGGATGAGAATTATTTTTCTAGGTGTGGGGAGGTTGAATGGAAGAAGGGGGTGGTGGGTAATATGGTGAAGTTGATGACAAGAGGCGAGGAAAGTATAAAGTTGTAGAGGTAGGGTGATGAGATAAGGGTGGAGAAATAGGAAGGTGATGTGGATTAGGCAAAGTGGTATAGGAAGGTGGATGGATGGTTGGTGGTGGGGGAGATGGGGTAATATGGGGGGATATTAATTAATGAGTTTATTTGGACAAGGTCGGGGTAAGGTATGAATACGTGGAAGGTAGGGGAGGCTCGTATGGGTTGGAAATTATGTGAAAATACTTGAAAGGTTCATTATCAATGGGAATGCAATGTAGGTGACCCTTGTGAACATATTTGAGGTAATGATGCAATGTCAAGGGGATGCATCACATATCTCAAATCCATGGCCTTCCAAGTAGCACATTATATTGCATTTCACCTTCAAGGATATGACATAAAGTATGAATGGTTTTCACACCTACTTGAATAGGTAGAACAACCATTCCAAGTGTTGAGCATAAGGCATCATTGAAAGCCCATAGAGTGAAGGTGGAGGCAACAATGTGGGAAGATGGTAGGTTGAGATGTTGGAGGGCAATATAAAAAAAAAAAAAGATGTTGGAGGGTAATGAAAGTGATGATGTTGATTGAAGAGTCGGTATCAACTAAAACTCATTTGAAAGGCTTGCAATCTATATGAGCCATAATATGCAATGGAGGATCAGGTACTTCTACTGGTAAAATTTTGATTTCATAATCGTAGAAGATAATTGAAGGTTCCATTAAAGTTCTGATGCTGCCTATAAAGTTTGCAAAGGTGTTTGGATCTTGAGTTTGAAGGTCAATGGATTTCAAAATTTCCATCAATACCTCTCGATGTGGAGGTGATTGTTGAATGAGCTCATAGATTGAGAGTTTGGTTGATGTCATCTTGAGGCAATGCATGAGGGAGTTTGTCAAAGATATGATGGGTCATGGTGAAAGGGAATGGCCTACAATAGTGGAGGTGGCAAGGTAGAAGATGAATACATGTTGGAATAACCAATCAAATGCATCATTCAATTAGGTTATCATTTATTTCGAGTAACATGTATCATCCCCACAAAATTTTGGTGATGTGGAACATTGTTTTGATGGTTAACTTGGTTGGGAGGGGTGGTGGAATTTGATGCGTCATGAGTTGGTTGAGTTACCACGTGCTATGGTAGGGGGTTATAATAAATTCCTAGGTTCTGATTAGGGGGAGCAAGAGGAATCTTAACAATAATGACTTATTTTTCGATGAAATCTTGTACCAAATGCTTAAAGTGAATGCAATCATTAATATCATGGTCCATTTATCGCTGGTAAACATAGTAATGATATTATTTATATGATTAGGTTTAGGCCTATTTGGATCCTCTAGTTTTTATTTTAATAAGGAAATTGCTCACGCCTCATAAAGTTTTTGAAAAATGACCAAATAAGGCTCGAAGAGCAATGTAAAATTATGAGGGGGCCTAGCAGAATGCCTGGGATAGTTATCTAGTTGTGGTGGGGGGTTTTGAAGTTGAATGGGAGGTGGTGTGGCATGATATGTGGGTTGATGAGGCAGATATGGAGATGGTTGAGATATGGATTGCTAAGGGGGTGGAGGTTGTTGAGGTTGTTGATTGGACGTGGTTGGGCTACTTAGCACCACCTAGTTGACTTGATTGGACTTGGATTGATTGTTAGAGGTACCCTTAAAATTATTTTTTGGCCACTATTTATTTTTAAGCTTGTTTTTATCCTCTTGTATTTTAATTTCTTTAATGGTTTTTTCTTGTGCTAGATCTTCCTCAAGTGTGTGATATTATTAAAGTTTTAACAATAAATATATGGGCTTTGAACAAATCCTCATGAATAAATAGGTTAGCTCAATGGTGGGGAGAAAAAAAAGGTAGTTTTGTTATCATATCTCTTCACCGAGTATCATAATCCAAGATAGGTTCATCGTCAATTTGATGAAGATTGTAAAGATTAGTTAGTATTGTTTTCTTTTTGACATTGAGGCAAAATTACTCCAAAAAGATATTGGCCAACTCTTCAAAACTATAAAGGCTATACCTGAGCAAGTGATTATACCAATCCAAGGGTCCTCCCCCAAGGGATAATAGAAAGGTGCATAGCATGAGGGGATCTATCTCATTGATAAGATAATAGGTACGGATTAATAAGCTCATATGCTCTTGGAGATCCTATTTTCCCTTCAAATTTTTATATTTGGGAATTTCAAACAAGGGAGGGTATGGTGGTGTTGGTACTGATAGATGGATGGGATAATTTTGGAGTCGAATACGTGTCAATTTTTGATAGCTAATACCAACAACTTGTAGCTTCAAACTATTGATCTTGTCGACCAACAATTGAAATACATTTGGAGTGGCTTGGGAGGCTAAATATGATGGTTTCAATTGGGGGTATGATTGGCATGGATGAATATAAGGGTATGGATATTGGTATTTTTGATGAGTTGGTAGCTGATATTATGGATGAGTTGACGGTTGATATTGTTGATGAATTAGCAACTGGTATTGTTTATGTGGTGGTTGTTGATATTGTAGAGGTGGTTATTGGTATTGCTAATGAGGTTGTTATGGGTATTACAATGGTGGTTGTGGGTGTTGCTGATGAGGTGGTTGTTGGTATTGCTAATGAGGTTGTTGTTGGTATTGTTGATGAGATTGTTGTGGGTGTTGTAGTGGTGGTTGCAAATATTGTGGAGGTGGTTGTTGTGGGTGTTGTGATAGTGGTTGTTGATATTGCTGATGTGGTGGAGGTTGGTTGTATACCTTGGAATCTAGACTTGGTTGCATGGGTATGATAATGAGTGTTGGATTGCTGAAGTGAATTTGGTTGTGATTGGTATTTCTAATGAGTATTTGGTATTGGTGCATGGTTGGTGGTTGTAGATTGAATGAGGCTTAATAATAGTCATGTGCTGGTTGATACTCATTAGGTTGGTATTGGTAGTGGCTAGAGGGGAATTTTGTGGTTGTGACGAATATCCATGATAAACATTTTGAAGGAGAGACATCAGGGCCTGTATTGTTGATGAACAGGTAGCCCATGATAGAGATTGTACAAAAAAAGATTCTTAGGTGGATGGAGGAGGTGAAATATTTGGTACCTAAGGTGGTGGTTGATGCATGTGTGTGTCGTATGATGAAGGGTCTAGTTGCTAGAAATTTTTAGTATGCACTTGTTGCATAGAGGAATAATTTAGTGGGTTGTGTGAGAAAGGAGGTTGTGACTGATAAGAAGTGGTGGGCAGAATATTATGATAATGGATGGCAATATTGTGAAATAAGGGGTGATGTTGGTATATTGGGGTAGAGTGAAGAAGTGGAAATAAGTGGATGGAGTAGATGTGGGAATATGGGATGCAACATTTACATAAGCTTGGTGTTGTTGGTTTGGATCAATCATAGTGTAGGATGGTGTGGCTGAGGTAAGGTGAATTTATGATGGGAATGAATTATGGGAAGAAGATGGACAGTTTGGATCAGTGGATACCGACATGTTGCTGAAATTGTGTTGGGGTTTTGATCCCTTAAATAAAAAAATTAGGTGGCATGCCAGGGACCAATATCTCAAATGTGAGGTTATGATCGACAAACGACACATGAGGTGGATTGGGATGATGAGTTATTTGAGCATAAGTTTTCTCTTGGGGAGTAGTTTAGACTATACGAATTTGAATATTCAATGGCAATAGAGATGGTAGGGTGAATCAGGTGGAGGAAACTGGCCACTATGAAGGGCATGTGCAGTATTGGAGTCAATGAGCATAATGTTGGGATTGTTCAAAGACATGGGAGTCCTTGAAATAGAAGATTCAAGAATGCTGGGATTGAGGAGGTGATGTGTAGCACCCAAATCATGTTTGAGGTGTTATATTTTTTGCAGGTTGTGGGTGTGATTATGGGTCTCACCGAACAAGTTACAATGATGTAGTTGCGATGCTTTCCCCTAATGAATTAGGGGAGAAATCGATAGATCAGAAGTTTGACCTGATTGGTCCATCAAGGCTCAGGATTGGGCTTGGGCTTGGGCTTGGGCTTAAGCTTGGGCTTGACTATGAGTCAAAATTATAAGCTTTGTGGGAATATAATGGGATGTAGATGTGGGTTTTGGTGGCAATGGTGCATATGGGGGTGAATTATTATATCTACACAAACAATCAATAAAAAAAACAATAGTAGTTTTTATGTTCTCGTTATGATGTGCTAATGTTTGGTTGATGCTTTTGTGAGATGTTTCTTTTAACTTTTCTTTTTTTTTGCTTTTTGGATCCTTTTGTTCTTTTTTGTTTTCTTTTTTTTGAATTTTATGTGTTTGATGAAACTAGACCTAAGAACTATGAATGGGATGGTGGAATGCAATCTAAATGGGTGTGTTTATGCCCACCTCTCTTACAAGAAATAGTACAAAAATTACTGAATACATTTCCTAGAATGGTGGTCATGGCTTGAGGTATCCTAAGGGACAAATTAACCTCTCAAGAGAGGTTGCACTGTCTAAGTCCTACTACCAGCCTAACCAAGCTTTTGTTTCACCCTCGGGTAGGCTCAAACAAGAATTATAGTTGCACGCCCACTAATTATTAAACCCCATGAATAAAGGGGTATCTAATCCTAACCCACCCCAAGATAGTCTCAAGAGTAGGGGATTTCTTAGTTATGAAATCTAAAAAACCACTCATGGGGTCTACTATGATTTCTAGGGGATGAACCGACATAAGGATATGAATTCCAACGTCATTGGTCTTGATTGGGGATTAGTGATGAAATCCAACCTTACCAATATGTGCAAATTGTACAAGTGTGTATGACTTGATTCTCTTTTTTTTAGTTTTATCTTCTTCTTTTTTAAATACCTGTATGAAATACAATTTTGTTTGAGTGCAATGCTTATCAAAATTAAATGCAAAGAAAGAAATTACTAATTCTAATAAGTATTAAGTATGCAAATGCAACTATGCTATTGAAAATGGAGTTCTAAGGAATTAAACAATTTTCAAAAAGGAAGAAGACTTTAAGTGGAAAGGAAAAGAATCCTAAAATAGAAAAACATATTCTAAGAAAAAATACTAGGTAGGAATTTGATAGAAAACCTACTGCTCAAAGAAGAAATATGGGTAGAGAACCTTAAAAGTAACTGTCTCGGGTTAGACGATCACAGATCTAAAACCGTTCGGGGTTATACGGTCACAACTATAACTATCAGTGACTTCCAAAAGCAGTAACCTAGGATCACAATAGAAAAATTTAGAAAAAAATACAGGATTGCTATAAGAATCCAAACAACTATACTTTAGAGAAAAAAATGATAATCCACGCTATAGGAAAGTGATCTTTTCTATTTGAAAACAAGAATACAAACTACTATATTGAAATAATAAGAGGAAATTTTCTAAAACTATTCTATTAATTAAAGAAAGCAAACTAGTTTAAGAAATTTGAGAATGCACTAATTTAGAAAATTTAACAAGAAGGTAGGCAAATCTATGGATTGGAAAGATATACTATGGTAAGAAGGCTTTAAGTAATTATGCAGAAGAAAGGAAAATATAAAACTACTTCTAAGAAAATAAAATTGAAATGTGCCAATGAATGTGTAGAAGGAATTGAGCTTGAAGAAAAGGTCTAAGCTAAAGAAATTAACACTACTAAATCTAAGTATATGGAGGAAACTATACTAAGAGAAAATGCAAACAACTAAGCTTATGATAATTAAAATGCCTACCCTAAAGAAAAATAGTGTTTCTAAACTAAAAAAGAAAAGCATACAAACAAAAGCAACTAATTAATCTAACTTGAATCAAAGAAAATTTGTGAAAATAACCAATCTGCTATGTTTGCCAATGAAAGAATGCTAATTTTTTATTTGAAATAGGGAGATAAGAATCCCCTACATGTGGTACTACACTATGTTGAAGATCGAAGACTACTTTCAATTGTGCTTTAATATCATCCTATTTTGGACGGTTGATGATTGGTGGCCATCCTAGGTCAGACAGTTGCTTTTTGAAGATGTCCTTGGTCATACGGTTTTTCCTATGTGCAATAATTGAAATTGTGATCATCATTTTGTAGATGAAAGAAAACAACACCATAGAAAATAAAACGAAAAGAAATATTGCAATGAGATTTATGCTTTGTTGCTAGTTTTTTATTACAAGTAAACCCTCGTGGGGATTTTACAAATATTGTATGAGTAATAGAGGGATCTGGTCCCTTTTACAAGTCCAATAACCAATGGTGCATTACATCTTATTTTGTCACAATATTTGACGGATGGATTTTCTATGACCACCACTTTTTGTGTTGGATCTACGTCGAGGTGAGTTCTTCTTGACCACCATTATTTGTATGGAATCTTTGTCAAAGTAGAATTTCCATGAACACCATTGGATCTATTTCTAATACCTGCAATGTTCTATTGTTGCCCCAGATACATGCATACACACCCACTAGACAATAGTCAGTAACATCTATCGAACCTCTCTAGATGAGGCCCAAATTTAAAAAGATAAATTATTATGCAGAAAGCTTATGATAAGATGTAAAAATAAATGTCAATTTAAAAATAAATAGATTATCTTACCTTTCTTACCTTATTTTTGTCATGATGCTTTGGCCTATGTCTAAAATTTACATGCAAGTTGTCTCTAGTTGTTGATCGTCTGAAGGGTTGATGATTGTGTCTGCGGATCATCTAGGGAAGGAAGACTATGACCGATGATCATTCAAGGTCAAACGACAAAGATCTGTACTATCCTAATGCTATCAAAATTGGGATTTGGACCTGCAAAAAAGTGTAATTAGCTTTTGGTCTTGACTTGGTGTTGAACTATCTAGTTGGCACACAACTTCAAAAATGAGATGTGAGCATCGAAAAGGTTTTCATGGATTTTCATGATGAAGTGTACACAAGATGGGGATGGCTATGAATGATGACTTAGGCTCAGTAATGGAAGCTTGGATCAAGATTTTGAAAATACTCATGCATGTATACCATCCTCATGCTCAATGGAGGAAGATGGGGTATATTTATAGAACTTAAAGGGGGAATGGATGAAGGTACTGACTTGGCCAGTTAAGTGGTGGAGAGGGCCAATTAAGATAGGTGTAACTTGGAGTTTCTCCTTTGCATTGGTATTATCACAAAGGATGTGCATCTACAAAAGAGGATATGTTTACCTTGGAGTTATCACTAGATGTGCACACCTTGGAATTGTCACCAAGGGTGTGCATGCATATTGAACAGGGTTATGCTAAGGGGTTGACCCTGAAATGTATTTATAAAATGGGGTAAATCAGTTTTGAAATCTAAAATTCTTTATAATTTCAAGGTGAAAAGGTCCCCTATTATTAGGGCTAATATTGGATATTTAAACTTAAAATGGTCCAATTATTATAAAAATGGGGTGAATCTACCCAAAAAGAATTTACACCCAAAAGTTTTGGGCTAATGGGTCCTGGTCAAGGGTCCCCAATATTAGTCAATTCCAAATTTCAAAAATCAAAATATTCACTAGTTAATGATGATTAGCCGATATGCATAACCTTGATATTGAAATGGATGTGTATCTTGGAATCATCACCATATATGTGTGCATGTTGAAATGGAAGTGCACCTTAGAATTATCACTAGATATATGTGCATATTGAACTAGAATTGCACCTTGGAACTATCACCAAATATGTGTGCATATTAAACTGGAAGTGCACCTTGGAATTATCACTAGATGTACACACCTCGGAATTATCACCTAGGGTGTGCATGCATATTGAAATGAAAGTGCAACTTGGAATTATCACTAGATATGTGTGCATATTGAATTGGAAGTGCACTTGGAATCATCACTAGATACGTGTGTGGAGAGGGGAATGCTCTCACAATGCTTATGGGTTAGATATAGGATGGTGTTTTTATGGGGTGGAAGTAGGTAGCCTAGGTGTAATTAATTTAATTATTTTATTAATTATTACTTAGGTAGAGGAATACTAATTAATTAGTATTAAATGAACGCACTTGGTTTTGGTATCTACAATCCTTAGATGTATTTAGTTTTGTAATTCACTGTATTAGATTATTCCTATTACACACAATTTACTATATCAAATCAATTGATAGAAAATATAGCACTACATATATTAAATCCTAGATTAAAAGTCTATTTACATGGAAAGACAAACGAATTACCTCTTCTATTTGAATACCTTTATTCAATTTTTTAAAGCAATAATAAATAAATATCTACTTCAATCTATGGTAAAATGGAAATGTCCAATAGTTTTTCAAATTTAATTTTGATGGTGCTTCCAAAGGATATCTAGGAAAAGTTGGTGGAGGTGGTGTTTTTCAAAATAATATAAAACATTAACTAACTATGCAAAGACTAAGACACTTCTTATATGGATTAGAATCGTCATTGAAAAATGATGGAAATATATTTTAATTGAGGGGGATTCATAAATTATTATTAGTGCTATAAAAAACAATAGATATGAGAATTATATAAAAATAAAACCATCAAATATTGAAAGTAGTTGATCATCATCTTGAATTTTAGAAGGCAACCATTAAGTAAGATTTTTATCTCTCTCATAATAATAAAAATAATAAAAAAATAACGATGAAAGCATAATTTCTTAGTAAAGATGAAAAATATCTTTAATAAAAACAATTAACAAACGATAATTAACCTTGGATTTTTTATTATTTTAATTATTTTGATCCTAATAAAACTTATTCATAACTTATTTACATATATTATTTATTATAGTACTTTTAAGTAAAAACATTTCGCAAGATAGTGGTTATTCTTACAAATATGAACACCTTCAATATTACTCTTATGAGTTTGTGCATAGACAATCAAATTAAATAAACTATTTATAAATAAAAATTAATTAATTAAGGTTTAAGAATGTTTTTAAGTAAATACCCTGAAGTAAATTTATGTTGTTACATAGATGAATTGGTTATAATTACAATTTTTAGTAAGTAATTATCAGCTGACAAGGGTTCAAACTATCAGCGAACCCTTCCAACACACTTACCGTCTCGTTAATGGTAACCCGACGTGCGATAGGAACCGCCAGACGTATAGGGTTCGCATCGTCTTCGTCAGTTTGATTCAACACGTGGCATGAAAGGGACCGTCGGACAAGTAAGAAATAGATCTCCGTCATCAATTAAGTGCAATACGCAAAAGAGTCGGAGCCTAAATTTCCTCTCAGTAAGCGCCCCAACTTACTAAACGCCCAACTTACCAATCCATTTAAACCACAAACTATGTTGGTGTAACTTAACCATAGCACAAAATTAAGATGGTTATGAGAGAAAAGCACTTATATAACTTACCAATCCACTTAAATCACAAACTATTTTGGTGTAACTTATCATAGCACAAAATTAAGATGGTTATGAGTGGAGAGCACTTATATAATTTAAGAAATTTGAGTCTCCGTGCTCTCAAACCTACAAATAAATCCCAAAAAGACATTTATGAAGATTGAATTTTGCTGGTATGCAACCAATAACATTAATCGGAAAATAAAATTAACTAATTATTGTTTCTAATTTTATTAAGAAACGAAGACCAATAATGGGCATATGTTTTCTACAAAATCAAAGGCAGTTCTGGTAAGTTGCATTGCAACTAAAAATCTTAGTATGTATTTTTTTTTGAAGAATATAATGTCAATATTCATGTAACTAAGGCACACGGTTGTTGAACAATTTATAATTAGTTGATTTAACATATACATAGAGTAAAGAAAATGCAGAGAATCACTTGATATTGGGATTAAATTTGACTTTAGCTTAGTTTAAATTTCTTAATCTTATTTTAGAATGATTATAATTAAAAATATATATTTGTAAATATATTTAAAAAAAATAATAGTTTAAGTAATTATAATATCAAGTAATATATTAAAATTTTAGTTTTTAAATTTTTAAAAAATATTATTTTACATAAAGACATAAGACGAGGAATACAGGGTGAGAGAGTTCGAAGGAAGAGAGAGCTAGGACAAGGGTTTTAGATAAAATTACAAGAAAAATAGAAGACGGGGCCTGCCAACAAAATTTTTCAACAAGGATGATTATAGTAAGGAAAAGATATACCTAGAGGAAATGCAATAAATTTAAAATGTAATAGACAACCAATTTTTATAATCCACATAGAGTGAAGGAAAAAACAAGCATTTTTAGTTATATAATATAAAAAGAGATAAGAGATCACAGTGTACCATGAAAACAAGGCCAATGGTTGAAGAGAACTAGAAACAAAATTCATGGCATAGACCAAATCAAAGAATCTGAAGCAAGGAAAATTGATATGGTCAATAACTTGAGTGAGATTGTTTTGAGGGTAAACTACCAAAAGGGGCTAATGGTCCCAATACCCAATATGTGAAAGGAGTCAAGGGAGGTACCACCAAAAATAAATTTAAAGGATGTCCTTCGCACGAAACAACCCCAACCATATGTGATCAATAACTTGAGGGTGCCATGAAGAAATTTGAGGATGCCTAAGATAGATCCTAGGAAAACTACAACGGGGAGTTTAAAGGTGGTGGATGGTTCCTTGATAGTGAAGGTGAATATGGAGAACATTTAGAATGGAATAGAAGACATGGAGAGGAGAGGGATGATATGTCGATTTATGTGGTTCAAATCGATCCTTTCAACATTTAAATTGTGGGTTGCTAAACAATGGCAAACAAAAGGTTAATTCTAAATCTCTACCTATCCCAATGATAATTTCCCTGTTATTTTTTCTTGTAAAGAAGACAGAGAACAAATATTCCAAGTGGACCATGGTGTTTTGGAAGAGGGCTCTCTTTATGAAACCTTGGCATACTAAATTCAAAGTGGAGGAAGAGATGCCATCCATAGCACCAACTTGGGATAGACTTTTTGGCTTGACAGTAAATTTTTGAATTAGGTAGTATTTACGACAATTAGGAATACCCTATGAAAAATCATGATGGTTGTTAATAGTATATATAAATTTTAGCAACATGCTCAGATATGTGTGTTAATATATTTTAACAATCCTCTCCAAAAAAAGATCACTTTGTAGTTTGGGAGGAAACATGAGAGTAAGAGGTGGATTATGAGAACATACCTTTTTACTAAAGAATCTACCATGGATATGGTCATTTATCAAAAGACTATACACATAAGTTCCTATAGCAAAGAAGAGATAAAACATATCCTAAAGGGTTCTAAGTGTTAAAAAAAAAATAACATTTAAAAGAAATTGACAATGAGGAATCAGACAGTGGTGTCAAACAATATGTTTGGAAATCTCCCCCTTGACAATCTTTTGGATGATGAGGAGGATACAATAAAGGCATAAGTCCTAGAGATATAGTTCTATGGTTGTATGAAGGAATCTATACTAAAAGAGGTAAATAACACCCTTGACACCACCCTAATCATGTAGAGCAACAAACAAGAAGTAGTAAATCAGTCAACAACATACTACCAATGGAAAAACAAGGGGGAAAATAAGAATAAGAGTAATAATTTGTTAAAGGTAGAAACCATAAAAAAATCAGAGCCTCTACAAGACCTCATTGAATCTACCAACCATAACTTGGTGTTGTACACACATACGCCAAGGTTGGATGTTATTAAAAAATTAGGAGGGGTGAGCCAAGAGACAAGTAAGAAAATGTAAATGGACACTAATCAAAATATAGGATGCAAAACTAATCAGCACCATGTGGTAAAAGAAAGAAGAAAATATAATAGCAACAGGTAAGGTTAATGCCCTTACCCACATCTTTAATCCCCAATACTAATAAAGATCATCTCTTGTAATATTAAAGATCCAAGGGGAGTCCCTCAAAACATAATGACATTAGAAGAATGATACAGATAAATCAACCACAAATCATCTTCCTTTAGGAGACAAAGGTATCAATGAAAGAGATGGAGATAATTGCAAGTGTGACATGCTAGAAGATTGAAATCCCTTGGATCCCAAGGGGCATCAAGAGGCATTTAATACCTTTAGTATTCTAAAGAGGTAGTTATCCACCAAGTTGTGGATAACTAGGGTCTCTTGGTAGTTGCAACATAGAGTAGGTAATCATACCAAGTTATGTTCTACGTTAATGCCTATGCATTTACTATCTTGGAGGAGAAATGGAGATAATGGAATAACATAAACTACATTATTATCGAATTTCCTAAAGCATAAGCCCTGGTAAGAGGATATTTAAATACTATCCTATCTTTGGAAGATAAGCTAATGGGAATATTATCTTATATGGGAGCATAGACCTCATGAAGGAATACATAAAAAACCTTCACCTTATGGATGTCATGCTAGACAATGGCTTGATGACCTAGTCTAATAGGAGTTAAGGATCTACTTGCATTTTGGAAATATTAGATAGGTTTCTACTATCAGATAAATTTCTAATTCATGGACACATTCCTAGGGTGAAGATCCTAAATAAAGTAGGCTCATATCATTGGTCAATCATGACAAAACTATGGAAATCCAAGGCCAAACACTCACCATTCATATTTTAACTGATGTGATTTAGAGGTAACTCTTCTAGACCCAAAGTGCAATAATGGTGTAAGGTAAACTTTAGAATGAAACCAATATGTGTTGCTTTGTGATGAGGCATCAATATATTAGATCCAATATAAGGAGCTATAATTAGGAAGAGTTTGGAGGTGTCAAGAAGAAAAAGTTGAAAGTTATAGCCCAACTCAAAGATTTGAATAAATAGATCCACATGGATGGCTTCACAAAGGGTATGAGTATGGCAAAGATAAAAATTACATCCCAACTAGTGGAATGGAAAAAATGGAAGCACTATTATAGAAGTATAAATCTAGAATCCAATCGCTCTAAGATGGGGACCATAACATAAGATTCTTCCACAAATATCTTCTAGCCCATAGATCGCACAACTTTATACGCTCCTTGAGAACATAAGCATAAGATATTATCCACACATGGGAAAGTATTATGTTTATCATAATAAACTATTTTGCAACTGTATTCATAGTAGGACCTCTAGATATTAAGGCCCAACATGAAATGTTATAGGAGATACCTACAATAATAATAAAGGATAATTTAGTTTTGACTACACCAGTAACTACCAAAGAGTTATAGTATGTGATTATCAAAATGTAGAAAGGTAAGACTCCTAACTTGGATGGATTTCTCATCAAATTATACTAGTAATTTTAGGATATCTTCATTGAGAAAGCTAGGAAAGCTAAATATGTCCTAAAGGAAATCAACAAAATGTATATAGCATTGATCCCAAATGCACAAGATGTAGAGCATATTATCGGGTTTAGACCAACAACTTTATGTAATATCCTAATCAAAATAATCACCAAGGTAATGGAAAAGAGGCTCAAAATGCTTTTACATAAGATTATCTCATTAGAACAAGGTGGTCTTGTGGAAGGCAGATATATAGTGGATGATATAGTTTTGGCTCAAGAGGATATTCACTCCATGAAAATGTAGAAATCCCCATCCATGTTCATCCGATTTGACTTAATCAAAGCATATTATAGAGTGGACTGGCATTTTATCCTCAAAGTAATGGGTCAATTTGACTTCTCGTGTGAATGGATAGATTGGATCAAGAGATGCATTTCATTATTGTCATATTCAATTTTGATCAATGAATTTCCTTCATAATTGTTTACTATGTTCATAGGTATTATGAAGGGAGATTATCTCTCCCTATATTCATTCATCATTCTGGCCTAATTCTTGGGAAGAACAATGACCAAATATAGGGAACACCAAATTTTAATAATATCACTATTACAAATGGAGCCAGACCAATCACTCACCTCTAGTTTATTGAAGACTTTACTCTGTTAGGGAAAGTAACAGTGAAGGAAGAATCAATAGTTGAACATATTATAAGTTTTTTCTTAAAATCCATGGGGCAATGAATCAATAAAAAAAGTCCAAGTTATTTTCTTCTAATAATCACCCATATAGGAGATCATGGTTCTTGAAAATCTACAATACCAAAAGACCTCCATCTCCATCACCTACTTAGACGTTGCTCTTAAAACAAGGAGACTGAAGAAGGAGAATTAGGATTGGCTAGTGGATAGAGTAAAAAGGAAAATAGAAAAATGGACTAATCAATGGCTATCATCACAGGGAAAAATAATCCTAGTTAAATCAGTCCTTCAATATGTCTATTTATATATCCATAGTTTTAGATATTCCCAAGGCAGTGTTAAGAGAGCTAGATCAAATAAATCATTGATTCCTTTGGAGGGGAAATAAAGAGGAAAAGAAATGAGTGCTGGTGCAATGGGAAAATTTATGCCTTTATAAACATAAGAGGGACTAGGATTCAGATCGACGGTCAATAACAACAAGGCACTAGCTACTATGTTGTGTTGAAGGATGTTGAATAATCCCAATGCGTTATGGACCCAAAATATAAGAGCTAAATATACAAAAATAAAATTTTGATAGACATTATTTACGACCAACTCCCTAGTAGAGGATCCTCTATCTTAGTTTTTGAGGATAGGAGAGGAGTTTAAAATGAGCTCTTTTGGATAATTCACAATGGTCAACACATGAAATTTTTGATAGACTCTTGGGACGAGAACCAACCTTTGGTGGTTCAATTTCCAGAGTGAAGACCTTTCATGGGATGGATACATAAAACAAATTGGATAAAGGTAACAAAATATTGTAGGTACCGAATCAAAAATTCAAATGTTGGGAGAAATTGGGTCCCTACAACTGAATGACAAATTTAAATCTTAGAGAGGTAGAGGATGGATATCCAACAAAATCTATAAATAAGATCACTTTTATGTTCTCAAATGGAGAATCCCCTTGGATGGAAAAATAAAAGTCATGGGAAGTATACTATAGATATGGATAAGAAGTTATATGCCAAATTACTCCTAACCCACACTGAGACTTAAACAAATATGGGCACATAAGTTATGGCCTTAGGTGAGATTATTTATTTGGCTTCTTTTGCATAAAAGGGTACTAACAGGGGAATAAATTATGAAAAGAGGCTACCATAATAATTTTAGGTGTAAGATATGTGGGGAACCTTGAAACACTCTACCACTTATTTATTGAGTATCTTGTAGCCTCAAAGTTGTGGAAGATGATGACTATCTTGCTTGGTATTGATTGGTTTGGATTTACCACCGTAGAGTGTATGTGGAGATGTCATGACCCTACTTTTGGCAGACCTATTTTTGATGGATTTATGTTTGTTATATTGCTTATGGATGGAATGATTGTTTAAATCATTTTTATATGCAAAATTACTTGTTTCTTATGAGAAAAATGTGATGTGGATCTGTTGTGGGATGTAGGATAATTCCATGTTTGGATTTGAGAAACATACATTTGATGTGAGAACATGATGTTGCTAATGAAAAGTGTATTTTTGTAGGAACAAGTTTCTTTATAGTGGCAGAAAGAGCAACCACTGAGAAAAGAATACCTTGGGGAAATGATGTGATGGGTAAATTATCAAAAATTATGGGAGGCAACATGAAAGAATACCCCTTTTCATGAAGATGCATATCATGAATTTACTTTGTTGCATTTGTGTATTTCAGTAGTTCTTATAATGCAATATGATAAAATGAAAGAACAATGGTTGATTGATAATTACCATAGTGAAAATATTAGGGAAAGATCAACTTAGAGCAAAGAATAGTTTTATATGAATGATCTTCTCTTTTAATGCTTCGGTGAGTGCTTTACTTTCGATTGTTTTAGAACCCATAGCATTTATGGTAGGAACGTGGTTCTGGTTATGTTATGTTCATTGGATTCCTTGTGGGGGAGTGCAACGGAGTGGGTTGTTAAGGAAACAAGGGAAGTTAATGCACTAGAGTCTGGGGAGAGTGGACACCGGACGAAAGGAGGAAAAAGGAAAAGAGGACGAAGGAAGTAGAGATCACATTTTTTTGGAGAGCAATCTTGAGAGGACTGGTTTTTGGATGCAACCGAGGCGTGAAGGCAATGAGCGACTGGGTTTAGTAAGTAAAGAAAAACTGATGCTTCTTGTTGTGTTAAAACTTCAAAGAACTTGTGATTGAAAATGGGTCTGTGTGAGTGCAATTGTGTCTGGGATATTTTGTTGATAGTCCATCACATGAAAGAATTGCTTATGCTTTATATTTGGTATGTTGATAGAGAAACATTCCGTAATGGCTTTTATTTTTATAAGAGAATGGTTGTGTTCTAAACTTTAGCATTGCTATGTACATATCCAAGATTTCCATTAGTAGGTTCATCTGGTCTAGTCACCAGTAATGGATGGTTTTGCCTTGGGCATTATTTTTCCTTGGTATGGTTGTTGGGAGGATAAATTGATGTGAGGATTGTTGAGTAATGTGTAGCGTGTGTTTCTTTAGAACAATGGAGACCATTTACGTGTATCTTTTATTACTCTTCTACCATGTCAAAAATGATTGGGTAAAACTTAGCAGTTAAGACAAGATACTTGGTGAATGTGTAGTCATTGGAAATGAGAACGATGACCTACAATTGCATTTAGATTATACTTAATTTTCTATGGCTATAGAGAATATGTATTTTTGAATGCTTTAATCATTTTTATTGTTGTTGATAGCAAATATGAGGACTAGTGAATTGATACTCGTCCCTAGAATTGAATGATTATTCTGAAAATGCTTGGTTTATTTGTTTAATGAGAAGATAGAATGAATTAAACCTAAAGACTAGGTTGATGTGAATTCCTGAAAACAATGATAATTGATAGACGTATTAGAGGAAGAATGGATGCTTCTTACTGTAATTGTTATTTTGGAATTCTATTTCATTGAAAGGAATGTGTCAATGAATGCATTGTATTATCATTGCTTTTTATTTAGAGAGATCTATTATTGCTTTGAATGAATGTTGAGAATCCTCGAAGAGCCGAGGAGCCATCTCTGATCCTCGAATTAAGGTAAAATTTTCTTGGTTGGTATTGCTACACTACTACTGAAGTATTCTCTGGATGTCGGTGTGAATGCTATTGTAGGTACAACTGGAGTTGCACCAATGAAGATCTACTTTTGGATGTGAGTGCGGGATGTTTCTAGTTGTAGAGGAAGTAAAGCTTCTCAAGGAGTAGTTGGTGCTCAATGATCACCAACTAGAATATGGAACTGGTCTTAGTCAAGTGATGAACGACAGTAGAACTCCGACTACCTTAATGCATTTCTTATGAAGAGATGGACTTCTCATGATTTGATTCACTTGTATAAACATCTCTAGGGGTTGTCTAGTGATGTACTACCAGAAGTGTGATTCGGAATTTCTATTTATAGTTCGGTTAGATGTCAAGAAAATCTATAATGAATATCAAGACCATGCAGTTGAATTAATTTTGGCCTCATGTAAAGATATGTTGATGTTATTTTGGTGTTTTATGGAATTTAACTAGAATCATCTGAATCTAAGCTAAAATTGATTAATGCATTAGATTATGTTCTAGTGAAGTCAAGTTTCGGAGTATCTCTAGGAATAACGATGTGTCTTGAGTAAAGTAGATATTATAAATTTTACCCTATATGTGAGTATAGACATTTGGGTATTTAGAGCCTTCGGGTGACGTCTATAGTAGATGATTACTCATTACTCAATGATTAGTAATGGAATGTAAGTAAATTGGCTATTATTTTAAAAGGAAATTAAAAGAGAGATTCTCCCAACTCATACTCATGTAATTGATATCACCTTTGAAGTAGCTTGGGTAATGGAAACTAGAGGGTGCCCGATTTTATATTAGATATCGGGTAAGGAATCCTCTTAGGGAGAGATGTTGGTCAATTAATATGGATGATGCTTAGTACTCCTACTCTAAAGGAATTGAGTAGTGGGTAGATATTAGCATATTCATAGAACTCTTTCACTAAAAGGCTTGTGATTAAGAGTAGTGAACTATGTCTATAGATATCTTACGCTAAAGGATTTGCGTATAGAGAATGACTAGTGTCCTAGAACCCTTGAACTAAGGGACTTGTGCAAGGGTAAGGACTAGGGCCTTTCCTTTCAATGGAGCGAAAGGAGAACCAACTACAATGTTAGGAATTAAATGTAGTTGGAGTGAAAGAGAGTTGCACTAATGCTTCACCCAAATGGTAGTGTGGTGAAGTAGGGATGGTTGCACTTTAGGCTTGGTTTGTAACTCTTAGTTGAGGGTTATGATTCTCTAGGAAGGAACTCTAGAGACTAGGTCTATCTTTCATTAGAATGAGAACTTTATCAACCTCTATGATGTAATAAATATATTTTAAATATATATAAATAAATAAGGGATTGATTTAAAGTTCTATGTTTTAAGGGAATTTGGGTCACGACAGTTGGTATCAGAGCATGGTTCATAGTGGAATTGGATCACTACACAAGAATTAGTTTTCAGTATGAGATAGAAAACATATTAGATATTAATAATTAAAAAAATCTAATAGAAGAAAAATTACCCAAAAATGACTAGGATGTAGTGGGTAAACAATTATTAGTAGGAAGAGCAATTTGAAGGACCAAATGCTAATGAATTCCTACTATCTCTTCTATGAGTGGCTAGGGACAATGCCACTAAAAAGAAGAAGAGGAGGTGTTGCCCCAACAACAAGGCAGACATGAGGAACCAATGCAGAGAATAGAACACCTATTGAGGGATTGGAAAACCCCAATGAGGGAGAGAATCTTACCGAGACCATGGCTCTACTTCAGGAGCAGGTAGAAGCCCAAAAATAGTTGTTGGATGTTGTGCTAAGTCGAGAAACACAATCTGGTAACCCAAGAAGGGAACAAGAAAATGAACCTCTTACAGAGGTACAATGGGCAAGAGTTCGACTGGAAGTTGAGCTGGGAAAGGAGATGAAATATCTAAAATCTTCCAAGTTTAATGGAGAGGAAGATGGGGATAAGGTCGAGGTTTGGTTGAAGGAGATAGAGACATATTGTAATATGAATAACTTCTCCTCAGGCACTCGAACATCGTATGCTACTTTACATTTGCAAGGAGATGGTTTAGCTTGGTGGGAAACCCTTAGTGAAGAGCAAAAGCTAGCGGCTGTAGTTGAATTAAAATGGGAAGAATTTGTAAAAGCTTTCAAAGAAATATTTCTCATGAAATATTTTTACTCCCAAAAATTTGATGAATTCACTAAACTTCATCAGGGAATTAGAACAGTGGAGAAATACTATCAAAAATTTATTAAGTTGGTGAAGTATGTGCCCGCTTACACTGAGAAAATGAAGATCCACAAGTTCATACTTGGAGTAGATCCTAGAATAGGACAAGAAGTGGACATGAGAGAACCTGAGACATTGCAAAAGGCTTATGAGTTAGAAAGAAAAGCTGAAGCATATCTCAAACCTTACTTTGATTATGAGGGATTAGATGATCAAGGCAAAGAGGCACTAAGGAAGAGGAACAATGCAGGTTTCATGAAGTGGGAGCGTGAGCAATCAATTAGAAGCATTACAGGTCAAGAAGAGAAAGAAGATAAGAAACAAGGAAAATTCAGAAGAAAGTTTTGAGGAAAGAACCGTAAATGCTATAATCAGGGCAACAATGGCAATAGATCACCCCAAAGATAGACTAACTTGCCAAAAGAAGAAGGAGCAACAAGGGAGCCGAGATGGAAAGAATATCTAGGACCAAAAGAGGGATGTTACATATGTAAGGGATCACATTATGCTAACAATTATCCTCAAAGAGCAGGTATGGGTTCTAAAGGGAAGGAACCAATGTACAAGGAAACAACACCTAAGGAATCAACACATCGAATTTACGCTACAATAGGAAACCAAAATATGGATGGTCAAGCTACACCACTAGTGATAAGAGGTAAGATCTTTGGTAAAAGTGTTAAAATATTATTTGATAGTGGAGCTACAGATAGCTTTATTTCCACTAGCTTAGTTAGAGATGTAACAGAAAGGCCAAGAATCTTGGAACACGGGTGGAAGGTTGAGTATGGTTCAGGACAAACCTACTCTATGAACCAATGTTATCCTATGGCTGAAATTACCTTACCTAGTGGAATGACCTTAGGATATTTATATGTTGCACCATTGCATGCTTTTGACATAGTATTGGGAATGGATTGGCTACAAGAACATAAAGTAGTGATTAATTTTTAGGATCGATGGGTTGAATATTCAGAAGAGGATGGGCTTGTTTGTAGAGTGAATAGCCTGTAGGGAATTTTCCAACCTCAAATCCTTTTGGCTATGCAACTTAAGAAAGCCATAAAGAAAAGAGGAATGGTATATATTGTGAAGTTAAATGAGATAGAGGATGGGAAGAAAGAAGAAGTGTTTGGGAAACACCCTATTCTCCAATAATTTAGGGATGTATTTTTGGAATATTTACCTGGATTACCACCTAAAAGAGAGTTTGACTTCTCTATCAAGCTTGAACCTGGAACAGAGCCTATTCATAGGGCTCCTTATAGAATGAACTCCATAGAGATGCAGGAACTAAAAGTACAACTTCAAGGATTATTGGAAAAAGGACTAATTAGACCTAGTGTGTCACCATGGGGTGCACCAATGTTGTTTGTAAAGAAAAAGGATGGATCTTTAAGATTATGTATTGACTATCGAATGTTAAATAAGGCAACTATTAAAAATAGATATCCTTTACCTAGAATCGAAGATCTCTTCGATCAACTTAAGGATACCTCAATATTTTCAAAGATTGATTTGAAATCAGGATATCACCAATTGAGAATTCAAGAGGAAGATACTCATAAGACAACTTTTAAAACTTGATATGGACATTATGAGTTTATTGTCTTGCCTTTTGGGCTGATGAATGCTCTAGTGACATTTATGAATCTGATGAATAGTATCTTTAAAAAATACCTAGATAGATTTGTTCTGGTGTTTTTAGATGATATTTTGATATATTCCTGAAACAAGGAGGAGCATGATAAACACCTCAGATTAGTGTTGGAATTGCTAAGGGAAAAGTAGTTGTATGGGAATTTATCTAAGTGTGAGTTTTATGTGTTAGAGGTGCAATATCTAGGGCACATTATTTTGGTTGAGGGAATTGTTGTAGATCCTAAGAAAGTAGAAGCCATATTAAATTGGTCATCACCAACAAATGTAACAGAGGTCCGAAGTTTCATGGGCTTAACTGGGTACTATAGGCGATTTGTGAAAGACTACGCCAAGATCACCTCACCGATAACTAATATTCAAAGGAAAGGGAAGGAATTCAAGTGGATAGATAAATGTGAATCCACCTTTGATTTACTTAAGGAGAAGCTTACTACACCTCCTATACTAAGAATACCTGATCCACAAGGAAGTTTTTTTATTTGTACAGATGCATCGCTAGAGGGACTAGGAGGAGTGCTCTCACAAGAAGAAGTGGTAGCCTATGGATCAAGGAAGCTGAAAAAGCATGAAGTTAATTATGCAACTCATGATTTAGAGTTAGCAATTGTAGTATTTGCTCTCAAGAGTTGGCGATATTATCTAGTTGGAAGACCCTTTGAGCTAAATATAGATCATCAGAGTCTTCAATACATGTTCACCCAACCCTTGCTCAATGCTAGACAAAGAATATGGATGGAATTTCTCGTAGAATATGATTTTGGCATTGAATACATTAAAGGAAAAGAGAATAAGGTCATAGATGCGTTGAGTAGAAGGAGACACATGGCAGTATTATCTCGTATTCATGTTGATTTGATGGAACAAGTCAAGGTAATGCAAAGTCAGGATGATTACTATAATCAAATCCAAGAAAATATGGAAAGGAAACTAGATGAAAACAAATAATTTAGCATCAAGGATGGTTTTCTATGTTTTAAAGATAGAGTAGTAATTCCTAGAAGTGGAGATCTGAGGAAGATGATCATGAATGAGGCTCATAGATCCCCCTACTCTGCTCATCCAGGAGGAGCAAAGATGAGAGAAAATATGAAAAGGATATTCTTTTGGCTAGGAATGAAGAGAGACATAATTGAATTTGTTGCTCAATGCCTTGAGTGCCAAAAGGTTAAAGTAGAACATCGACATCCTATTGGTTTGTTCTACCCACATGATGTGTCGATACAAAAATGGCAAGTAATCTCAATGGATTTCATAGTAGGGCTACCTAAGACCAAGTTCCAACATGATGCGATCCTAGTAGTGGTTGAAAGATTGACCAAGGTTACACACTTTATACCTAGAAGCACCAAGGATGATGTCATGGTTGTGGCTAATAGATTTTCCAAGGAGATATTTTGGCTTCATGGTTTTCCAGAGGTAATTATTTTAGATAGGGATTCAAGATTCACATCTGAGTTTTGGCAAGCCTTGCATCGAGCCATTGGCACTAGGTTGAACATCAGTTCAACTTATCACCCTGAAAATGATGGACAAACTGAAAGGGTGAATCAAGTGTTAGAGGACATGCTTCGCATGTACTGTATGGATCAAAAAACCTGTTGGGAAGAGTACTTGCATCTAGTGGAATTTACCTATAATAATGGTCATCATTTGACATTAGGCATGGTATCATTCGAAGCTTTGTATGGCAGAAAATGTAGGACACCATTATCTTGGGATAATCTAGAAGATTGGATTATGCTTGGGCCAGACATGGTTAAAGAAATGGAGCAACAGTTAAGAACAATCAGAGAAAGGTTAAAGGAAGTTGTAGATCGACATAAAAGTTATGCTGATCTCAAGAGATCACCTAGAGAGTTTGTTGTTGGTGACAGGGTATTCTTGAGGGTGAGACCGAAGAAGAGTGCTATCAAGTCTACAAAGCTTGATCCTCATTTTGTAGGACCCTTTGAAATCTTAGAAAAGATCAGTCTTGTGGCATACCGACTTGCCTTACCACCTAATCTGTCCAAGATTCACAACACCTTTCATGTTTCTTTGCTTAAAAAGTATGTTGCTAACCCTGAACATGTGTGGAATTTATCTAATTTGCAGATGGTGAACCCCGAGGCTATAGAGGTTTGACCAGTAAGGATCCTTGAATACCGATCCAAATCGATGAGGAAAGGAACCTTGGAGCAATGCAAGGTCCAATGGGATCTTTATTCTGAAAGAAATGCTACTTGGGAGAAAGTAGCAGACATGCAAAAACATTTTCCTTTTCTGTTTGAGGATGCTTTGTAAATATTTGTTTAATGTTTATGTTATGATAACACACAGAGGACTGTGTTAAGCCTAAGGGGGGAGGATGTCATGACCCTACTTTTGGAAGACCTTCTATTTTGATGGATTTATGTTTGTTATATTGCTTATGGATGGAATGATTGTTTAAATCAGTTTTATTATGCAAAATTACTTGTTTCTTATGAGAAATATGTGATGTGGATCCTTTGTGGGATGTAGGATAATTCCATGTTTGGATATGAGAAACATACATTTGATGTGAGAACATGATGCTGCTAATGAAAAGTGTATTTTTGTAGGAACAAGTTTCTTTACAGTGGTAGAAAGAGCAACCACTGAGAAAAGAATACCTTGGGGAAATGATGTGATGGGTAAATTATCAAAAATTATGGGAGGCAACACGAAAGAATACCCCTTTTCATGAAGATGCATATCATGAATTTACTTTGTTGCATTTGTGTATTTTAGTAGTTCTTATAATGCAATATTATAAAATAAAAGAACAATGGTTGATTGATAATTACCATAGTGAAAATATTAGGGAAAGATCAACTTAGAGCAAAGAATAGTTTTATAAATGATCTTCTCTTTTAATGCTTCGGTGAGTGTTTTACTTCTGATTTTTTTAGAACCCATAGCATTTATGTTACAAATGTGGTTTTGGTTATGTTATGTTCATTGGATTCCATGTGGGAGGAATGCAATGGAGTGGGTTGTTAAGGGAACAAGGGAAGTTAATGCACTAGAGTTTGGGGAGAGTGGATGTTGGATGAAAGGAGGAAAAATAAAAAGAGGACGAAGGAAGGAAAGATGGTGGTTTTTTGGAGAGTATCGAGAGGACTGGTTTTTGGACATAGTCGAGACATGAAGACAACGAGCGACTCGGTTTAGTAAGTAAAGAAAAACCGATGCTTCTTGTTGTGTTAAAAATTCAAAAACTTGTGATTGAAAATGGGTTTGTGTGAGTGCAACTGTGTTTGGGATATTTTGTTGATAGTCCATCACATGAAAGAATTGCTTATGCTTTATATTTGGTATGTTGATAGAGAAAACATTTCGTAATTACTTTTATTTTTATAGGAGAATGGTTGTGTTCTAAACTTTAGTGCTGCTACGTACATATCCAAGAATCCCATTAGTAGGTTCATCCAACATAGTCACCAGTAATGGATTGGTTTTGCCTTTGGGCATTATTTTTCCTTGATATGGTTGCTAGGAGGAGAAATTGATGTGAGGATTGTTGAGTAGTGTGTAGCATGTGTTTCTTTAGAATAGTGGAGACCATTTACGTGTATCTTTTATTTACTCTTCTACCGTGCCAAAAATGATTGGGTAAAACTTAGCAGTTAAGACAAGATACTTGGTGAATGTGTAGTCATTGGAAATGAGAACGATGACCTTCATTTGCATTTTGATTATACTTAATTTCTATGCTGTAGAGAATGTGTATTTTGAATGCTTTAATCATTTTTGTTGTTGTTGATAGCAAAGATGATGACTATTGAATTGATACTCATCCCTTGAGTGAACGATTATTTTGATTATGCTTGGTTCTATTTGTTTATTGAGAAGATAGAAATGAATTAAACCTTAAAGACTAGGTTGATGTGAATTCTTAAAAGAATGGTAATTGATATACCTTGATACCATATGTCGGGGGTCTAGCCAATGCGAAACCGGCCTAGACACCCGTGGCACCCCGACTCGACCGTCGAACCCAGGCGACACGGGGACTACGCCTAACTTACACGGATCGTCTTACAATGTCCAGCAAACCGCCAAGCAGCCCAACTTAGTCTTAGCGCTTAACGCAAACGTTCGGGTTTCAAGTATTCGCAACAACCATACATCCGTAAAGCAAAGCAACAACAACCATAAAGCAAAGCATTCAGATTAACACATAGACGGGGCGAAAGGGCCCATTGCTTTATTATGTATATTCGGATTACATAAGGCCGAAGCCTCCAACAAAGCAACACGCACAGACAACAGCAACTTTGCTCTCATGCATACAACAGTCATTCACAGAGTTAACCGTTTGTAATAGTGCGTAGCCCTTACAAAGTCTTGGCGCCAAGCTTAAGTACCATGTGGCCTCAACCACCGCATTAAACACATGCGCGCCCAAGTCATACAACGGTTTACCCGCCAACGGCCTCAATGGCTACCTACCAGCATTGATGACAGCATGGCAGGTTTGTTCGCGGGGACCCCCGCCCTGACAGTCCACGGAAAGGCATTAACTGCCTTCCCATTCGCTGCCAGGCAAACCTGCCAACTACCCAACACTGTAGACCATTAATGCCGCCCTACGACTTAAGACTTTGCCATCGCCCAACAAAGAAACCTTCTCGTCGCGTCCCCGAGAAGTCAGACTGACAGTACCTTGCCAGCCACCTGGCAGCCGTCCGCCATACCGCATGACGAACGCCCATTCGGATCCAGCTTTGTTATGTGTCTAGCCCGCAAGGTCATCTTACCGTTCGCACATTGCCTCGAGGTTCCGCGCCGCTCCAACAGCCCAGCCTGCTGTCGCGTCGCTACTCGCTCGAGACACCTGCCTTCGACGAAACGTCCTTAACGCACAATCGACTAAGTTCCAACGGCACACCCGACCGCCCCTTGGCATGGAACTCCAACCGAACCACCCGGCCCATTGCAAATTGCCCATGATCGTGGCAAGGCCATCGCGATGACAACCTTACCACATCCTCCCCACCTGAGTCCGACGACGCCCTCGTCGTCGCGGCCCGGCTGCCGCCAACCCAGACGGGCGACCCAAAAGAAAAGTCTAAGGGTCCGAGGATCCTTCCGAAGCCTTCCGCTTCCAAAACTCTGCAATCTTGCTAGCCCACCTCAACAAGCTCTCTTCCCTCTCCCAGCTATCCACCGTGTCCCCCTTCCAAGTTACGAGGTACTCCATGTGCCGCCTGTTGCCCCAACCGATTGTACGCGAATCCCATATCCTTTGAACATCCTGCCCTGCGGCATCGCGGACATTTGCATATTTTGGAATTCTATTTTGATGGAAGAAATGTGTCAATGAATGCATTGTATTATCATTGCTTTTGATTTAGAGAGATATGTTATTGCTTTGAATGAATGTTGAGAATCCTCAAAGTGAGTGGTGGAAATTTAAGGCTTAGTATGAATGCTTGTGAGCATTCCTAAAAGAGCCAAGGAGTCGTCTTTGATCCCCGAATTAAGGTAAACTTTTCTCGGTTGGTATTGCTACACTACTACCAAAGTATTCTCTGGATGTTGATGGAAATGCTATTATAGGTACAACTAGAGTTGCACCAACGAAGATCTACTTTTGGACGTGAGTGCAGGACGTTTCTAGTTGCGAAGGAAGTACAGTTTCTCAAGGAGTAGTTGGTGCTCAATGATCACCAACTGGAAGATGGAACTGGCTTTAGTCAAGTAACGAACGACATTAGAACTCCAACTACCTTAATGTATTTCTTATGAAGAGATGGACTTCTCATGTTTTGACTTGCTTGTATAAACATCTCTAGGGGTTGTCTAGTGATGTACTACCAAAAGTGGGGATAGTTTCTTTAGGCTTGGTTTATAACTCTTAGTTGAGGGTTATGATTCTCTAGGAAGGAACTCTAGATATTAAGTCTATCTTTCATTATAATGTGAACTTTATCAACCTCTATGATGTAATAAATATATTTTAAAGAATAAATAAATAAGGGATTGATTTAAAGTTTTATGTTTTAAGAGAATTTGGATCACGAAAAGAGAGAATGGATTATACAGGATGGAGTAGACTAGTATGTTAGGCAGATAGTATGGGTAGGAACTACTGTCCTACTTGGAACATATGGAAGGAAAGGAACAAACACATATGTAAATAAGAGTCTATGGACATCCACTATATTTGACAAAAAACCATAGCTAACATACTGGAGATAGTTAAGCATAAGTTGAAGTATCCCCAAGAACCCCACCAATGATTGAAACATATCATGACTAGACTAAAAATTGTTTGTAAGAACAATAATCAACAAACAACGATCATAAGGTAACTAAAATTAGTAAGAAAGGAAAATTCATAGCCTTCCCTAGAGGATTGGGAAAAAGTTAACACAAATGAAACATCATGGGGGAATCCAGGAAGATCTAGTGCATGAGGGATAGGAAGATGGTTGAATGGAACCTCAATATTCATGTTTGTAGAGAATCTTGGCATACTTTCCAACAACCTAGTGGAGGGTTATGGCATCTTTAGGGGGCTCCAAGAGGCAATAAAGGTAGGCTGAAAAAAGGTGCAAATAAAATTAGACTCACAAGTCATGATCAACCATCTAAATAATCCAAGGGAGAATAGGAAGCTTGATTGAAGACTAAGAAGAATTGTAAAGAAGATTTAGATGGTACAAGCAAGCATCCTGTATTTAGAATACAATCATATCCCTAGATAAAAAAACAATGCTATAAATGCGATGACCAACTGGGCTCTAGACAAAGGCAACCTCACTTGTTATGATTATCCCCCTAGAGGGTGGGTAACGCAGATTAGGGGAGATATTTTTATCATATCTCGTAATGATAGCAATATTAGATGTATTTAGTTTTTTAATTCATTGTATTAGGTTGTTCCTATTACACACAGGTTACTATAGTAGATCAATTGATAAAAAAATTAGCACTACATATGTTAAATCTTGGATTAAAAACTTGTTTACATGGAAAGACATATGATATACCTCTTCTATTTGAATACATTAATATAATTTTTTTTAACAAATAATAAATAAATAAAAACATGAGACCCTAAGAAATGTTATCAAGTGTCAGAGAAAAGTTAAACTCTTAACTTCTTTAAAACTAATGGTATCCTAGGTCATGCCCAAGGAAATTATTTATTAGTGGTGTCAATGGATCCCTCCTTGTAAGGAGAAGAAATTGATATGGAGCCGAGCAATCCCAATATTTCTTTGGTGTATCTGGAAGGAGAGAAATAATAGGATCTTTAAAAGAAAAGCAAGGATCTCTAAGGCTATTTTTAACCAGATTCAAGTGAGTCTGTCTGAACTAATTATGCCCGAACAGATTAACAGATTAAAATTGACATTAGAATCTCTTCTTGTAGCTAGACCTCCAGTTTAGTTTTGGATTTCAAAAGAGCAAGTAGTGAGTCCTAAATTATGATCTTAGGACGCAATGAATTTCAGATTAGAAGGATATTAGTAATGTTTTGCTGAACTTTCTCTCGCAAATGGTCTACTTGGTTGTTTATGTAAACCTTCCCTAGCAAGGCAGTCATCTGATCACCCTAGCAACAGAATGCATATTCTAAGGACTTTTTTCTAGAGCTCTTACTTCTTCTCCAAGTTCCATGCACAGTACTCAGAGCTTAACTATCAAGTATAAATGCATAGGCTAGGCATAAGCTCAATAGGACTCTAGTTTTTTTAACCTTTAGTAAGTGTTGCTATCCTAAGAATCTTTCAATTTCTAGCTCACTTTTATGTAAAAGGATAAAAGACCTTGTTAAAATCTTTTTTTTTAATAACAACAACAAATAAAACTAATTACCCCTTTAAATACAATATATCAAAACAAAACATTTAAAATAAGATAAGCAATAAAAAGAAACATGATTATAATAAACATTGAAATGCCATTATCCAAGTTCAAATATTTAAAAACATATAACTTAAAATTACATAATTATCATCTAAATTTAAATAAAATAAAATAATTGATCAAATTTAAAGGTGATTTGGGATAATATAAAACTTTTCCCTTTATTTTTATTAAATTTATATTATAATTATTAAATATTTTAAATAAAAAGTAAACTTTTAAAAATTAAAATAAACGTAAAATCCTGCTATAAGACGAATAAAACTGTTTCAGTTCTATATTACTAATTTAAAATAATAATTTAAAAGCTAATGTGTAAGTAGATTGGTAGGTTGGAACGCTTGGAAAGTTTGTTAAGATGAAGAGTAGAGTTCATGTGTCAATACTGAATATGTAAATGGACCATTAGACTCCAACCTTCTTCGAGGATTTTTACTTAATTAAAATAATAATTTAAGTTTAATTTTAATAAATATAATATTTATATAGTTTTTTGGGTACAGTATAATGGTTTGGTTTTTTAAAGTTTAAAGTTCAAAAGTTGGTCGGGTGATTGTGGGAGGAATGGGTGTGTGTTTTGGTTCATTTTCAAAAGGTTCCAAGTTTAAACAACGGAGTGGGCGAGTGTGTGTGAAGGGATAGATGTGTATTGCTGTGTATTTGACCCATATTAATAAACTCAGCTATCAAAAATTCTTACACTAACCTCAATCAATAAATTTTATATATATATATCAACCTAAAAGTATACATATACTACTTAAATAATATTGGTTTAAATACTTTAAAAATTAAAAAAATTATTAAATTTAAAAAATATATTATTAATTAAATTTTAAAAGTTTAATTTATTTTTATATTATATTTAATTTCTTTCCTGGTTAATTTTTATAGCATTTATAAGGTTTTATTTTTTCTCTTATCTTTAATTTATTTTTTTAAATATTAAAATTTAAAAGTTTTATTATATATTGAAATGACACTTGTATTAGTGGTATTCTAATGGCTTGATAATTGTACATATATTAATTTGATTCTAAGTTTCCTTTTAAAATTTAAGGAATATACCACTTGAATTAATATCATTTGATACAATTTTATTATATATATATATATATATATATATATTTATTTATTTATTGATGAAAAAGGCTATTTAATTAAATGAAAATTAAAAGGCTTTTACAATCAAAAAGTGGGTAGGTGGAAAATCACACCCATGAGGAGTTCTCACTAACCCTAATTACGGGTTAGGAAAGCAAAAACATTGCTTAAATGCTACCAAAAAAGATCGAGCACGACCATCATCGCAAAAAAGAATAATTAGATAGCAGATGTGCATTAAGGCACCTCATGGGAGGAGCCCCTGGTTGGCGCCTCACTATCCATCATATGATGTCATTGATTGTCTGGGAGTGGGATGGGTGGCACATTCCATCCATCATTGCCATGACGATCTCCTATAAATCCTCTCCCCAACCAGGGGTACAATGAGTGGGAGTTGGGGGACGAGATCATCTTGAGTGATTCTCATTAATACTTGGGGCATCCCATCCCAACAATGGTAGTGGGAGGTGATCACGTTGTTGTGAAGAGCTAGTACCTGCATCATTAATTCTTTTTGGAACAGGCATAGGTTGACGGCTGAGATCGGACTTGCTATGGGGACGCTAGCGAGAAAGAGATCGATGTTTTGGGGCTGAACGATCCATAGTAACATGACATGACTAACATTGTCCTAGTAACTTAGCAGAGCCTGCAAGTGATCCACCTCCATAGCCACCTTCTTTGCCTGGTCGCAGATCTGAAACCACACATCGTGGAATACTTCCAATTTGTCATAAGAGGCTGGATGTAACCAAATCCCCTATGTGTCAAAAAAATAAAAATAAATAAATAAATAGTATGTGTCAAAAAAATAAAAATAAATAAATAAATAGATTCAATATCAAATTTAAAAGACATATTTGGGAGACTTGTATCCTTTGTGACAATATGGGAGTCTTGTATGATTTGTGCAGAATTAACCATTGTCATTTAAAGAGAAAAATATTAAACATAGATTGAGTAATTAATTTTTGAATATTTACATAAAAGGGTTTAAAAATTAAGATGGTTTCTTATGAAAAATATTGCCTCCTTAGACTTCTCTTGATGGCCCTTAAACAAATTTTAATTACTTATATTTAAAATAATATGAGATAATGAATAAAACCTCAACCTCATTCTTAAATTTAAATTAAAAAGAAAAAAAACACATATCTAAATATAATATTAAAATATAATAAAATTGAAAACCTTCTATATTTATGCTTGCATTAGTATATGTCAAAATCCCTGGCTCCTTTGTAATCAAGAGTATCTGGAAGGCTTGGCAACAAATTAGCCCATGGATTACATGGAAAGGAGCCAGTTTGAATAAGGGTCTTTCCATTAATTGCCTTAATGTGTGGTGGTCTCCTGTTTTCAAGATGCAAGGAACTCCCCTGGCATAAATTCCCTAGGTCCATGCCCAAAAGTTTTTCAAGCAAGGCGTTTTCACTATTGCAGATTTATTTTCCAACCAAACCAGGGATTGGATCCCCTGGGATACTTTCAAACACACTTTTCGTTTGACTAGTGCGGACAGGGTGACTTATGTTACAGTGATTGAGAATACCCCTTTTTCCATGTGGCACAAGATAGGGGTTAGAACTTAGAAACCTTGGTGGAAAGATTGGACATGGCATGGAAACATTCCTTTGCGCAATTACAAGGCCAGACAAGGATATGACTGGCTTACACTAGCTTTTCCCATAGTTCCTAAGCTCAATGACAAATGGGATCTAATTTCTACTCAGGTTAGATGGAAGTTTAGATTTTGCTCAGCATGGACATCCCACCTGGAGTTGGTTTGAACCATAGAGGCTGCTCTCAACAAGCCTATTCCATCTTATTATTTTTGACTCAACGTGAAGGGAACCATCCGTTGCTCAAGATTCATACCATCTATCTCCCACACACTAAAAGATTCAGAAGAGACCAACAAACATTTTTCTTTTTTATTTATTAAACTTCATTGTCAATTTTCAACTTATAGCTCCATCCAAACTCAAATCATTAATTACTATAAATTAAAACAAAATATAAAAAATAATTAATTTAAATTAATATAAAACATTAAAAAATTATAATATATATATATATATAATTAAAAATAATAATTAATAACTATTAAAATTATTTATATATAAAAAAACCTAAATCCTAATAATATTTAAAAAAATCACTCAATATCAATATCTTCTAAAGTTTTAATATTTTCATTTTATATATAATAATATTTTATAATAAAAATTTTAGAAACTCAAGAAGTCAAATGCAAACTCTTCACCTATAAGAAAAAATAAATAAAATAAAATATATAAAAACAAACTTTTATCTCCTCTATGTTTAAAAAATTAAAAAACCACAAAGAAACAACTTTGCCCACAACCATCATCTTATTATAATCTCAATGCAATTTTCTTCTCCAAGAAATAAAATGCTTGCAGCCATTAAAAAATGAATTTCTGCATATGGGCATTCTAAAGTACAGAATTACCATCAAAGAAAGAATATAAGGTCTCATAGCATAGTAAAAATCCATAAAGATGTAAAACTATATTAACATAAGAATGGACTTGAAAACTTAACAATACGTCAAAAGATGTAGCTCCACCTCTAAAATTGCACACCACAAGTTTTATGAACATGAAGAACCACCTAAACTAAACTAAATTGTATCAAACAATCAAGAAAATGGTATCCAAACTTACAAACCCAACACCAAAAGAAAAAGAAAAAAATACAACTTATGGAGCATCAAAAAGTGTTATTGACAATGGTTATCTGCTTTATTTAAAATAGACTTGAACATATGGGTACTCTCCTACAGGGAACCAACCATCTATTAAGCATACGAACTATCCAACATCCAAAACGTTTGTAGGACATACGGTTATACTTATAAGCAAAGTTGACACAACCTTAATTTACTCTTATGCATTTGGAATAAACCATCATTGTCTTGTGTAGGCCAAATCATGCAACAATATAGCCAAAGCCCTTTGGAGTGGGTCTCTTATACTTCACTTGACTTGCTAACGAAGAACACATTCTTTGGTATTTCATAACTACTCTCAAAAAAATAGCTTAGCTTGCAAACAAGTGCAAATTAGTCCAGAGACTAGGGAGACACACCCCCAGTTCTTGGAGTCAATTTTTACTGCTCCATATGGTGAAACTGTTTTGCCAAATTATCTTTGTTTTAGTAGTGTTTATCATCTTGTACAATTGTGATGAATGTGACTTTGAACTTCACAATGACATGCTTAACACATGGTTAAGACTATGATTCACAATAAGATGTTCCAAGTGTCATGTTGATAAATCAAGTTCTTTTACTTCTTCGAAGTGAAAAATACATGTTGAACACTAGTCCCTTTGAGTTGATTTATTCTACATGAGACTGGTTGTTTTATGAGCACGCATAACTAGAGCTACCCATAAAACATCTTGAAAGATACCTTTTATTAATGAACTCAACACTATTGTATACTCATGCATAGCTGGGCCTATTGCCATCATTTGTGACACTCGTGGGGCTAAATCATGATCCTACTGTGTAACTTTGTTCCAGTATGGCCAATGGCATATTTAGGGAATAAGAGCCCAATAAGCATTAGTCAAGCATGAGCAAGGTCTTTGACCCCTTAAACAATTGCACCATATAGAAATCTACAACCACAATTCGTTGCTACTTGAATTACAAGTATTTCCTGGAAAATCCAAGTGATTGCGAAAAGAAATTAAAGAGGGAACATAGAGATTCTTATCCTTGAGAAAAAAGTTCTCATTGTTTGTCCTCACTTTGTGTAGGGTATAATTATTATATTTTAATTTTGGGCATTTTAATAATTTTTATCTATTTTGTAATATAATTTATAAGATAATTTTAAAGATTATGTTAAATAAATTGAAAAGTATTTTAGGTTGTATTATTTTATAGAAACAAGGTAGGTTTATTTAGAGTAAACGAATTTTTGATGGTGTAACTTTGCAAAAGATATCATACATTCTCTCTATTCCATGAAAAAGCTAAGTATGCTTATAAAATTACATATAAACAAAATATATGATAGGGCTTAAACCTTTAATTAAGGGTAACCATAATCAATATTGCAAAGGGTGAATACATAAAAAATGTCCACAGGCTTACATGATGAGTACCCATAAGCTTGCATAGAAAATATTTGTAGGCTTACATAAACAACATCCATAAGCACTTCAATATTGTTCACCTTGGCCAATAAGGTTAGATTATTGATATTCCAACATTTTCCATAATCAAAGTTGAGGGGCAAAGGAGAGGAGACAATAGATATGGTACATCTTTCCCCCATAATGAATGATTGAATGGGCCAATGAATATTGATCATAAACCTTATTATATTCTCTTGTCAAAGGTACATGAATTGGATAAACTCTTTCTCAAACATAAATCATGAATCCACCGTTTAGATCAAAGATATTTAGATTCTCGTGAGAAGATATTTAATATGCAATATGGTGAGCACACTATTTCCTCCAATATCAAAATAAAATTGTTTAATCATCAAGCAATAGGTAAGTTTTCTAATAATTAACCCCCATAATTTGCAATAGAACCATAATAACATGACGCACCTTACATTAACCATAAAAAACATACTGCTTTTGCAACCAAAAATCATCTAAATCTCTATAACAAGTCTTTGAACAAAACCAATTCATAACTCAAAAGATCAAACTCAAGATCATTTAACACCATCATATTCTTAAGCATCCTTCTTCTAGTCATAAAGCTACAAGGACATTGTTAACTAGCAATAACATCCATAATATAAAATGGTTGACCTAGAATATATAGTATCTAGGAAAAGGATGTTGAACCATCACAAAACTGGTTACTAGAAAGGATCAAACTAGAGACCTTGAGTATGTAATAAACATTACCAATAACTAAGCTAATGGGGAGGTTGAGTTAATAATCACACCAAGATATAGATATACTAACTATACTTAAACAAGAGGTGAAAAATAACTTTGTCAAGCTTTGACCTCGTGACCTTTCCAATGGGGAGGATTTTAGAAGATTGCATTGTCCAAGATAACAACATGTTAGATAAGTAAGAACAATATAATATGTTCTTCATGTACTTTATGATTGAGACATCCTTGGATTAGTAAAAATTGAGGCACAAGGGATTTAAACATCAATTCTAAATAGATTTCCAAACATACGCCATAACCAATGTTGGAGGGTATTTTCTTGGCACTCTATGAAGATGTTAAGAGTTGTCTATGTAAAAGAGATGAAGAATGGGATTTGAGCCCATGGTATTCTTGTGAGGAAGGATTAAAAATAAGTGAACTCACCATAGTAACAAAGGAGACATCATGTTAATGGTGTAAGTTCCTCCATTGAAAAGCATATGACAATGATACAAGAAGAAGAGAATGCTACAAAGAGGATGAATGCATGCCTAGAATATAAGCATTGAGACAAAGAAAATCTAGTGATGGGTGACGAATAGAAAAAGGTCCACAAAATATTAGGAGATCTAGAAAACCAACCCCCTTTACAAATTTAGAAGCTCCTACAAAAGAGGTTTCATTCATGTAATAAGTGGAATTAACTAGAGTTAGAACATTTGATTTAGGGATCTTATCCCATTTTCACCACGAGGTAGCCATAGAGAGGTGTTGATTCTAAACAAGAGGAGATTACTGATATTTTTGGAAAAATATTTTTCATAACCAAAAGAGTGCAAGGAATATTTGAAACTCAAGAAAAAATTGCTTCCAAAGAAAAGATAACATATGTCCCATACCCTAAGCTTGTATAAATGAAGAAAACAAGTGCCAAAAGAACATCACTAAGTATCAAACTAGTATTTTCTTCTTTCAAGAAAACTCCAAATAGGTTGTGCCATCCAATACACCATATTTTTGCCACAACAAAGTTGTTAATAAGACCCAAAGAACAACCTATCCTTTGAGATTGAAATAAAAATATCCATAGTGGATGAAAAACAATGCATGATCTCCCAAAAATAGAAAAAATATTTTTAAATTATGCTTCTCACATCACCAAATAGAAGCAAATTTTTCCTACATAATTAGATGATGCTATTTTAAATTGGATTTTATACCATGTTGTATTTTAGATTACTTATTAGAAAATATTCCAAAGCATAACATTCACCATACTCATATGCAAGAGAGTAAAAGAATGAAAATCAGTTATATACAAAAGAATAAGATAGAAGTAATTAAAATAGGAACAAGGGGTATGTTCCCATAGGCACAACTGCTATATCACATCACATAAACTAATGTAATATATCAATCATTAGGGGGTATTTATAATGATACCTAACCCCTAAATTAATGCTAACCTAGAGCCAAAATAACCTAGCTTAAATGTTATATTATAATATATTAAATGTTTTAAAACCTTAATTAAGGTTAACCATACAAGTAATTTAACCAATATTTCTAAGGGTAAATACATTTAAATTGACCATAGGCTTACATAAATATTTCCCATTGGATTATGTAAAAAATACCTATAAGATTACACAGATAATGCTCATAGTATTACACTTCACATGCCTATAAGCTTCTATTAAAAGCACCTATAGGCACCTCAACAATGTTTCCCTTGGCTAATACGGTTATATCATTAATATTCCAATAGTTATAGCAGTCCAAAATATTATATTTTTATTAATAGATCCCTTGATGGATCATTTGATTCATTTGGTGGACATTATCAAGTTGCAGGTATTCTCTCCAATACGCAATCAAACATCATTTATTCCAACAATGTTATATGTTGAACTGTCTCCAAGTGTTACCTACCTATGGTAAGATGAATGGTCAAGGCTCATGAACCATTCCTTCTAGCCTATCATGTGTCTAGTAGCTCCTGGATCAATATACCAAACTAGACTCAATTTTAAAACATCAAGATATTGAACTAAATAGACATAGTCTTGTCCTTCTACATTATAATCAACATCCTTAGCTACGCTACCATGTTGGCATTGAGGTGCATTCCTCCTTTGCCAATGAGAATTCTTCTACTTACCTCTTAATGAATCCTTTAGTTGATTATTGGATGATCCTTGTGAGAATATGTTATACCAATATTCTTAAAGGATGTGTCTTGGTTCCCCACAAATCAAACATGTGATATTTCTTTGTCCTTAATGTTTTTGTTATGTTTACCCTTTTTCTTTTTGTCGGTTCTACTACTTGTTGAGGGGTCCACCACATTTCTTTGAACACATTAGATTCTTGTCTTTTATATGTGTGAGCAAAGCACATTCATCTATGGTCTTTGTCTTTCAAATCACTTTCTCCTATTGAAGATAATTCATAAGAGTCTCAAAAGTGGAAATTTTATTTATCATGTTTATAGTTGTTACCAAAATGCTAAATATTAGTGGCAGTGCATGTAGCACAATTGTAATAAGTACATCATCACTAATGGTTTTGCCTAATACTTGTAGCGAGGCTCGTAACTTAGCAATTCATCATAGAGATCCTTCTAGCTTTCCATTGCATATTATCTTCAAGTAATGCAATTGGCTCTGTAGGTGTAGAATTTGGTTTCAATTCTTGGACTCGAATGCCATACTAAGTTTCTCCCATTCATCCTTCATGGTTAGTGGCATTTTTATCAATCTAGCTTTTTGATTAACTTTATCAAACTTTATTTGTTCATCTAGTATGTGGTATTTCTTTGTACAATACCAAATACCACTCATGAATCTTGAACTTTGTCTTCCATACACAATAATTGTCACATTTTAGTAGCTACAAATCAAATAATAGCATCTTTGGATCATTAATAACAAATGAGTCCACTAGAACAAGCTCAAAAATAAATTTCCAACAAGTATACATAAACCTATATTAATGCAATGATCAATGCCTCTAATTACAAGAAAATTACAAGGTCTCGCTACACAAAAAATAAGTTGCTGGGATTTGATTATTTTTCCCTCCAACTTGAATCTTCAATGAATATTATTGGAATATTTTGTCAACATTATAGGGTAGTAAAAAAATGTTAAATCACCGTTTTAATAACTACATTCAATAAACATAAAAATATAAATATATTTTTAAAGGTTTCAAATATCCCTCCCACATAGTATTTGAGATTTTTGAATTATTAATTAATTAATTAATTATATATGTTTCTCATTTCCATTTTAAAAATTGCCTATTCTTTGCATTTATTTAGTCAACACCATCCTCCCAATAAACTACAAGTAATAGATGTTTTTATTTTTTTAAATAGTGACACAACCCTTCAACTGACAACACTTCATTGGAAGTTAACTTTTAGATGGTCCTTGCATTGATTAGAAACTTCAAAATAGATATCCCTCATGCATCTTTGGATGACCTTGTTACTACATTGCCCGATCAAAAAATAATGGATTCCAATTTCACTTTAGACGATACTCTTTTTATATGGTATCCCATGTAAAGGCATTAAAATTTTGGCTTAAGACATCAAACAATTTAGCCTATTCGACATCCAACAATAAAATATTGATAGTAATAAATTTTATTGGTTGTATTTCTATTTTTTGGTGCCAAGTAGCATCGAATTGACTCCTTTTCTTACCAATGATTTTAAAGGACAATGGTGGGGTACCAGGGAATGGAATATTCTAGTGTTTTCATTGAATGTAATGCATGTAGGAATGATGTTGTAGATGAGAGGAGGTTCCTTTGTTGTCCATGTATCAAAGACATAAATGAGATATCCTTTTGTGACACAAGTGATAAAGGTTCATAGGTTTCATCCTCATATTTCCACAAAAATCTATGGATTATAGTCCCCTCATCATTTGAGCAAAGATTCATTTGAAGATTCTAAAAAAATGGTCTTGTCCTCGAAGAGAACTTCTTTTGGTGGATCTATCTCTTTTGCATGCTCTTTCATTGTGACCAGAGCCAAATAAGCAAGAATATTTTGTTATCCAAACTCATCCAACCATATATTTCTAAAGAAATCCATAGAAGGTTTGGCTTGGGGGTAGAGAGAAATCTTCTTGGAATTCAATCCATTGGAGATAGTCATATCCCTTGAATGATAATCCATGAAATCTAAGATCGTAGCCAACCAAGGTCATCCAAGGATTAATGGATAATCCTAGCCCTTGGTTGGAGAATCATGAAATAAATAGGATATTCCCATGATTTTATAATTACTGGGGCATCCTCTACTGTTCCTTCAAGTTGAGATATAGATTGATTTTCCAAATGACATATAGTAGAGGGAGGTCGTATATTTGTCAAGGATAGTTGATTTACTATTTCAATGGTCATAACATTTATTGTTGCTCTTAAGTCAACCAATACATTCTATATTTTTATTATACTGATAAAGACAATAATAACTAGTTTTTTGAGATCTTCATATTTTGGTGGAATAAGCTTTCCTTCTAAGAGGTCAACCAATTTTTCATCCAAGTTTCTTAATTCACATTTCTTAAATAACCTTGTTGAATATCAACACATCCTTTATGGCTTGGAGAAGGGTATTGTTATATTTAAGTGTTTTAACTCTACTAATAGATTAGATTCCTCAAAATGCTCTTCTTTAGGTTCTAATATTTTAGGATATGGTGCTTTATGAGTTTTTGAAGTCACACCTTTCAAAATATTTCCTTCTTTATTTGTTGGTTTAGGATATAATGGAGTTGTTTGCCTTTCCTCCTATAATTCTTCTATTTTAGGAGGTTCTAATTAGGCAATACTTTTCCTAAGCAAACTTGGACATTATCACAATTAATAACATTGATATTAACTATGCCACTATGTTATGTACTGTAGACAAGAGTTGCTTGCCTATTATTATTCAGATTGGCCACAGATTGGGCAGATAGTGGAGGTTGTTTGGGTGGTTACAACTAAACTACTTTATGATCACCAATGAATGTTGGAAGTAAAGCTTATTATTGAATTTGAACCCATTGTTGTCCTCCATAAGATTGATTAGAATGGGATGATCCCGATCATTGTTGGTTTTGGTTTGGAAACAACTGATTAGGCATTGGTTGTGTCCATGATGGTTTGAACTATCCTTGACTAGTACACTCTAGAGATAGATACTATGGGTACTAGTCCCATTTATTTTGTGGTGGCGATATATTCCATGGAGCATTCCATGGGTTTTGTCTCCATGGTTCTCTTTGATTGTGGGAAAAGTTGTTTTGTTATCCCACGTAATTGAGTTCTTCCAAATTGGGATGAATCCTTCCAAGGGCAGCCTTGATTTTTGGTAAGAGATAACACTGATTTGTATGGTGAATTTTCTCAAAAACGCTATAAATATTGGCTTTTTTTAGAGGAAGCTCTTGTAAGGTGTGTTTTTGACTACACCTTGGATAATATATGACCAATGGTTCATTGGCATTAGCTTTAGGTTGTATTTCATCTAATATTGTGTTCAAGAAGAGAATATTAGTTTTCAAGTTGGAAAATTCTCCTAATAGTTCTCCTATCTTGCTTTCAATATTTTGTACTCAATGTCTACGTTTTTATTTCATTGTTTGGGAGTAGTTTATACACAATTCCATAATATCATAAAGGTCTAGCTTATTCACATCACCCTTCCCCATGAGGTTTAAGATGTCCCTTGAATCATCTTGTAATTTTCATAAGAATATTACTTTAACAAGTTCCTAGTCCATCCCTTCCCCACATCATTTTTAAACAAAAAGGAATCTATCTAGGTAATCCTCAATAATCTCATCCTCAATTTATTTTATCCTAAATAATTCTTCCTTTTGATCCCTAACATGACAATATTCTTGATATTTCTCTAAGAAGACCTTTTCCATATTAGCCTAGCTATGGATGCATTCTAGGGCTAACCCCATAAACCATCGCATAGTTGTATCCTTGAGAATGGAAGGAAATAATTTAAGTTTATGATTATCGGTTGTGTAATTGTAAGTTTGACATACAACTTTAAATTCAAACAAATATTGGTTTGAGTCTTCCATTGTAGTCCCCTAAATATAGGTAAGTTTTATGGATATATTTTTTTCAAATGGGCTTGTACATTGGGGTCTAACTAAATAGGATATGTAAAATTTTTAGTACCATTACTAGTTTCCCTATGATATATATCATTTTGTCCATCCTAAATGTTATTTTCGCCTTGCCTATCCCCATGTTGTGGTTTTTCTAAAAAATGTCAGACTTGTCTATATTATTCAAGGATTTTTAATGGAAGAGATAGGGCACTACTGAGTTTTTTTATTTTAGGGAATCCTTTAGATCTTGGAGCTAATGATGATTGTTCACTAGTACTTTTTTTGTCTACTTGCAATGAGTAGCTTGGGGACTCGATTACAGGTACATAGTACTCTTGTGTAATCTCTAAGAATGATTGTTGTCCTTTATTGTTTTTTGGGGTTTCTTTTTATCCATATATCTATTCATACATTCTATTTGATCAAAGAAATATTATTCTAATCACCTCTACCTTTCCTTTTCTAAACTGCTAATTTCACTTAGTTTTAACTAGCTAGTCTCTTATTGGAATAAGGCATAAATAAGGGCACCATATATTTTAGTTTATAAGATCAAATTTTAATCTACCCTAGTGAATGCTTACATCAACAATGGCTAATAAGGAGGTATATTATCTCTATGACCATTCAATTTTCTAACTAAGTGAAAGTTTACAATGTTGTATGTTCACCTTAATTTTTAAATAGTTCCTAGCAACATCGTGTCTCCATCAACAGTGCCAAAAAGTTATGTGTGTCGTTAAACCATACTTTTAATTTGTCAAATCCAAGGTGGTGTCTGAAGGCTATATGTACTAGGAGTTATTTTTATAGTAAGGTTTTTGGTAGAGGATTCTATAGTTTATGCATGCTAAAATTAAATGCTCACAAAGTCTTTAACTTGCAAAAATAGAAAATTTTAAAAAGGAAATGTTGAAAGTAAACTAATCAATTCTACTACACTTCTTTCAAGAAATCTAAAATGAACAACTTAAACTAAGTTCATAATCTAGAAAAACTAAATGCATAAGCTATAATTCAAACTAATTATATAAAATAATAATATCTTGTCAAACACTACGCTTTTCTCCCAAGAGTAATATTAGAAAAAATAGAACAAAATATAAATGACATTCACAACAATACACAAATTATAGTATAGTGGGAAAATGACATTGGGTAACAAAAAATACAATTAAGAGATTCTACTATGGCATACCTACCCAAAAGTAACAAAAAAATCCTTTCCTCTGCATGTTGGAGTGGGCCCAAGCTTTGTGGTGGTAGAAAAGGAGATTTAAATCAATATAGGAACCAAAATATTAAATCTCCTTTTATATTCAACATTCGCCCATACGAGTGGTCTTACGTACAAAAATATAAATATAAATCATCTCTCAACTAATAATCAAAATTGCAAAATAAAATTACTACCAGCTTCTAGCCTTCTAATTGTTACATACACCTTTATTTATAACAATTCAAATTATAGGTTAGTTGTTAGCTAATGGAGAACAAATAAAATATTTGAGTTGTTAGCTAAGGAGAACAAATGAATATCATTTCAACTATAGTCCAAACAAGACTAGAGAATATCACCCCTATTTTTTTTGTATGTCTAAGAATGGGTGTCTTGTTACATGAGTTAACTATCTTTAGTTTTTGTCACTCTATATGAAAAGACCTCATAGCTATACGAGGAACAAACTCTTCTAATTTTGGTGATACAAATATAAACTATCACCATGTATGTGTGTCCCCTTCACAAATTCAAAAGAAGCCAGTATGTCAAGTTGTTTCATCCATATATCATATGTGGTTACTTATGTCATGGACTTTTCCTTGGTCAACGATCGTCAATGTTTATTCCCTAGTACCAATTGAGCACATCAAGTCCATCATGGATCCCTACATCAACGCTTGGTTTTTAGCATGGCATGGGCTATATTATGCTCTACATGGGTTCATTGTCCAATGCTTTTAGTGTCCAAGGAGTTTTGACCAAAATTCCCCTTGTTGAGATCCTAAAAAATTCAATATACTTCCCAAACCAAAAATTCAATAGTTATATGGAAAAAAAAAATTCAATTAACTCTTAAAAACACACACACAATCATCTTATCTAATATGGTACTATATTTTCCTTATTTACCATGATTTCAACAATATTCAAGTGAAGTATGATGTCACCATAGGGATAGATAACACAAAAAGAGGTTTAAATCTACACAAAAATGAGGTAATTTAGTGTCTCATTAGTCAAGATGCTCTTCAATCACCAATTTATGGTATTTTAGATCTTCTCCATCCAAATTTATGTTATGATCTTTAAGATTCTCTATGTGATAGGGGTTGGGCTTCATTGCATAAATATCAACCTTCTTTCCCTTATAGGGAATTACCATGTGTGTGTAGTCCAGATATAGATACAACCAAGATTCATTGTGAACTCCCTTGACAAGCATAATTCAAATAGAGGTAGGATATCCACCACTATTACATCTTGGATCACTGTGATATCCAAAATTTTATGCAATACCATTAGAATATCCTTCATAGTTCCCACCATATGGATCGGGGTCCCATTTATTTATAGTATGCCATAACTAGTATGGATGTATTCCATGCTTATTATGTCAAAAAAAGCCTTAGGCATGACTATTGTGGTAACTCTAGAATCTACCATACAATTGTGGATAATCTATCTTTCCATACATAAGGACATATAAAAGGGAGAAGGATTAATCTTACCCATTTTATGGTAACTTTCCATTCTTGAACTAGGTTCAAATTTGAAAAGCCTAATCTACTTGGAAATATATTTTTCAAAGAAACCCTAAGAAAATCAATCTATCCATGGATTAGAAGAGTGTCATACATATTGAACCTTGAAGGGGTCTTAAATTATTCAATTATGTTGTATCTATATGGTTCTAGTAACCTTTCTTCCTCTCAAATTGGGTCCTCAAATCTCCTTTGGTACGACCACATGGTATTTTTCCTTTGCTTCTTGGTAGTAGAAGGTTATTATAGCTTCCTCAAAGCTTTCTCCCTAGACTCTTCTTGATTGTATTTTAGTAATTTTAGCCTAGCTTTCTCCTTAGGTTACTCCTTCTTTTGCTCATTTTGAGGCTGATGGGTAGCTTCCAAAGCATAAACTTTTTGGGATCCAATAGAATAGATCTCCTACTAGATTTGGTTAATATGTGGACCACATAAAAATTTGAAAGCTCTTCATCTATGAGATTTGGATTTGGACCTATTAGCATACCCACAATCCCTTTTGATTCTTTCTTTGCTTTCTAGGCTATAAATATATGACATTGTTTTTGATAGACCACACAGGTGTTAATATTGTGGGGATCATTGCAAGCTAAGTACCAATACTCCTCCTAGGTTGTGGACGTTCCTTATTGAATTTTGATAATAGCAACTTACTTTTTGATAACATTTCTAGTTGAAGTCCCTTAATATTTTGTGATTATAGGGGTATCTTATTTGCTTCTATCCTTTGAATATTCTTTCAACACTTTATCGCTCCAACAAAGTAAGATTATTTGTCAAGTTTTAACCATAAATTTTAACTCCTACATATTTTTTTATTATTTTAGCTCCAAGGTAGGTAGGGTAGGTATAGAAATTATTGAAATAGTATGCTAAGGATAGGACTTGGGTGAAGGCAATATGGCCAGTGAAGGGATTGACAAACCCAAAAGTGAATCTTATTGGCCTATTTGAGGGATCTCCAAGAAATATGGCATTACAACTTTGGTAGGAAGCTTACAAACTAAAATGAGTGTGTTTTTAGATACAACAACAACCTAAAAGATCTTAGAAAATTGCATCTCATTGGACTATCATATTTATAATTTGAATTCTAGAACAAAAGCTCAAGGTAATAAATGTAGGCTTGGGCATGTGATGGTCTTATATCCTAAGGAATTCTTCTCAAAGTTTTGATAAACTTGATGTTGAAATCTATGATTTTCTCCTAAGGATTACTTTGTATGGAGATAAAGTGAGTGAAGAGTGAAAAGTAGTCCCCTAGATCATTGAAATCTAGGATAAAATGTTCAACTAGATTGGCTTAAGTGTTGACGTTACCTTATTTTAAAGAGAAGTACCAAGCTAGTATTTTTCCTCTAAAATATAAAGTAAGCAACCTCACCATTACATCTTCATGGATAATATTATGCATACTAGCTAAAGTGACTAAATTGTAGTAATGTTCATAGGTTATATTTTCACTACCATCATACAAGGGCAAATATTTTAGTGCAGATTGAGAAATATCATGGAGATTTGAAAGATTTATGTGTTCAACAATGTTACATCTAGGGTACATGTGTTTGGACATGGTTTTGGATGAGGAACTAGTAGGTGGTTGAGGAGATATTACCTACAAAGGAGTGGAGATTTAGATAGAATAAGTCTAGACAAGAGAAAGTAATTTATATTTTATGGACTTTTTGAAGATTGATAGCTCAGAGAACTACAAAATTTCTCTCTACTTATTTTCCTTTGATCTTGTAATCATGTGATTCTAGGGCTACATCCTTCAAGTCATCAATATCTAGTTCTTTCAATAGTGGAGTCACCATGTGAATGAATTTTATATCCACTTATGAGATCAAGATATTCACCATAATATTAATTGTCTATAGATGTGGGTATGCCAAATTATCTTTGTGCACATAATGGTTGTGCTTGAATTAGGAAAACCTGGTGTTTGGTCCCCTAGGCATGCCAAAACTCTTGATGTTTGATGCTTCGATCTACCTAGATATGGAATATGTTCCCTAGACCAAAGTCAATATTGGTAGGCTTAGAATTGCTTCTAAGTCAACCTCTAGAGAAAATTGATTCCTTATGGAATTGCTACTAAAAATACTAAAGAAATAAAAGAGAAATAGATGAGAAATAAAAGTAAAAAATGATAGGGTTGAGAGAAAGCAGAGATAGAGAAACTGATTTTAGTGTCGTCAAAGCTCAACTAATAACGATGCTTTTAGATACATGGGCATAGGCTACTCAACACAAGCAAATACTTATAGACTATTCAATTAATACTAGAGAAAAATACATTATGCTCAAATATTACAACATTCAATGTCACAAGAATCTCAACCAAATAATTCCAAATAATTTAAGCCTAACAAAGAGACTTGAGAAATACAAAAAAATATTAAACCTAACAGAAATATGTTAATTAAAGAAAATAAGAAATATCATAAGTGTAAATGTTACATTCATCTAGACATCTACACACATTAATTGGGGTATGTCAAACAACTCTTGATTGCACTCCAAAGTAGCATAAACATACAACTTACCATAGGTAAACACTGAAACATCCAACCCTTTACAATGAAGGGTATTCCCCTATTTATAGTTTTTTCTAGCTAAAATGGAGCTAACTACTATGTACACTATGATAAAAATGGCTTTTCATGATTCAAGATGAGCTGGCACCACTTGGTATCTTTAGCATGATTTGCACATACTCTATCATCCCTTGAGCAATTATGATTACAGAATCTCTAATTATGTTTTGTTAAGGTGGTTATCACTTTATTGGTCCAAAAACTACCACATGGCCTAACTACTCTTTTTTGGAAATGTTGAGTGCCCTTTCATGTTGAGACCTTTTAGTCCTAGATGCTGCTACTACTTTTGTTACCTTCTAGGATGCTTATTCTACTTAGCATAATTATATTGGGTGTTATGAGTGTTGTCATAACCTTTCTTCCTAGGGAATTATAGTTTAATATGATGCTTACTTTGCTTTATGTTTTACACAACTCCTTGTACTTGTTTATTAGGCCAAAAAATTTCAAGGTCATGTTGACATAATTGCTTGAAAGTTTTGGCATGCCATATTTTGGTACTAATGCTTTTTCTTCCACAAGTTTAGTTTTGAGCCAAATATTTTGATCCCTTTTTCTAACAACATTATTGGGAAGTTCCAACTTGTCTCCTTTGTATTCCTATATTAAGTCATTATAGACAAAATCTTATGGCTTCAGTGTATAAGTATTTTTTCTTAACATATTTATTACCTAAAATTTCTCCCTTGGGCTTCGAACAAAAATTTGAAAAGAGTGTTGAATCCAAAAATTATCCTTTTGATTTCTTACCCTTAATTAGGGTGACCTTTATATGGACCCAAAAGGCTATATTATTTGTAGAAATTTCACCACTTGAAACACCTAGGATGTTTTTATTTTCACAAATTTTAAGTTCTTTTGGATGACACCAATCCCTTGTTTGTCCACCTTGGCTTCATTATTATTCCTCCATTTTTTTTAGGTTATATACCTTGGGATACCCTACTGATGTAGATATGATTATTGCACTAGGAAAAAATGACTTTTTGGATAGTCATTGTGAACCCAATAATAAGTGGAGGATAACTCAGTTTCTAGATGATGGGTGAATTTGTAACCATTACATGAGATTAAGTCCCACTAAAGGTAGATCCATTTTAGATGTCATAAAAAATATCTAAGACTCTTACCCAACATTAAGGTTTGGCTTAGCTACCACCAACTATGTATGTTTATTTGTGTGGTTTGGTTGATTAGCATCGCCTTGTAATACTGGGAGTTTTGAATCTATTAGCAGGTTATGGTGTAGACCTTTCCTTATTAGCATATATTCCCCTTTCATAGAATCAACTACTTGACATATCAAAGGACCTTTAGTTCCTCTCATCTTACTCAACTCTGGATGGTAGTTTGGCTCAAAATTCCCCCTAACAGGATTTGCCTAGTGTAATGAAATCTCACTATAGAATCAAACATTATCTAGTATTGCTTAAAATTATATGCTAATAGATAATTAAAATATTGGTATAAAGAGGTACTCATGCCTAAATACATGATGCCTTTAAGTCAATTTTGTAAGACAAACCCTCAAGAATAAATGCTACTAAAAATTATGAAATTACCTTTTTTAAGGTTTCCATGGGCCAAAAGGGTAAATATACCAATAAAAGTATGAATAGTCCGTCATGACCTCAATAGAAGCTTAATCACCACATATTCCAACATTAATCTCTTAAAACCTAAATATTATTCCATATAACTTGGATTTAGGTCCTCAACTATAAAATAATAGGATTTTGGACCCTTGGTTGAAATAAATTATATGTTAAACCATATAACTTTAGACTCTAATATTTTGGATTCATATACCATGTGTAAATTTTTAAACCATCAATCTAAGACTCCTAAATATTTAATAGGCATTCATTCCTTCAACATGAACTTTGAAAACTATTATCTTGGTCTCTAAAGCTATAAAATCATTTAAATCTAAATATTAAGGATCCATGGACTCTAAATCCATAGACTTATAACCAAAAATCCATAAACTATTCTTAAGTCATAATTTTAACAATACTTATCTTTCATATAAGACTAAGATATAGTGAATTAAAATCTACAACACCAAGATAATGGACCATAACCAAGATATAATAAAAACTTGGTGTTAATCTACATTAAATAAATCCATCATACCAAGAGATGCTCTTGCTAAATAGTAAATACATATCTAGTGGGTAACTTTGATGTATCATAAGATATACTTGGGAATTATCTAGTGAATTGTTGGGTGGTAATTTTATCTAGTTGCAAAACCACACTCACAGTTAGGATTTTTATTAGAAAACCCTTTCTTGTAAAAAAAAATAAATTTCTCCAAGGTTCCTTTTACTTATGTGTACTTGTATGATTGTAAAAGTGTGTCAAATAAGTGCTAGAATACCTTAGTGATTGCAAGCAACTGTTAAAAAGGAATATGTGTTGGTATTACTTTATTATGCTCTACTATGGATTGTTCATGAAACTTAAAAAAAAATGATGTGATTGGACCTCATATGATCATAATGAAAATGCCTTAGTTCATTTTATCTTGAAGGATTTTAGGTAGATTTTATCTTCCTTTCTTAAGCAGATTTAAACAAGTTTTATCTTCTTTAAACTTTACTCTGAGCATGAAACAAAAGATTAAAATTTGTCTCCACAATATGAATCTGAAATGATGAAAGGACTCATTTGAGCTTACTTTGTGCATGAAAATAAAATAATCTACATGAATGACTTTGTAAATGTAATAGCCTTTGATATACTATATAAATTATCCCTCTTTGATGAAATTATAATTTTCATAAAGAGAAGTTAATTTATTGCTTTAAATACAATGGCCTTTGAAATGCCATATAAATTACCCCCTTTAATGAAATTATAATTTTCATAAAGGGAAGTTAATTTATTGCTTGAAAATGAAATGCAAAAGCTTAAAGTGTGAAATCATGTAAACTTGAAATTACAAAATTCCTTTTAAAAACTAAACTTTAAATAATTTTTAGGAATTTCAAATTTGCTTCAAAATAAAATCGAAACTACTCTAAATGAAACATTAAAGCTTATTATTGAGACCCGTGCATCTATTTTTGAAATTTTAAATTTTTCCGATTTTTTATTTTATTTGTAGAATTAAAAAAAATGAAAAAATGAAATGGTTAGAAAAATAAAAATAAAAATATGGAATATGGACTAGAATTCTAAAAACATTAAAATACAAACTACTATCAGTATAATGCTACTCTATCCTACAAAATCAAATATGTGAGAGTTTCTGAATGTAACCTAATTTAATAGAAACTGCATTCATATGGTCTGAAATAAACTAGGTGCAAGCTTCTTGGAAAAAAGAAATAAATTCCATGTTTCTAAACATTCAATAGTGCAACCATTAAGCTGAATTAAATACTATCTATAAGCCTAAAAAACATGGAAGAGAAATATAAATAATTAGAGCAAATATTATGAAAGTTTCTCCTCTGATTTTACTAACAAAGTGCAAGTTTCTAAAGCATTTGCATTTCCAAAACAAAAGTTCATCTTTTACAAATTTTTCCAGCCCCTTGTTACAAAAAAGTTCCCTCTACTTTTAAAGTTTTTCGAAGGAGCTTTCATTTGCCTCCTTCCCATTCATTTTGTTTTTGAGCACCTTTAATTTTCATAATTTTTCTCCACTAGGTGTTGGCCTTCGTAATGCTTCTGTTTCACTCAAAGTAACACTTTATTTTCTATTGCTTCACCCTTTATGAGGCCTTTTGTGTACTACATAATAAAACCAATAAAATATGTGTAATCACTACCGCCAACCTCAATAGTATGACAACCCGTAGTCATTAAATCTAGTGCCCTCCAACTAAGCTTCAGAGGCCCCTCCTCCATGTGGCATTGTACACCTTGATTTGATGTTTTCGGTAAAGAACCGTTACTTATTCCCATTGATCACAGTAGTAGATAATTTAGCCCCTCCATGTTAGATGAACATCCTGCAATACATGTCCTCTATTTTTGGTCAACCATCGTATACGTCTTGAATTCTAAAATAGTCACGATTACCTCACATAATTTAAAAGCTAACAACAGGCACTTTTGCTTCTTCTATACCAGTATCGAGCGTTTACAGAGTTGTAGTAGCAGGTATCATGTTGAATAAAGAGTGGATGTTGGATCGTGCCCCTACTATCATGTCTGCATCTCTCAATGTATTCTTAGCCATAGTATGTGAATGTGGGCATCTTCCAATCACTATCTTCCCTAGCAAAGTTGACGATCCGATGAAACTTGGGTATTGCTCACCTCATCCCTATCTTGAAGAGACAAATTGGAGAGAGCAGAGACTTGAAACTTAGTCTTCTTTCACACAACCATCTTGGTAAAATTTCTCAAGCTTTGTAACACCAGTTAGCTTGTGAGCCACCTGCTCGGCTATTGCTGTTACTTTAATTTTTCCCTGTCAGCTTTAGCGGCTATCGCCAGATGCACTGCTTTTATCATGCTCATTCAGAGTCCATATTTTTCCCGAGCTATCCTATGTGTTATCACCACATAATTAATCTTGGTGTCCATGCCAGGAGTTGTGTCGGATGGTAAAGTCTACCATAACATTGTATCCACCTTCTCCTAGCAGTAATCTCGATGCTGCCCGTGATCATCATTACAAATGACTCCTATTTGCTCAAATACGTCTAGTTAGCTCGTATGCCTAGCAAAAAAATATGAAGGACTCCATTCTACTGTATCTTCATTCACCATCCAGGTCTTCCCCATCGATGTCAGCCACGTTGGTATGTCCATGTTAGTGTCTAAATTTACATGTTGGTGACCCATAGTATCATGTGTTCTAGGTCCACATCACCTCCATGATCTATGTCAACCTCAGGACCACCCCCTTTTAGCTACTTATCCGTTGTGTTATCTATCCAGAATAGCCTCGTCCACCACGTTGAGGTATAGGCCCACATTATCTACATTAAATTAAATTTACATCTTTGACATGGTGTCATTTCACAAGGTCCTCTCCCAAGTGTCCTTGCCCATGTCTTACCCATCATCGTCCACGTAGCCACTATCCGGAGAGGTTAGAGTCCAATGGTCCCTGCATATTAGCAAATTTTGCACTGTTAGAATTCATAAAACATTTATTAAAAAAAGGGAGCCTTTGTAACAAAATGAAAACCCTTTTATATGAAACAATCAAAATGTAAATTACTGGTTCGTTTATTTGATATATATATATATTATTTTATTTGTTTTATTTTAATTTTTTATTCATTTTTATTTATTAGCAATAAATATGTGAGTAATCAAAACAAAAAATTAAAATTAAAATAATTCTTTTTTATTATTTTTTATTCTTTTTATATTTTGTTACTCAATATATATATCAAACAATCAACTTTGAATGTTTTAACTACTAAAATTCAAAATCAAAAGAACACATTAAACTTAACATTTACAACTAAAACAAAAATTTAGGTCCAACAATCTAACCCAAAACACTAAAATTAACCAAAGTATCAAAAATCTAAACAACACCTAAGACACTTTGAAGGGAAATAAAAAGAGGCCCTAACCAAAAAACAAACTTGCATTGCAACCTCATGGAAAATTATCACTTAAAAGACAACCAAAATTTCCAAAATTGAAAACAAAAAGGCAGGTCCCCAGGACAAGTTGTGTAATGGCCCCAACATGACTCTCATAGGACACTTACATATACCTATGAAAATAACTAGCAATGAACACAATATTTACCTGATTGTGGGTGTGATAGCTAAGTCCTCTAATAAGTGACTAGTATAAGGTAGTATCTACCAAAGGGGTAGTGTAGTCTACTTTAAGCTTTAAACTAGAAATAAAGGGAGACCATCAAGCTTGCACTCCATCCTAAGCCATTGCAAAGAATCCACAACCTAGTTAGGTTAAAAACTCATTATCCTAAAATATGGCTAATCAATTTGGATTCCCAAAAAATAGTGAAGTAACCCAAAATTATAATCTCAAAAGTGTTATGCAACCATGACTTCATCTCCTAGATTTGTGATTTTGAGCTTTCTATGGTGAGAATATCATCATTATACAACATAGTCCCTAAAATATAACCATTACAATGCTTGATGTAGATATTATTCTTCATATCATATTATCTAAACCCACAATTGAGAAAGAATGAATGAATCTTCCCATACCAAGTATGAGTATCCTACTTAATCCCATATAAGGACTTCTTATACTTACATACAAAGATATTGGTCCTATCAATCTCAAAACTAAGTGACCACCCCATATAAATCTTTTCTTTAAAATCACCATGAAGTAAGACGCTCTTCACATCAATTTGATATACCTCCCATCCATAGTAAGTTATAATGGAGATAATCATCCAAATAAAGTTCACCTTTGAAGCAAGAGCAATTTTTTTTGAATAATCAACTCCCTCCTTTTGAGATAATCCATTAGCAACAAGGCATATTTTTTGTTTCTCCCCCTAACCATTAAAAGTATACTTGGTCTAATAGAACACATTATAAACATAAATGATTTTCTCCTTTAGGAAGAGTACCAAGCTGTCATATTTGATTCTTCATTAGTGACTCATACTCTACCAACACAACATCCTCCCACTTCAAATGACCATTATCCTAAGAATAAGTAGTGGGATCTTTAGAATCATCAATTCTCAAGAGTAAGGCCTGAGATGAAGATTTTTATGATAATTTTTAGAGAGAATATGCTGAGCATCCTAAAGGAGTATCCAACCCTCTTTAGACATAGGATAATCCATGGAATATTAGCCCATATATTGCATATAAGTTTCATTATAAGTCATTGCTTATCAATTCCATGCTCACCATCAACCTCAACATTCAATATTATCCCATAATGCATGTGAGGATCAAGTTCATTAAATACAAAATATAAAATTGAAGTAGGTTTTAGATAAGAATTTGAAATAGAAATAACCATATTAGTAGGACCTATTGGTGGAGTCACAATAGTAGGATAGAATTATAATAATAGGGATAGAACTAGCAATAATCTTGAAAGGGGTAATAATTACTAGAGAACCTATGAGAAAATAAACATCTTGCAAAAGGATAGGAAATGATCCTAAAGGAGTGAATGAAATAACCTCATCACGAATCATGTCCCTCTAAATAATAGCATCTTTCTTCATAAGATCATAGGAGTGATAATCCATAGAGGTATTAGAAAATTCCACATGGATGTAATGATGTATCTTGGAACCAACCTTATTCTTTGTATATTTGATAATGTGATCCATGTAGTGGATTAAAAGATACTAAACTTAGAGACACAAATCTTATCTCCTATCCATATCTCAAGAGGAGACATACCCTAAATGACCTAATTAAGAATCCTATTGATGATATGTGCTACACAAGTCACTGCTTTACCCCATAATTTGGGCTTCATCTACTTGGTATAAAATACATACATCTAGTCATATCCTTGATAACCCAATTATTCTATTTAACCACCTCATTTTGATTCATGGTATAATAAACAATATTCTAAAAATCAATGTTACAAAGATTCAAAATATCATGAAAGGTATGAATTACACATTCACTTTCTCTAGTCTACAAATACTTGATCTTCCTTTCAAACTAATTTTTCACAAGATCTTTGAAGTCCTTGAACTTACAAAAATATTTCTCTTTGGTATAAATGATATAAATCCAAACATTATCAGATAAATAATTAGTTATTGATACAAATTACATGTTTCTAGAGAGATCTAGATATTTCATTAACCCACAAATATCACTATGAATGAGATTCAATGGCTAGATAGAACCCCTATCCATCCATTTTAAGAAATATTATCAATGTTGTTTCCTAAAATTCACTCATTAAAAACACCACTAGGATTAATGGAATAAATACCATTAACCATATGATGTTGAATCCTATACCTCAAAGATCGATAATGAATTGTCCAATCCTATAGTACAACTATTTGTTATTGTTATTTTTTGAAGATGCTAGAGCCAAAAAGTATCTCTACTTGGAGTAAGAAGAAGAGGAAGGCCACTCACAAAATTTATACACTTTATTATACCCCTTATAATATCTTGAGGAAAATATCTTAAATCCATCATCAATGTCCTTACTCACCCAACTATTAGTCTAAAGTTCCACCTTTTTATTAGTGTGGGTGATGTGGTAAATATAAAGAAGATTAGGGCCCACACTTGGTACATTGATAAGTTCACCAAATGAGGAGGAACTTATCACCAAATGACTATATGCTCACCACAATGTTGTACATTATAGTCATTCAAGAGATGGTGGTATTTTATCATGTGTTAGGTTTCCCTTGTGTTTATAATCCACTCTTTTGAAAAGGTGTATGTTCAATATGTTGAATGAGCAACTATTTTTACATGTGAGGCCTCCCTATTTTGCTCTTCCTCACCTTGGAAAATAATAGATTAACATCAGTGTAACACCCCTCCTTGGGAGAACTCATCATGGGTAGTGAGCTATGTATTGATGTGATTATGTAATGGTGTAGTTTCTTTTGTGATGATTGAATAATGGAATTTGTTCTTTAAGCATAGAATATGGTACTGCTAATGTATTTGTACTGGATACAGGATCAAGTACCTTCTCCTTGGTGGGGTATATGGGTATACCACTTACCATGAAGGATATCTAGGGAAATTATGATGACTTATTCATCGATAGCTCAAGCTAATAAGAAAAACTATCCTTCATGTAGATGCATTGTATTTTATTTGTTCTCATAATTCACACCGTTGGATCATGAAGTTGCTTGTAATGAGACTCCTTAGTTGGTCGATGATATCATTAGTCTATCTTAAAGGAGATCATCCACTTAAGGATAAAATAAAGGTGTGAAGCATTGTTAAGTGTAAACCTATGTTTTCTTATGTTATGCATAGTTTTGTTGAAAAAGATTCTAAAGTATTAATTGATAAGTTTAATACTCTTGATATATTAATTTGGTTAATGATATATTTAATACTTTTGTTGGAAATATTGAGCATATTAAGTTGTCATTGATGTCAAAAGGTTGCATGATATTCAAGGCAGAAATATTCTTCAAGGCAAAGTATATCTAAAAGCAAGGAAAATTGTTGTAAAGAAAAGGTTTATAATATTTAATTTAAATATTATAAAGAAGGTCAAAGATATTGTTTGGGACAATTTTTTTCTAAAAGAGGTTTAGGTCCAAGGCTTAAAAGGTTAAGGCCATGGTTTAAAAAGAGAAGGCAAGTTTAAATTATTAAAAAAGAGGGTTTGAAGGCCAAGGTTTAAAAAGGGGACAATATTATAATATTTTTAATATTATAATATAAAGGTTATTTTGGCACCAAATGAAATTCAAAATTATAATGCATTTCCTAAAGCATCGACATCATGGATAGAAATAAAAATCCATATAAGTATGGATTGAAATTATTCTTTATGTTATGTTTTTTTATTATGTTAGGGTAAAATAGGTAGTATATTGCATTATACTAGGTATATTATTACATTTACTTTTCTACTTTTTACTTTCTACCATGTAGATATTTATAGTCTTAAAAATCTAATGGTTAATCATAAATATCCTAGGTAAGAGTTCTAAACCTAACACTCTACCTACGTTAGCGTTTAGTTAGCATGGATATAGAGAGATTAGTTTTCTTTCTATTTTGTAATATATTTAAATGAATGCTTTATTCCTAAAGCTAATGTTAATGCAATTATCAATTTGATTAAACCTACCTATATCCTGGTCATATTGGTACCAGAGCTGGAGCGAGGAGTTTGACAGAGTGAGGAACTATGACACCAAATTTGGTGACCCTTAGTTATTTCCTACGCCCATTTTTTAATACTCCTAAGATAGGTTTTGATTATTTTATTTTGGCATTTTATTTGTTGTTAGGATTTATTAATCCCGTAGGGTGCAGATTCTGATGCAAGGCACAGATCCCGATGCAGGGTTGTTTTGACCTTGGTCATAATCGCAACCCGTGAGGATTTTTTTCATCCCCATGCGGATCGCGACCACCTGCGGGCCCACATTCCCCACCATAGGAGCGTACAAGGGCAGGCAGCCCTCACACTCCTCGTGGCCTTTTGGGCATGGATCCCGAGGCCATGGCAGGAATGCCTAAAGGGCAAGAGCAGCCTCATGTATCTCATGGCATAGATATCGAAGCAAGGAATACTTCAATGGTAGGAGTGACCTCATGTTCCTCGTAGACTTGCACACACCCTAAGGTAATGTGATGTTGATGTGGACCTGCACATACCCCGATATGGTGTAGATTTGACTCGACCAACAACTAGGTGAAACATGGGACTCTGGCCATGTGTCACCTGGCATCTGATCGGGATGGACTGGACTAACACGTGGACCTGACACGTGGACTAGACTGACACATGGGATTCGACCTGACACGTGGACCTCCCTTGCCATGCCACGTGGCTACCGGTAAAAGGAGGCCCAGACTTGATTGCTCGAAGGAAATCATGTGTATAAGTGCTCGTTGAGGCTTTTAAAGGCCTCTGCATCCTTTACAAGATGCATGTGGGATTTATCCCACTTATTTCAGAAGAATCTCGTGGGCTTCTTTAAATCTCAGGCTTCGTAGCTTGAGAACCAAGTCGTGAGCTTGGTAAGTTGGCCAAGGCAGACGCCTTAGGCCAACAGGAATCGACGGATCGACTCCCGCACCCGCCATAAGCAAGTTAGTATTTTTTCTAATGAAAATTTCATATTTTTTGGCCTACATTAATATTTTTATTTAAATTTTTATACTTAAAATTATTTTTTTTAGTGTTTTAAATTAGAATTTTTCATGTTAGTTTTTCATAAATTATATCAATTTTGTTTAACTATTAAATTGATGTTTTTTATTTAAACTTTTATGTTAAATTTTCTTTTAAAAAGCTTTAAATTTTTTATATATATAGCATTTAAATTTATAATACAAATGCCAAAATCCTTATGCAACTAAACCATTGTTGTTATTTAGTTTTCTCCGCATGTGGATATAAAGAGACAAGAACCAAAGACACATTTTGTTTCTTACAATTTCATCAAAATTTCCTTGATTTTTCATCATTCTTCTAAGTTTTCATGAAGATCAAATCTTGGGTGAGGAAAGCTCTTTGTAGACAAAGAATCATCAAAAAGAGAAACAAATTTCGAAGGCAAACAACATGATCACATTTTAATCGTATGCTTCGTGAATATCATAGATCTATACCTCACTCACTTATCTATACTGATCCATGGAAGGGGTTGGACAGAAACTATGGTCCCATGAGGATTCGTGAGCCTTTTGATCCTAATGCACCACCAAGTTTTGAGTGTTGAAGCCAAAAAAATAGAGCAAATTTTAACCCGCATTTGAAAGGCTTCCAGACCAGTCGATACATGACTTGGTTTGCTCTATTTGTTTGGCTTAAAATCCTCACACTTTTAATCCCTTGTTAAAGGTGTTAATGCAGGTGCCATTAAATATCTTATAGAAGCAAATTAAACATCTTCCATATACTATTTTGAGGGTATAGTGCAAGATACAACCATCTTCATCCTATCAAATTTGAAACCTTCACCATGGCCATGATGCACAAGTATCTCACTGAGAGCCAACTGCTCAAAGGTTTAAATTATTCTGCATGGAAGACTAAGATGAAAGCTATCTTAACTGTAGAGGATCTATGGTCTATAGTGGATGGAAGTGAAACTAGACCTCAATCAGCAGGAGCATATCAAAAAACATTTGATAAAAATAATAGAAAACTATCCTTAATGATCTTGCTAGCCATTACTGATGATATCCAACCTTATATCAGTGAAGCTAAAAATGGCAAGGAGGCATGGTATGCCTTAACAACCATATTTGCAAGGAAGAATAAATCAACAATTCTTCACATCCAAACACAACTTCATACTCTTCATATGAAATCTGGGGAAAAAATAGAGCTATTCCTCTGTAGAGTGGCATAATTGAAAACAAAACTGCAATCCTTAGGAGAAAAAGTGGAAGACCAAGTCTTGACCTCTATCATTTTGAGGGCTCTTCCCGAATCCTACAGAATGTTGATCACTTCTTTACAAGTATTTGGAAGGACAGTGACTTTTATCGAGTTGGTAAATATACTTCAAACATAAGAAGCTAATCAACTCCATAGAGATGAGGCATCTAACAATGCTCTTTTATTGAATAGACAAGGTGGTAAGAAAAAGTGGAATCAACAGCAAAGTTCTTCTTCTAATAAAAACAAGGGTAAAGGCAAAAAGACTCAGAAGAAGAAGCAGTATTGTAAGATTTGTGACAAGGACACTCATGAAACCAAAAGATGTTGGTTTAAAAAAAAACCACCCAATGAACAAGGAAACAAGAAGGGCAAAGGTAAACCAAAGACCAAGAATACACAGCAACAGGGACACATTGCAGCTGAAGATTCTAGTTCAAACTCTAAACTAATACACAAGGTGCTCATGACACATACAAATTCCCTTAACAAGGACACTATATGGTACATAGATTCAGGTGTTAGTAAGCATATGACTGGTGATAAGTCCTGGTTTGAGACATTTGAGGCTCAAGAAGGTAGACCGGTCACCATTGTTGATGATCAAACCTATCGATTTTAGGGAGAATGAAGTGTTTCTATCTCCCTTCCAGATGGAGAATGTAAAATTCAAAAAGTTCTTTATGTACCAGGATTGAAAAATAATCTCTTGTCAGTTCCACAAATCCTGGACAATCACATGAATGTCAATTTCAAGGTGGACAAAGAAAAGAAACGTTGCTTTATCACCAAGAAATGAAAACCGATAGCAACAGGTTCATACAAACATGGTTTGTTTCTCTTAGATGCACTTACCTCAACACATACTGCAATGGAAGTAACCATGAAAGAGGCCACATCTCTATGGCATAAGATATTTGGGCATTTAAGTTCAGGATATTTACTAGAACTTAGTAAATATCAAATGGTGAAAGGATTACCTACTCTTTCATCTACTTTGCCAGTATGCTCATATTGCTTGTCAGGCAAGCAATGCAAAGTTCCCTTTGAACCTAGCTCCTTTCGAGCTAAGGTACCTTTGGAGTTGGTTCACATAGATTTGTGTGGTCCCATGTCTACTTGTTGTGGAGGAAAAAGGTATTTTCAGTTGTTTGTCGATGATCACTCATGCAATATGTGGGTCTTCTTCTTGCAATTGAAGTCTAAAGCATTTACCTATTTTCAACAATTCAAAAATCTTGTTGAGAAAGAATCAGGATGCTTCATCAAGACCCTCCATTCAGATCGATGGGGGGAATACACATCAAAGGAATTTTCCTCATTTTTATAGACTCATGGGATAAAATGACAGTTAACCACAACCTATTCTCCTCAGTCAAATGAAGTTTTTGAGAGAAGAAACAGGTCCATTATGGAAATGGTTTGATGTATGCTTAAGGGAGTGAATCTTGAGCAAATTTATTGGGCTGAAGTTGTTCAAACTATAGTATCTTTTAAATAGAGCACCCACAAGGGCTCTTGAAGGTATGACTCCTCAGGAAGCATGGAATGGAAGGAAACCCTCCATATCTCATCTATGGGTATTTGGGTGTAAGGATTTTATGCATATACCCAAGGAAAAAAGAAAGAAATTAGATGAGAAGTCCCTACCATGTGTTTTTCTTGGCTATTATGAATTCTTGAAAGGCTATCGATTGACAGACCCATTTACCAAGAAAATACATGTCAGCAGAGATGTAGTGTTTGATGAAGCTTTCACACCTAACACTACATCAGTATACCTTGATGATGAGGAGCAACAACCACTTCCTTCTCCATAATAGAAAAATCCTCCCAAATGGTATACGAGTACAATAAAATATTCCAAACTCACTTCCCTACCTGATCTTACTCTCAATTGTCCAAAAACATGAAGCATGACTCAACAAGAAAATATTGAAGCATCCACTTCAGTTGATGATATTTGTGCATATTTTCAAGACCTTTCTATTGATAGAGAGTTAGCAAGGGAAGATGATATGGAAATAGATGAGGAGAGGGTTTACTTATACAGTTGATGAAGCACTTAGACTGCCTTAGTGGAAGGCAACTATGGATGCAGAACATAACTCCCTCATCAAGAATAAAACATGGAAGCTGGTAGATTTACCTAAAGGAAAGAAACCCATAGGCTGAAAATGGGTTTACAAAGTCAAATATAAGGAAGATGGTACCATAGAAAAGAATAAAACCCGTCTTGTGGCAAAGGGCTATGCTCAAAAGGAAGGCCTTGACTATGAGGAAACCTTTGCTCTTATAGCAAGGATGACCACCATTCCAGTTATTTGTGCTATGGCAACACAATTCGGATGGAAATTACATCAGATGGATGTAAAAAGTGCCTTTCTGAATGGTGACTTAAAATAAGAGGTATACATAACTCAACCCCAAGGATTTGCTGAGGAAGGCCATGAGCAATAGGTTTGAAAATTGGTCAAATCATTATATGGGCTTAAACAAGCCCCAAGAGCATGGTACATTAAAATGGATAGTCACCTACTATAGCACGGATTCAAGAGAAGTCCATCTGATGCAAATATCTATATCTAGAACACATATTCTAAAATAGTGATTCTTATATTATATGTAGATGATCTGATCATCATCGACAATTCAAATAAAATGATTAGCACCATGAAAAATGACTTGAAAGAGTCATTTGATATGACAGATTTGGGACTTCTCCACTACTATCTTGGTCTTGAGATAGAACAAAAGAAGAATCATCTTAGGGTGACTCAAAAAAAGTATTCCAAGACTTTAGTAGAAAAAAATCGTATGACTGATTGCAAGCCCAAGGCAACATCGATGGAATTAGGGCTTCAGTTATCATGGTATGATGATTCACCATAGGTAGATGGCACACTATATAGACATATGATTGGAAGCCTTATCTATCTAACCAATACTAGACCAGATATTACTTATGTTGTAAACTATCTTTCTCGGTTCATGCAGGAACCAAAAGCCTCTCATTGGAAAGTAGTTAAGCATGTTCTTCACTACATTCAAGGTAGTGTAGAATATGGTCTAGATTACAAGAAGAATAACTCATTCTTCTTATAGAGTTACACTGACTCTGACTATGCTGGATCCTTAGATGATAGAAAATCAACATCAGGATATGTATTTCATCTTGGATCTGGTCCTGTCTCATGGCATAGTAAAAGCAACATGTGGTTGCTTTATCTTCATCAGAGGCAAAGTATCACGTTGAACGAGGAGCTATGTGTGAAGCGATATGGTTAAGTCACATATTGGCTACCATGGGCCTACCAAAGAAACTTCTTATTCACATGTTTTGTGACAACTCAGGTTTTTTGAACTTGGTCAAGAATCCAGTCCATCATGAACGCACAAAGCATATTGAAACATATTTTCATTTCATTTGTGATGAAGTTCTTAAACACAGAATCAAGCTCCAATACATTCCCACCAATGAATAGGTTGCTGACATATTCACCAAGGCACTTGGACGTGTCAAATTTGAGCTATTCCAAAGTAAAATTTGTATATCAAAGTAATGTAATAAAGGGAGAATGTTAGGGTAAAATAGGTAGTATATTGCATTATACTACATAGGTAGATTATTACATTTACTTTTCTACCTGTCTTAAATATCTAATGGTTAATCCTTAATATCCTAGGTAAGAGTTCTAAACCTAACACTCTACCTATGTTAGCATTTAGTTAGCGTGGAAATAGAGAGATTAGTTTTATTTCTATTTTGTAATCTATTTAAATGAATGCTTTATTCCTAAAGCTAATGTTAATGCAATTATCAATTTGATTAAACCTACCTATCTCCTGGTCACTGATTATTACTAAAATCGAATTCTCCCTCATGCAAAATCATGAGATACAAAAGACAAGGGAAGAAGATAAAAAGTTTTAAAATACAGAGGATGAAGTTTAAAAATAAAAATATCATGTGGTTATCTCCAGCTAGACGGATAGCCCAAGTGGCAGCCTAGCTTGCGCTAGGGCCCAGGCAGACAGGAGGTCTCAGGATAGATTCATGGTAGCACCATTTTGGCTAAGGTTTTTGACCCAAAATATTTCATGGTGGCATTTTAAATCAGATATTGTGCGTTGTTGTACTCGTTCGGATGGATAGCCCGAACGACAACCTAGCCTACACTAGGGCATGGGTAAGCAAGAGGTCTCGGGGTCGATTCACAATGGCAATTTTTTATCTTGATTTTGGGAAGAATAAAAGGTTATAAAATATTTTTCGTGCACTTTTAGTTCCAAGGGGTGGGCCAACCCAACTAGAAGTCTAGCTTGCGCTAGAGTGTGGGCTATGTGAGATCATGCGTTCGACTCTCCTCAATGGCATAAGTTGGTAAGGGAAAATAATTTTCTGTTTAAATTAAATTAAGACTAGGGAGTCATAATGTTTTAGGTACTTTATTTGAAATCTAAAAAATGTGGTTTATGTGTGATGGAAGGTGGAGTAAAAAGGTGTATTAGTTTTATTTAATTTTATTTTGTGTTGGTGTTGAGTTTTGTATATATAAATTTGGAGAAATAAGGTGTATTGTTGGAAATTTATTTGTGTAACTTGCATACTATTGTGAAAGGGTTAGGAGGTCACTTTGTTGCTATCATATTGCTTATATTTGATAAAGTGCTTGAGTGGATGTCTTGATATTAAAAAAGGAAAAATTTGCTAACCAATTTTTGAAGTGGCACAAGGAAGGGAAATTATTTTGAGACAGGTTTTTGAGGGCACATCTTCATCAAGGTAGCTTTAGAGGTATGGTGTTTTTTATTCCTTTCTAAAGGGTGATGTTTGTTTGAAGGAAATATTTGTGATATCATATGGTGGAGATATAAGGATTGATTTGATGTGGAACGGCGGGCTTGCTCCCCCCTCTATTTTAAAAGCCGGCACTCGCTTACCTTTTTTAGAGGGAGGAGAGGCTCTCTATCTATAACTCGGGCTTTCTTTAAGAGATCGACCTTTTAAAATAAAAGAAAATAAAACCCCTTTTTAAAGCTTAAGAGATCGAAAGCTCGCATAAAATCAAAAGGGGAGAGCGCTCTTAAGATAGGTCGAGGGGGAGGCTCTCTATCTATAATCTATGAGTATTGATTGAAATTGGAAATATATGAGCTAGGGTTTGAGAACAAGTTGTGCATGAGTATTGAATGAAATTTGAGACATATGTGTTAGGGTTTGAAAAAAAGTTGTGCATTACTGGTGAATATGTGCTAGGGTTTGAAAGCAAAATTGTGCATTGGTTCTGAGTGATATTTGAAAATGAAAATGCAAGAGGTATAGATAATATTTGTGAAGAAATTTGTGCATCATTTTTCATGATTGATTTTATGAGTATATGAGGACTTGTGCATTATGATTTGTTTTGAAGTGAAGTTGCAAATCAACAAATACCAGGTCAGTTATCAAGTGCTAAACTAGAGCTACCTTTAGAATGAAATAAATGTGAGATATGTGAAAGCGACAAACTTAATGAATGTTAAGAATATATTGATCATTTGTTAGTGTATATCATTCTTTATATGTTCAAGAGGTTAAATGAATTCTGGGTAGAATATATCTAATTTACTTTATTCAAAGAAAACATTTTTGGGAAAGATATATGCAATGGTTTCTATGCAAGAATTGGGAATGTTTGAGTTGTTTCTGTGAGCATGATTGAGGCAGATTTGAGTTGGGTTGAGCAGTGATAGTAAGTTGATTTGAGCAAGCCTTGTAAGAAGGCTTGGGGTAGATTTAAGCTAGGATTAGTGAGATGTGTTGTCAGCAGTTGTGAGATGATTTAAGCAAACATTTTGAGAAGGCTTGTAAGCAGTTGTGAGCAAGTTTGAGGTAGATTTATGCAGACTATATGAGCAGGTTTAAGGTAGATTTGTACAGACTGTATGAGCAGGTTTAAGGTATATTTGTGCAGGTTGTGTGTGTAGGCTTGAAGAAAATTTGAGCAAGCCTTATATGTAGACTTAGAGTAGATTTGAGCTGAGATTTGAGAAAGTCTTTTATGTAGACTTGGAGAAGATCTGAGTAGAGATTAGAGCAGGTTTTGGTAAGCAGATTTGAGCAAGTATTGTGTGTAGACTTGGGGCAGAGAAAATTTGATAGCAACCTTTAGAGTAAGCCTTATGTAAAGGCTTTAAGTGAACTAGAGTAGTGGATATCGATTTCTCCTATGAATAGAGGTCCACAAACCATAATAGAGGGGATCGAGGCCTCCTGTGGATAAATGCCCACAAACCAGAGTAGAGGAGATTGAGGTCTCCTGTGGATAGAGGTCCACAAACTAGAGTAGAGGAGATTGAGGTCTCCTATGAATAGAGGTCCATGAACCAGAGTTGAGGGGATTGAGTTCTCCTATGGATAGAGGTCCATGAACCAGAGTTGAGGGGATAGGTGTCTCCTATGAATAGAGTTCCATGAACTTGAGTATAAGGGATTGGAGTCTCCTTTGGTTGGGTGTCCATAAACATTGTAATAGGTAATTGGTTCCCAAGAGATTTTTTGAGAAATTTTATAAGAAATATTTTCTCCATGGACGTAGCCCACATTGGGTGAACCACATTAAATCTATGTCTCTCATGTGTGTGATGATTTGTGCATTAATTAATTATTGTTATTGATGATACTAGTTAATACTACTCTAGAAAGTTATTGCAATTGATAACATTGGATAATATTGATTTGGAAATAAAAATAAAAGTTTTATCTTATATTGTTCACCCCCCTCTCTCAATATAATCTTGTGATCTTCAATTGGTATCAGAGTGGGTTCCTTAAGGGAAGCCTAACAGCTTGAAGGAATATCTTACAAGAACACACATGGCCAAGAAAGGAAAAAGAAGAACCATGAGACCACACCCTCCTAAGAAGGAAGGAACACACATAGCCATGAAAGAAAAGGAAGATGCTCTAGTAATTGAAATTCAAGAAAATAAAGAGAAATAGGAAACTATGGTGGACATGGAAAAAGAGAAAGATCAAATATCCAAAAGAGAGACAACATTCAAAACTTCAAATAAGGATCTAAGAATACTCAAATGCTTTATTTGTGGTAACTTTGGTCACTATGCAGATCATTGTCCAAAAACTAGGTATAGTAGTAGTGAAGATGAACATGAATACATTTATGAAAAGAAAAATAGGCACAGTCAAAGTAGGCATGAGAGGAAGATCTTTTTTGAAAGTAGTAGTGATGAAAATCTCTTTGATAGTGAAAAATAAGATGCTCCTATTGAAGACCAAGTAAAATAGAAAGAAGATGCACCTGTTGTCAAAGACCAAGTAGAAAATAAAGAAGATGATCCTATTATTGAAGATCTACAAAAAGAGAAAGATTTAGAAAAGGAAGAAGCTATAGTTGAAATGAAAAAGGAACTTGAAGAGCTAAAAAGGGAGAACTTAGGATTGAAGACTCAAGTACAAGAAGATGAGAAAGCAAAGGCAAAGCTTCTACAAGATATCACTGACTTAAAAATTAAGGTTGAAGAGGTAAGGAAAATTGAAGAAGGTATGGCTGAACAGTTGAAGGCAAAAAAGCTAGAATGTGAAATATTAGAACATGAAGTGGTTTCTTTAAGGATGTAAGTAAAATATTCTAATGATAAGATATATAGGTTTGAGAAAAACTCAAAATATTTGGATGGCATTCTCAAAGCACAAAGATCTCCATTTATCAAGACTAGACTTGGTTTTGAAGAAGGATAAGAGAAACAAGAAGAGGAGTCAAGATCAAGGTCAAAATAAATAGAAGAACCAAAAGTAATTAAATAAGAACCCAAGACCGATGTTAATGTGTTAAATTATGGAAGCATCAAAGAGGAAGAAAATAATGCACAATCAAGGTATAGGGATTATCCTAGAAAAGGCAAATAAAGAACCATGGATATGTATCCTCCAAGGCAAGATGAATGCTTATTTCAAGGTTATTGTTTCTCATGTAATAATTTTGGTCATAAAGCAGTGTATTGCAGGGGTCATGGAAATAAGGATTATAGTTTTACCAAGATGAAATCTAATATATTTTAAGATGAATATTTCTTTCTAAAGAACACAAGCTTATACTGAGAGGGGGAGGTGAATAGTATAAGACCACTTTTTACTTTCTTTCCAAACCAATATCAATTAATGTTCTTAATTGCAATAACCAAATATAGCAGTGTGCATTAATAACTCAGATAGCAGTAGTAAGCAATAGCACAAGTCACCACACATAATTGAGACACAAGATTTAATGTGGTTCCCCCAATGTGAGTTACTCCACGGAGAAAATATTTTACTAAAACTTTCTCAATCAATCTCTTTGGAAATCACTCCCAATTACAATGTTTATGGATCTCTGTCCAAAGGAGATGTTGATCCCCTAATATCAATTTCATGGATCTCTTCCATAGGAGAACTCTTTCCCCTTCTTCTCTGGCTATGTGATCTTCTAGAATACTTTGTCTCTCTACTACACTAACTAGTGGACCTCTCTCCACTTGAAGACTCCTCACTCATATTTGTCTTCAACTATGTTGGTTGCTAGATCTCTATCCACTGATACTCTATCCTCTGTACTCTATCACCTCCAAAGCTTTGTCAATAGGCTCACTAAGAACCTACTCAATAGGATCACACATAACCTTCTTAATAAGATCACACATAACTTGTCAAATGCTAAATAACAAGCTCACATAGAACTTGTCCAAATCTACTCTAGAAATATCACCAATAACTTGCCCAAATCTACTCTAGCAAGCTCACCAAGAACTTGCCCAAAACTACTCTAGCAAGCTCACCAAAAAATAACCCAAAACTATCAACAAATCTGTCCCAACACTATCCTCAAATATGTCTCGACACTATCCACAAATATTTCTCAAAAATATCCACAAACGCCTTCTCAAAGGCTCAATCAATCATGCTCAAGTAGCACTCAAATATCATCCACAAATATATCAAGGCAAAGCTCAAATATGAACTCAACAATGAATGGCAATGTACTCTTCAATGGATGACAACAATGATCCACAATGATCTCAACTCAACTCAACTCATAGAAGCATAAAGAAAATTGTTAGAGACTCAATATGTTCTAATCTCAATCTCAACTCAACTCAACTCAAATCAAATCATAGAAGCATAAAGAGAATTGTTAGAGACTCAATATGTTCTAATCTCAATATCAACTCAACTCAACTCAAATCAATCTCAACTCAACTCAAGTCAATATTATAGAAGCATAAATAGAATTGTTAGAGACTCAATATGTTATAATCTTATTCTCAATCCAAACTAGAATAATGGTGTAGTTTATTTCATATGACTTGAACAATCACTTCACATATCACTTGACTAGGCTCAATCAACTCAAATCAACCAATCACCACAAGGGACAACTCTCTCTCACACAACCCTAGTCCAAGTATGTATCAAACAACTCAAATGTTTCCAACAATGCTCAACCACAAATCTCACATAACAATGATACTCATGTTATTTTCTAACTCAAGTTCTTTCACAACCAATGGGCTTCAACAACTATGCTTATAAAACAAGGTTTAGACACAAATCTCAATTCAAAAAATCTTGAAGCATTCAACCAACCACTTTCAAAAAGGAAACCACAAACAATCCTTTTCCCTCCAATGATATTTCAGAAATCAGCCACCATAAAAAATCAATATGAGAATGTGCCCATACCTTTTATGAAGATGAAAAAACCTCATTGTAAATCTGCCACAATCATAAAATTCTTTTGCCAATCTTCACAAGGGTTAGTATATCACAAAATAATCAACATTACTCCACTTTTCAATAATCATCACCAAGGCCTTTAATTGCATAACTTCCTTATCTCTCCTTAAACCACTTGTACCATAAAATAAAATACATCATAATATTGCATAACCTTTTCACTCCCAAAAATAATTATACCATAAAATAAAATAAATCACAATATTGCATACCTTGTCACCTCTTAAAAGAATTAATCCACTTGAAAAATAACAAGGCAAACTTCACTTTCAGAATCCCTTTGTAAAATCAGAAATATCTCTTTACACACACCTTATTTCTCCTTCTAAATAAGTTATTCAAATAGACCTCAAAATAAGCTTTCCGACAATATATAATATGCCCCATTTCCAAAATAAATTGAAACCTTTACATATATATATATATATATGCCAACCTCCATTAATTGCACATAGGTCGGTCCTCCATTAATTTAAACTTAAACTTTAAACTTTAATATCTTCATCACCAAAGGTCTTTTTTTGATGAAACAAAATTCCACCTTGCCTTTTAAGAAAATCCCTTTCCACTTAAGCCCACCATGGTTTTAAATAAAACCTTTTATTTTTCTTACCTTGGTTTTCATAAAAACCCTGTATATATCCATGCTCTCTACAATATCATAGATGATTATCTATGAAGTGCTTTTGCCACAAAAACTTAATGTGACACCAATGATCCATGTGACATCATTGGCAACATAAAATACCTTAAATTAACTCAATTTTCCAACAATATCCCCCTTTTTCATTGATGGAAACAACTCTAATGCAAACACCACAATCACTATAAAAACCATCTCTGATAATCAAAGTTGCTCCCCTTGACTCAATACTCTCTATGGAGGTTGCTCCCCCTAAATCAATACTCTCTTTGGAGGCTGCTCCCCCTAACTCAATACTCTCTTTGGAGGCTGCTCCCCTAACTCAAATATCTCCCCCTTACTCAAATCTCTCCCCCTTTGACATCAATGGCAAAAGGGACACCTATGGGGCTAAAATATATGACTCTTAAGCTTAGCCCCCTCACCCCCTTTTCTTTTGAGGTGATTAATTTTGGGTTGGGAGTACTTTTACTCCCATATCACTTTATTTCTTTCCTCTATCAACTTCCTTTCATATTTTTCTAATATCCTTCTCTTGATGAATTACTTGATCTTCTTGTCTAGAACCTTTTTGACCTTCTTGTCTTGAACCTATTTGGAATTTATTCCTACACCATCTTGCAATATCCCTAAAGTTATTGCAATTAAAACACTTGATATTGTACCTTTGGTTGGTGCCCATATCCTGAAATTATTCTTAAAATAATTTCCATATTCATTCCATTCCTGAAACCTGTATTGTGAAGCTCTGTTTTCATGACCATTATAACCATGACTTCTGAATTGTGTAGCTCTAAAACCAAAACCATGTTGCTCATTTTATTTGCACTAAAAAGCTCTATGACCAATCCTGTTGCATGAGAATAAATGTCACTGAAAACCATACCTTCTTCATTTAAAATTCCTTCTAGCAAAATCAAACTTCATTGATCCATGGATCCTGCAATGTATAGCCTTGTGTCCAAATCCATTATAATAAAAGAAATATCCTTGAAAAGCCCTTTGTTCATGCCTTGGTTCCTCATACCTTTCTTGACCATTATCCTTATGATCATCTTCAACTTGTGCATTGCATTCTTGAACCTTATTTGTAGCATCTAAAACCTCTTCCTTGCATTTCTCTTCAAGAATTTCTTTTCCTTTTGAACTTGATTCACATATCTCAAAACAAGAACCAAACTGAATATTTGGAGCCATAAGAACTTTGGAACTTTCCTCACAAATATTAGGTGCTTCCTTGCTTTCATATTTTAGAACTTCCTTTCCTTTTGAGTGTGAATTTTCTTGGAAGTAAGATACAACCTTAAAATAAGTTTCCACTCCTTTTTGAATCTTTGCAAAATTTATCTAATGTAGCCCACTCAAAATACAATTCATTGCTCTTGCATTTATCTCAACTAATTTCTTGGTAGTATTATCTTCCTCGGGATCACCTTCAACCCTATACTCTTTTTCAACAATTTGCCATACCTCATATCCTTGTGATATCAAGTAGTTCTTCATCCTCATGCTCCAGAAAGCATAATTGTTACCATCAAACAATGGAGCCTTATTTTTAGATAATCCATTCTATGAAGCCATATGTGTTCTTGTAGAATCTGCCCTCAAGATGTTAGCCTTTTTGAAGGAACCCGCTCTGACACCAATTGAAGAACACAAGCTTATACTGAGAGGGGGTGAACAGTATAAGACCACTTCATACTTTCTTTCCAAACCAATATCAATTAAAGTCCTTAATTGCAATAACCAAATATAGCAGTGTGCATTAATAACTCAGATAGTAGTAGTAAGTAAGAGCACAAGTCACCACACATAATTGAGACACAATATTTAACGTGGTTCCCCCAATGTGAGGTACTCCACAAAGAAAATATTTTACTAAAACTTTCTCAATCAATATCTTTGGGAATCACTCCCAATTACAATATTTATGGATATTTGTCCAAAGGAGATGTTGATTCCCTAATATCAAGTTCATGGATCTCTTCCATAGGAGAACTATTTCCCCTTCTGATTTGGCTATGTGATCTTCTAGAAGACTCGGTCTCTCTACTACACTGATTGGTGGACCCCTCTCCACTTGAAGACTCCTCACTCAGATCTGTCTTCAACTATTCTGGATGTTGGATATCTATCCCTTGAGACTATGTCCTCTATACTCTGTCACCTCCAAAGCTCTATCAATAGGCTCGCTAAGAACCTACTAAATAGGCTCACATAGAACCTGCTTAACAAGATCGCACAGAACTTGTCAAATGCTGAATAACAAGTTCACTTAGAACTTGTCTAAATCTGCTCTAGCAAGTTCACCAAGAACTTGCCCAAATTTGATCTAGCAAGCTCACCAAGAACTTGCCCAAAACTGTCCACAAATATGTCCCAACACTATCCTCAAATCTGTCTCAACACTGTCCACAAAGCTTTCTCAAAACTTTCCACAAATGCCTTCTCAAAGGCTCAATCAATCATGCTCAATTAGCACTCAATTTTCATCCACAAATCTATCAAGGCAAAGCTCAAATATGAACTCAACAATGAATGTCAATGTACTCTTCAATGGATGACAACAATGATCCACAATTATCTCAACTCAACTCAACTCATAGAAGCATAAAGAAACTTGTTAGAGGCTCAATATATTCTAATCTCAATCTCAAATTAAATCAAATCAAATCAACTCATAGAAGCATAAAGAGAATTGTTAGATTCTCAGTATGTTCTAATCTCAATATCAACTCAACTCAACTCAAATCAATCTCAAATCAACTCAATTCAATCTTATAGAAGCATAAAGAGAATTTCTAGAGACTCAATATGTTCTAATCTTACTCTCAACCCAAATCGGAATAATGGTATAGTTTGTTTCATAGGAATTAAAAAATAACTTCACATATCACTTGACTAGGCTCAATAAACTCAACTCAACCAATCACCATAAGGGATAACTCTCTCTCGCACAACCCTAGTCCAAGTATGTATCAACCAACTCAAATGTTTCCAACAATGCTTAATCACAAATATCACATAACAATGATACTCATGTTCTTTTCTAACTCAAGTTCTTTCACAACCAATGGGCTTCAACAACTATGCTTATCAAACAAGGTTTAGACATAATTCTCAATTCAGAAAACCTTGAAGCATTCAACCAACCACTTTTGAAAAGGAAACCACAAACAATCCTTTTCCCTCCAATGATATTTCAGAAATCAACCACCATAAACAATAAATAGGATAATGTGCCCATACCTTTTATGAATATGAAAAAAACTCTTTGTAAATCTGCCACAATCACAAAATTATTTTGCCAATCTTCACAAGGGTTAGTAGATCACAAAATAATCAACATTACTCCACTTTTCAATAATCATCACCAAGGCCTTTAATTGCACAACTTCCTTATCTCTCCTAAAACCACTTGTACCATAAAATAAAATAAATCACAATATTGCATAACATTTTCACTCCCAAAAACACTTATACCATAAAATAAAATAAATCACAATATTGCATACCTTGTCACCTCATGAAAGAATTAATACTCTTGAAAAAGAACAAGGCAAACTTCACTTTTGGAATCCCTTTGCAAAATTAGAAATATCTCTTTATGCACACCTTATTTATCCTTCTAAATAAGTTAGTCAAATATCCCTCGAAATAATCTTTCCGACGATATATAATATGTCCCATTTCCAAAATAAATTTAAACCTTTACATATATATATGCCAACCTCCATTAATTGCACATAGGTCGGCCCTCCATTAATTTAAACTTAAAATTTAAACTTTAATATCTTCATCACCGGAGGTCCTTTTTCGATGAAATAAAATTCCACCTTGCATTTTAAGAAAATCTCTTTCCATATAAGCCCACTGTGGTTTTAAATAAAACCTTTTATTTTTCCTACCTTGGTCGGCCCTCCATTAATTTAAACTTAAACTTTAAACTTTAATATCTTCATCACCGGAGGTCCTTTTTCGATGAAACAAAATTCCACCTTGCCTTTTAAGAAAATCCCTTTCTATATAAGCCCATTGTGGTTTTAAATAAAACCTTTTATTTTTCCTACCTTGGTTTTCATAAAAACCCTGTATATATCCATGCTCTCCAAAATATCATAGATGATTATCTATGAAGTGCTTTTTCCACCAAAACTCAATATGACATCAATGAAAACGTAAAATTCCTCAAATTAACTCAAATTTCCAACACTTTCAAGGTTATTGCTACTCATGTAATCATTTTAGTCACAAAGCTATAAACTGTAGGATTCGTGGAAAGAATAATTATGGCTTCACTAAGAGGAACTTAAATTCATTTGAAGATGAATATTTCTTTCAAGGTCATTGCTACTCATGTAATTTCTTTGGTCACAAAGCTATTCATTGCAGGGTTCATGGCAAAAATTATTATGGTTTCACAAAGAGGAACTTCAAAACATTTGCACCTTCCAAGGACTACAATTAAAATAATTTTGGGCATAAAGCAAGGTGGTGTAGAACAGAATTCTTGGAAATTCCAAAGACAAGCAAGAAGGACAATCAAAATGTTCAAAGAGGTATGGCTTCAGAGGTTTGGAAAATATTGAAAAAGAAAAAGAGCATTGTAATTTGGGAGTAGCTTTACTCCCTTCTTGAAATTGATCACTCAAGAAAGGATGTGGTGAGGAGGCTATGATAAATATCTTATATTTAGCCCCAAGGATTCCTTTGCCATTGATGTCAAAGGGGGAGAGAATTTAGTAAGGGGGAGTACCATGTCAGGGAGATAAATTTGGGAATTCAGTTGCTGTAAAAGGAATATGTTTTATAAGGGTTGCCATCAATGACAAAGGGGGAGATTTTTGGAAATATTGAGCATATTAAGTTGTCATTGATGTCAAAGGAGTGATGTCAAGAGTTGTCATTGATGTCAATGGATTTATGTCAAAAGGTTGCATGATATTCAAGGTAGAAATATTCTTCAAGGTAAAGTATATCTAAAAGCAAGGAAAATTGTTGTAAAGAAAAGGTTTATAATATTTAATTTAAATATTATAAAGAAGGTCAAAGAGATTGCTTGGGATAATTTTTTTCTAAAAGAGGTTTAGGTCCAAGGCTTAAAAGGTTAAGGCCATGGTTTAAAAAGAGAAGGTAAGTTTAAATTATTAAAAAAGAGGGTTTGAAGGCCAAGGTTTAAAAAGGGGACAATATTATAATATTTTTAATATTATAATATAAAGGTTATTTTGGCACCAAAGTCTAGAAAGCAAAATGAAATTCAAAATTATAATGCATTTCCTAAAGCACCGACGTCATGGATAGAAGTAAAAATCCATATAAATATGGATTGAAATTATTCTTTATGTTATGCTTTTCGATTATTGCTAAAATCGAATTCTCCCTCATGCAAAATTGTGAGATACAGAAGACAAGGGAAGAAGACAAAAAGTTTTAAAAGACAAAGGATGAATTTTAAAAAGAAAAATATCATGTGGTTATCTCCAATTGGATGACTAGCCCAAGCGACAGCCTAGCTTGCGCTAGGGTGCAGGTGGATAGGAGGTCTCGGGATCGATTCACGGTGGCACCATTTTGGCTAAGGTTTTTGACTAGAAGGATTTTGCGATGGTATTTTAAATTGGATGTTGTGTGTTGTTTTACTCATTCGAATGGATAGCCCGAACGACAACCTAGCCTGCACTAGGGCATTTACAAGCAAGAGGTATCGAGGTTGATTCATAGTGGCCATTTTTTATCTTGATTTTGGGTAGAATAAAATGTTATAAAATATTTTTTTGTGCACTTTTAGTTCCAATGGGTGGGCCAACCCAGCAAGCGGTCTACCTTGCACTAGGGCATGGGTTGTGTGAGATCATGTGTTTGACTCTCCTCGATAGTAGAAGTTGGTAAGGGCAATTTTTTTTTTGTTTAAATTAAATTAAGATTAGGGAGTCATAAGGTTTTAGGTGCTTTATTTGAAATCTGAAAAAGGTGGTTTCTGTGTGATGCAAGGTGGAGTAAAAAGGTGTATTAGTTTTATTTAATTGTATTTTGTGTTGGTGTTGAGTTTTGTATATATAAAGTTGGATAAATAAGGTGTATTTTTGAAAATTTATTTGTGTAACTTGCATACTATTGTGAAAGGGTTAGGAGGTCACTTTGTTGCTATCATATTGCTTATATTTTATAAAGTGCTTGAGTTGATGTCTTGATATTAAAAAGGGAAAATTTACTAACCCATTTTTGAAGTGGTACAAGGAAGGGAAATGATTTTGAAACAGGTTTTTGAGGGCACATCTTCATCAAGAAAGCTTTAGAGGTATGGTGTTTTTGTTCCTTTCTAAAGGGTGATGTTTGTTTGAAGGAAATATTTGTGATATCATATGGTGGAGATATAAGGATTGATTTGTTGTGCATGAGTATTGATTGAAATTGGAAATATATGAGCTAGGGTTTGAGAACAAGTTGTGCATGAGTATTGAATGAAATTTGAGACATATGTGTTAGGGTTTGAAAATAAAGTTATGCATTACTGGTGAATATGTGCTAGGATTTGAAAGTAAACTTGTGCATTGGTTCTGAGTGATATTTGGAAATGAAAATGCAAGAGGTATAGATCAGATTTGTGAAGCAATTTGTGCATCATTGTTCATGATTGATTTTGTGAGTAGATGAGAAGGACTTGTGCATTGTGATTTGTTTTAAAGTGAAGTTGAAAATCAATAAATACCAAGTCAATTATGAAGTGCTAAACTAGAGCTACATTTACAATGAAACAAATGTGAGATATGTGAAAGCGATAGACTTAATTAATGTTAAGAACAAATTAAACATTTATTAGTGCATATCATTATCTATATGTTCAAGAGGTTAAACGAATTTAGGTAGAATATGTCTAAATTAATTTATTCAAAGAAAGTACTTTTGAGAAAGATATATGCAATGGTTTCTCTGCAAGAATTGGGAATTTTTGAGCTATTTCTATGAGCAAGATTGAGGCAGATTTGAGTTGGGTTGAGCAGTGATATTAATTTGATTTGAGCAAGCCTTGTAAGAAGGCTTGGGGTGGATTTAAGTAGGATTAGTGAGCTGTGTTGTGAGAAGTTGTGAGCTGATTTAAGAAAACCTTTTGATAAGGCTTGTAAGAAGTTGTGAGAAAGTTTGAGGTAGTTTTGTTCAAAATTTATGGGCAGATTTAAAGTAAATTTGTGCAAACTATATGAGCAGTTTTAAGGTAGATTTGTGTAGGTTGTGTGTGTAGGCTTGAAGTAAATTTGAGAAAGCATTATATGTAGACTTAGAGTAGATCTGAGTAGATATTTATGCAAGTATTGTGTATAGACTTGGAGTAGATTTGAGCAGATTTTGATAAGTATATTTGAGCAAGTCTTGTGTGTAGACTTGGAGCAAATTTGAGCAGAGTTGAGAGCATGATTTAGAGCAAGCCTTGTGTAAATGCTTGAAGTAAACCAGAGTAGTGGATATTGAGGTCTCTGATGGATAGATTTCCATAAACTAGAACAGAGGGGATTGAGGTCTCCTATGGATAGAGATCCACAAACTATAGCAGAGGGGATTGAGGTATTCTATGGATAGAGTTCCACAAACCAAAGTAGAGGATATTGGGGCCTCCTATGGATAGATGTCCATGAACTAGAGTTGAGGGGATTGAGTTCTCCTATGAATAGAGGTCCACGAACCAGAGTTGAAGGTATAGGTGTCTCCTATGGATAGAGGTCCATGAAATTGAGCATAGGGGATTGGAGTCTCCTTTGGGTGGGTGCCCATAAACATTGTAATAGGGAATTGGTTCCCAAGATATTTGTTGAGAAAGTTTATAAGAAATATTTTCTCTATGGACGTATCCCACATTGGGTGAACCACATAAAATATATGTCTCTCATGTGTGTGATGATTTTTGCATTGCTTTATTACTTCTATTGATGATATTAGTTGATATTGCGCTGAAAAGTTATTGCAATTGGTAACATTGGATAATATTGATTTGGAAAGAAAAGTAAAAGTTTTATCTTATACTATTCACCCCCTCCCCTCTCAGTATAATCTTGTGTTCTTTAAATTTAAGTAAATTTGGTGACATTAATGCTTGAAAAGATTAATGTTATTATTAAAAAATATAATAATGACAATTGAAATTTAATTAATGTTTGTTTGAAATGTAAATATATCATAATGTCCTTCAACCTTCTCCCTTGATTGCTTTGCTAGATTGGTATGCTTGAATTCACTATTTTTTCTAATTCTTCCAAGAATGTTACTCACCCTTGATCCATTGGGAGGGCCAAGAGTGGGTAGCAATCATTTTGTGAACCATTAGACACATTTTATAGGCTATTTATAGATAGCCCAATGGAAGTTTTGGGGGAATTTTTTAGAAGGAAAAGGAGGAGAGTGAAATATTGTGGATGAGGGGGCACAGTAGGAAGGAACGCGTGAGATGCAATAAGCTTGTTTGTTGAAGGTAAGGTGTTGATTTCCTCTAGTCGTATGTTTAATCTCTATCCATGTTGCATGGTTTTGTATACCTATTTTGTTTTATCTATGCTAATTTTATGTTTTTTCTTCTATGCATTTTTTGGTTGGCTATTATTTTGGATGGTGTATGTTTGATCTCGATCGTCAACATTGTTAGATGCTTGTCTATGCTTGGATTATGTTTCTATATTTTTGTCCTTGTTTTGGTTATGCTTTAATCTTCTAGCTATCTTAGCAGTGTATCCTTGGTTTTTGAGGCAACCTCTTACTTGGTACCTTTGTTTAAATCAACGTCTATGTACGTTGATCCTAGGTAAGTTCACCTTTGCCTACCTCCTTCATTAAGGAGGCAATGTGGTCATTTTTCCTTGTAGCATGTGTTTTATACCTTGTTGTTTGGTGAATATTTGACATTTACTTTATAGCATCTTGATCCCAAACCAACATTTGAGAAGCACATCAATATCAACCTCTTTGGATATCCTTGGCAGTGCTTTCATTAGGTGTTTTAAGCTCTTCGAGCATGGATTTGTGTCATTCTTAGGTGGAGGGTAGATCTCGTTCCTATTAGTTGGTTGCATCACCTTTTGAGATGCAAGTATGTGAGGTCATTTAGTTATTTTTTGTCTTCTTTTGGAGTGTCATCTAGGGTTTGCAGGACATCTTTGTGAGTAGATATCAAATTATTATTGTTATTGTTTTATAAGGTGCTTTAATAATGTTTTATTAATATTTATTGATGGATTTAGTTATAAAAGCATATTGGTGATTTTATTATCTATTAATGTGCTTTAATTTGTTTGGAATAAGATAAAGTACTTTGATTATATTTAAGAATAATAGAGTACTTAGTTTATTTATGGTCCAATTAAGTTTTGATTATTAAAGAAGTTTTTGATAATGAAAAGTTAAGCCTCCTTATGTTAGATAGAATGTATCTTTATAAGGTGTAGCTTGCTTTATGATAAGATAAAATATGTAAGTTAAGCTTACATTATTTTAAGATAAAGTATGTATCCTTATAATGTGTAGCTTACATTATGTTAAGATAGAATGCAACTTTATAATGTGTAAGTTAAGCTTGTCTTATGTTAACTAGAGAATATTGGTTTTGAAATAGAAACTATTATAATGACTTTCGAGACTCTTGTGAGTTAGGAAATCATTATAAAGAGAAGTATGATATTATCTTGTATTAATTTTGAATGTTTAATTTTGGTTTTGAAAGAGAAACTACTATTTGAATTCTTGAGAGTTTGATAGTACTTAGGGAATTAATGGATTATGCATTTTGGTTTTGAAAGAGAAATTATTAATTATTATTCATGAGATCTATGTGGATTAAGGGATAATTATAAAGAGAAGTATGAGCTTCTCTCGGAAAGTTTTGAAATGTTTTAATTTAGTTAGAAAGAGAAATTATTTATAATAGTTCCTGAGATCTATGTGGATTAAAGGATCATTATAAATAGAAGTACGAGCTTCTCTTGGATTGTTATGGAATTTTTTAATTTAGTTTGAAAGAGAAATTATTTATAATGATTCTTGAGATCTATGTGGATTAATGGATAATTATAAAGAGAAGTATGGACTTCTCTTGGATTGGTTTGGAAAGTATTAATAGATTTTTACATGTTGGTTTTGAAAGAGAAACTATTATTGATTCTTGAAACTTATGATAGTTAAAGAATCAATAGATTATTGTTTATTGGTTTTGAAAAAGAAACTATTATGGATTCTTGAGACTTGTGATAGTTAAGGAATAATTTTAAGAGAAGTATGGGATTCTCTTGTATTTTTATTGAATGTTAATTTGGTTTTGAAAGAGAAACTAATATAGTGATTCCTAATACTTTTGTGGGTTAAGGGATCATTATAAAACTAAGTATGATTCTATTCTTACAACTTGCTTATATTTTGTGCATGGTTGACTGTATAATAGAATAAGGCATGATTTAAGTTTCATTGCATGAAGAGTTGTTTTGATCTCTAAGGACACATCATAAAACTATGGGTGTTTTCCCCGTCACAAAGAGGTTTATTGACCTGCAGTTGGATGGAGGATCATTTGGAATGGCTTCATGGGACTTCAAATGTTTAGAAGTTGTTGAAATTAAAGGACTTGAAATGATTGAGTTGATCAATAATTTTTGTATATTTAATTATTGTACAAATTGAAATATTATGTTAATTAATGACAACTTGGGTTTGTGTACTTTATGTTATTTTGAGTAATCTATTTGGGTAGTTATTTTTGGGTTCTATCAATATCAACTACAAAAATTGCATACTATGCTAGAGATATAGATTATATTGTCTATGCAATTATGTTGTTATAAATTATTTGAATCAAACACTTGATATATGTATAGTTGGATTATGGTTCAGAGGAATATTTGTTGCACATTTTAAATTTGATGGATTATGTACTGCTTGTTATTATGCTAAGTGCATTGTTTAATTTTATGGTAAATAATGTAATGGTTATCTATCCTTGGGGTGGGTAGGATATTCCTCTTGTAAACCATAAAATATAATCCTGGGAGGATTTGGGTGGATGCAATAACCAAGTAGATATGAGTCTTATAAGGATTTGCAAGAATGCAATAGCTAATATCTCATGAACCTAGAAGGAGTTGCATGAATGAAATAACCAAGTGGATATGAGTCTTAGAAGGATTTGCAAGGATGCAATAGCTAAAAAAATCATGAACCTAGAAGTAGTTGTGTGAATTACAATAGCCAAGATACTTGTGAATTGTTGCACCTTAAATGTATAGGATCGGGTGTGTCCAATCTAAATATTGGGAAGACCATTCACAAGACAACAATGGTGATCCCTTTATTGAGTAATAATAGGTGATCATGTCAATTGTCATCAAAGTGGAAATGGCCTTAGTTAGCCCATGAATATGTGGTAACTAAGAACCAAGGATTTATGCTTGATTAACGTATCTAGATGAGCTTAGAGTATGGTTAGGGAATAAGTGTCTCCCCTTTATGTGTTATGGTCCTTAAAGGATAATCCCTACACTATGTTCACATGGTCCTATATCATGGAGGGTATAGGAAAGGTGGGGGACCATTTTTGGCATCCTACTAAACGTGTAGGTTTAGTAATGTGGACCCTAGAAAATACGAGAGTTGGTCACTCATGTTAACTAAGTGTCATATGTAGCAACTTGGAACTCAAATATGGTGAAGCCTTATCTGTGGATATAAATTAATTAAGGGTTTCTCCCATGTGATACTTTGTTGTAAGTGTTCTTTTCAAAAAACAATGGGTTGGTAGTTTTGGGTTGTTACAATCAAAAACCCTTATTTTTGAATGCCTCTTAATTATTCCCAATATACTATTTGTAAAACTATGTTGTGTGCCCTTCCTTATTACAAAAATCATAAATCTACTTCTTGAATTGATTCTTTGTTTTTTCTCTTCTTGGTTTAGCTTATTTTCAATGTTTGGTTTAACTACTTCCTTTGCATAGGCATGGATGGTAAGAGAATGATTTTTTTTTACTATTGAAACTAAAATTTATGGTGAATAAAATACTTGAACATCACAAAGGGATGGGTCAAAGTTACTAGAAATTTTTTTGAAATATCTCAAATACAATGACCACTATATTATAGGTATCTAGAATACTATTGAATATAATATTGAGGAAGTCAAGATCTATCTTACCACTCATAATACAATTGGTAATAAGGACATATTCTTAAAATTATTTGAATTGATTGATGTACTTATCAATGAATCCAAAACTATCCATGTCTAATGTGATGAATTTCACAATACCTTACAAATATGAATGAAATCAATACTTACCCTAAAATCATAAATAACTCATAGAATGAATACAAATGATATGAAGGATGTTCATGGACACCAAAATAATCTCATTAAAGTAATAGAGTTACAATCCAACTAATAAATAATTGGTTTATAGAAAGAGCTAACATCCTATTACAAAATATTTTTATATCAAGGTTAAGAAGTTGACCTTTAGATTAAATAATTATATATTACAATAAATTCAACTATACAAGGTGTACAAGGGCATAAAGGGATATACAAATAATATAAATAAAAGTAATTGGTGATCTCAAATAAAGCTTAAAATCACATGTTCCAAATGCCCCCTTAAGCTAGAGGGGACATTGAGAGAGATCCTTATAATTCATTCCACTTAAGGAGAACTCTCTTACACTAAGATAATCTTGCAAATGCATAGATATAAACTTGGTTATGACCTTGTTCAATATATCTATTCTTTGTTCTATCGATGTAGAAAACTACATCAAACATATAATAGGAATAAATCAATTGCATGTAGTGCATTGACACCTCAACGTACTTTGTCCACTAATGAAACACTAGATTGTAGATAAGCTTAATGTGAAGAACACAATTTTTATACTAAGAGGGGGGTGAACAATATAAGATCACTTTTTACTTTTCTTTCCAAATCAATATATGCAATGTATAGAAATAAATATCAACAACAGTAATCAAAGCAATGCACAAAATACCACACACAATAGAGACACCATAATTTATGTCGTTCACCCAATCTGGGCTACTCCATGGAGAAAATATTTCACTAAAATTTTATTGATCAATCTATTGGAAATCCTTTCCCTATTACAATGTTTATGGACCTCTGTCCAAAGGAGACACCAATCCCTTGAATCAAGTTCGTGGATATATATCCACATGAGAACTCCTTCTCCTCTGATCTGGCTAGTGATCCTCTAGAAGACAACTGCCTCCATTACACTGGATTGTGGATCTCTCCTCTGAAGACACTTGTCCCCACTTAGAAGACCTATCTTCACTGCCCTGGCTAATGGATCTCTATCCACTAAAAACTATCATCCTCTCTACTATGTCACCTCCAAAGCTCTATCTCAAATCTACACTAAACATAGTCCTTTGATCTAGCACAAATTTGCTCAATCTCTATCTCTGGTCTGGTACAAACCTATCCTCAAATCTGTACTAAAATTTGTTCTAAAATTTGTACTAAACATAGTCCTTCTGTCTAGCACAAATCTAACCTCAATATCTATATTTGGTCTGGTACAAATCTATCTTCAAATATACACCAAATTTGCTCTCAAATATGCACTAAACATAGTCCTTTGGTCTAGCACAAATATGTCCTCGATATTTGTCTTCAAGCCTTAACTCAAGGCTTGAATCAACTCTGTTGGATCTACCCCAAACCTTAACTCAAGGTTTTGAACAAATCAATCAACTTTGCTCTCAAGTCTTCTCAAAGACTTATCTCAAATCTACCTTGCAAGCTTCCATAAAATCTCACACTAATATGTCCACAAGTCCTCTCTAGAAATTACTCAAATATGCTCAACAAGTCCACTCAGAACTTGTCCAAATATTCTCAACAAGTTCACACAGAACTTGTCCAAATCTGCTCAAAAATTTCACACATAACTTGTCCAAATATGCCACACAAAACTTATCCAAATTTGCTCAACAAGTCCACATAGAACTTGTCCAAATATGCTCAACAAGTCCACATAAAACTTGTCCAAATATTCTCAACAAGTGCACACAGAAATTGTCCAAATCTGATCAAAAAGTCCACACAGAACTTGTCCAAATATGCTCAACAAGTCCACATAAAACTTGTCCAAATATTCTCAACAAGTGCACACAGAAATTGTCCAAATCTGCTCAACAAGTCCACACAGAACTTGTCCAAATTTGCTCAAAAAGTCCACATAGAACTTGTCCAATATCATAGAAACATAAAGAGAATTTTTAGAGACTCAATATTTTCTATACTAATCACAATGCTCAATTAATTTTAATCACTCTCTTAGAAACATAAGGAGAATCATTAGAGACTCAATATGCTTCAATTTCAACTCAATGCTCAATCACTTTCACAACTCAATTCAGAATATAGAATAGTTTTTTTTATGGAACTTGAACAATCACTTCACACATCCACTTGGCTAGGATCAACCAACTCTACCCAACCAATCAATCAATGGAACACTCCTTTCTCACAAACCCTAGTCCAGGCATGTAAACACCAACTCAAAATATTTCCAACAATGCTCAACAATAAATCTCACATAAAAATTATTCTCATGATCTTTTCAAACCCTAGATCAAGTTCTTTTCTCAACAAATCACTTCAAAAATAATGTTTATAGCAATGATAATCAAACCCTAGTTCAAGTTCTTTGCTCAAAAAATCACTTCAACAACAATGCTTATAAAGAAATATTCACATAGCAATGATACTCAAACCCTAATTCAAGTTCTTCATACCATCAATGGGTTCAACAACAATGCTAGTAAAACAAGGTTTCAATAACAACTCTTTATTACAAAAAACCTTGAAGCATTAACTCAAACATACTTAATAAGGAAACCCTAATCAATTCATTTTATCTCCGAACTTATTTTTCAGAAAACCAACCAATCAAATTAAATATGGAATAATGTGCTCATACTTTTTTCTTGATGATAAGGAGTAGACCTCATAAATCTTCCACAACCATTAAACACTTCTTTGCCAAACTCAATATTCCAATATTTCCTCAAAAATATTCTTTACACCAAGATATAATCAATGCTCTATTTCTCCCTCTTTCAAAAAATCATACATAACAAAATACTTGGAAACACTTTATCAACTCCAATATTAGAATAGTGACCAAAACCCTAATAAATCAACCACTCTTAAAATAATATCCACCACCATGTTGAGTGGTATTTTCACACACTTGTGAAAGTACACTCTCCTTTAGGATTTGGACTCCAAATCCCCTCTTGCAAAGAAGTCAAACAAACAACTTCTCCAAGGTCTCCGTTGTATTAGCATTTGCAACTGAGTATTAGTAATCTCAAATAAAGATATTCAATTTAAATGCTTGGAACACCTTAGTGATTGCAAGTAACTGTAAACAAGGGGCAATGTTGGTTTATTTCACCATGAAACTTTAGTGATTGTTCATTTTTTTTTTTTAGATTTTGTAATTTTTAAATATTTATTTTAAATAAATTAAACCTTCGGAAAAATAAAATAAAATGAAAAAGAAATGCAGAAAATTAAAAATAGAACACATTCAGTCTGATGCTATCCTATTCCGACAAAACCGAAGATATGAGGTTTTCATGCATGCAACCTAACCTATTGGACCTGCAAAACAAGCACAATCCGGATAAGCTAAGTGTTGGCTCCTAAGGATTTGAATGAGGTTTTCAGATTTAAGCATTCGCATGCAGCAACCAAGAAAATACTTGCATCAACTACATTTACAAGCCTAAAATCTGAAAAGGGAAAATAGACATTTAATCTTGCATGCAGAAAATGACTCCTTCTTTCTTGCCCATAAAATGCAAATTTTTGAACAATTCTGCATTAAAAATATGTCCTGTTACAATAGCAGAATCTCTGGTTTTTCTCAAAACCAGCAAAAGGGAAGAAAAACACTCCACAGCAGGCCCAGAATGGCTAATCACCCTCAACTCTGCAACCCCGCTCGCAGCGGTTTTCGACCCCTATGCCTGTCTTCGCTTGTGCCTTTAAACTTTCTGCTACGGCTCTCTGCTTCGCCTTGTGACGCTTCGTTTCATCTTCCCGATCGATTCATTTCGTTTCCCGCTCTTCATTATTCTGACTTTTGTTCGAGCATCGAAACGTTTGATTTTCTTGCTAATTGTAACCGCCTCTATAGCCCTTACACTTTTATGCCACGTGTTCCATGCTTCTCTGCATGTTCCGTAACTGCCCCCTGTAAATCGTGACCAAAAATAGCATGTCACGATATCGCGATGCTTTTTTGCATGCAACTTTGCTCTTCTACCTGCATCGTGAAAATAAGACATGTCGCAAAATCGTGACATTTTTATGCCCACAACCTTGTCTGACTTCGTGCACAGCAAAAATAAGACATGTCATAAAATCATGACATTTTCTGTATGCAGCCTTGTCAGCCTTCATGCACAAAATGATGAATTCATTCGAAATCGTGACATTTTTATGCTATCGGGCTATGCAGATGCAACCTCTTACGAAATCACGATGTTTTTCTCTATCGTTGGGTTTTGTTGCACTTAGCCGTGAAAACGTGACATGTCGCAAAATCGTGACACTTTTCTCTTTTGCACCATCTTCTGCTTTCTGTCATGAAATCGTGACAATTTTTCATTCCGTACCACTTGGCTACTTTCTATCGTGAAATCATGACGCTTTTCTCTTTCAGGATGTCTCGCTGCTTTCTGTCATGAAATCGTGACAATTTTTCATTTCGGCTGTCTCATTACTTTCTGTCACGAAATCGTGACATTTTTCACCTCTTCAAATCCCCTTTTCCACCCCAAACCCCAGAAATCATGACGCTTTCTCTTTTCGTACCATCTCACTGTTTCCTGTCACGAAAACGTGACATGTCATGATATCGCGACACTTTTATTGACTCTTCTCTTGCTGCCTTGCACCGCGATTTTACAACATGTCGCGATATCGTGACATTTTCTCTTCATGATGCATTCTGCTGCTCCTAGCCACGAAAACGCGACATGTCGCGATATCGTGACAACTTTTCATTTTTGGCCGCGACGGAGCAACATGTCGCGATATCGTGACAACTTTTTATTTTTGGCCGCGACGGAGCAACATGTCGCGATATCGCGACAACTTTTTATTTTTGGCCGCGACGGAGCAACATGTCGCGATATCGCGACAACTTTTTCCCTTTTGTGAAATTTTGCTTTTTTCCTTGATTTTGAGCATCTGGGCTACTGCAGTTTTCTTTGAAAGCATGCAAAAAAGGTGGGTCCCCAATTTTGGGGTGTGTTGTGGATCAGCCACAACAAATGGTGACTCTACTGTCAAATGCTCCTGAGCATTTTGGTGAGAACCCAACCTGAAATATACAAGCTTAGATACGGGCATCAGCACATAAAGATAAACAAATACCGATAGATCAGAAATACATGAAACATCAGAATCATAAGTATCAGCTCGGTGTGTGCAATGTGTTTCATTCCCTATCATTTGAACTTGATCAACATTCCATTGTCAGTTTTACTTATGATTTGTATGCAAGGCTATGAATGATTTGTGCGAGGATTTGATGCATGATGAAGATGCTAGAGATATAACAACCTGCTTTACAAAGGCTCAAACCTTCTAATATCATGAACAAACATATTAAAGTCTGTCAAACCCTCTTAGGACCAAATATATGTATACTAAATTAATTTACTAGATCCCAAAGTTGGTTATGTGTCACTACCATCTTGAACCCATGTGCAAGTGTAAGTGAAATCAGAACTTTGGGGAATAGGATTCCCAACCTAAGCGAGATGGGAATTTAACCCTATCCTTACTATTCTGATTTGGAGTTCATTACCTCATCTTGAACAAAATGATTTAACCTGTTATGGATGAAATGGTCGGGCTAGTCTATCCATATGAGCAATCAGTGGTCTTGCTTTTAGACAAGACATGTTGCCACGCATGAGCATACTTAACCCCATAATCCATGACTTGGCTTCATTCATTCTTTTCTCTCTTTATTTCTTTGGACCTTTGGGATGACTACCCATCCTTGCTAGGGACATGTAGTACGATCCCTCCAATCCAATATTAAGATGAAATGGGAAATATTAATTTTTTATTTCTTGGACCTTTGGGATGACTACCCATCCTTGCTAGGGACATGTAGTACGATCCTTCCAATCCAAGATGAGATGAAATGGGAAATATTAGTTTTAATTTTATTGCTTGGACCTTTGGGATGACTACCCATCCTTTGTAGAGGACATGTAGTACGATCCTTCCAATCCAAGTTTTATGATGAAATGGGAAAAATGGAAGCTTTGGGGAATCGGATTCTCAACCTAAGCGAGATGAGAATTATGTCCTATCCTTACTACTCCATGTAGGTCAAATCAGAGCTTTGGGGAGTTGGATCCTCAACCTAAGTTCGATGAGGATTTAACCCTATCCTTACTACTCCGGTTTTAGGCTTTAAGCTTTATGGAAGTGGTAAAAACCACTGTTTTAAGGATTATGTTGCATGATAGGACAGACATGAAATATTCTTTTCACCTCACCTTTTCATCCAAGTATGGTTTTGACCATTTTGCTCAAGATTCTTTTTAATGTGCATGGAATGTGCTTGGTTCAAGATAGTTTGGGCAGCAATTCCCAACCTTAGGATCCTTTTAATATATGTTATGTAATAATCCTAAGAGGATTCAACACCTTCTCAATAATTGCCCATGGAATGAAAATGTAACTGGAGATGACATGTATATGCAATGTGGAATATGACATGAGATATGAATGCACTTGCTTCTTTTGGAATATATCATCTATTTTACCATAATGTGCAAAGCTGACAACTTCATGCATCACAAGATTCAAACGATATTGTTTAAATGTTTGTGTTACTTGTGGAGCTTTCTACAACACAATTCCAATGTTTCATATTCTCCTGATTTTAGGCATAAGTTGACATCTCAAATTTTCTTCTTTTTTTTTTTTATTTTTTATCAAAACAAACTAAACATGTCAAATGAAATCAACCACACAACTTAAATCCTAATCCAAATAGCAATCCCAAAATGAAACTTGAAAACACAAACCCAAACCAAAACCAAAATTTATATACAATATAGTACAAGATGATGCCAAGCTTGGACTATTACTTTCCTGGATCCCAAACATGATTAGAACATTTCAAAAGACATATGTCACAATACACATGCCAAATGTTGTAGGAATCCAACAACAATAAGATCAAACCAAGCAATGCAACAAATTTCAACTTGCCATGCTCACCATACCAATTTGATTTAGTTCTATTACCAACATCATAGGTGAGATTCAAATCAAATTGATTAGACAATGGTTGGTATTCAATTTTATTTTGTCTATTCTTTAAAGTGCAAGTTTCATCATTCCATTCATGATTTAGAAGTAGGCTTTCCTTTTCAAATGTGAGATATTGCAAACAAGAGCCTATTTCTAAAAGTCTTGAATTCAAATTATTTTTCGAGATTTTAAAACCATCAAAATCAATCAAAGCTTGGCAAACATCACCAAGATTTGACATTTCATCATCAATGACATTAGCATCCAAAGGGACATCATGTAACCCATCACTTAAAATTTTTGTGGCTACTACCAAAGGTAAAGATTTCACCTTGTCACCCATACTCAACCCATCATGATTAGAATTTATCACAACTTGATGAGTGTTAGTAGCTTTTTCTTTTTCTTCATTGTCTTCTTCATCATCCAACACCTGTTCAAAAACACCAAAGTTAGGCACCCAATCAAACATGCGTCCATATTTTTCAAAACAAGAGCCTAATTTTTCAAGATATGTGTCACGTGACACCTTTCCACTATCAATGGCTTGAGTTGCCTCAAAATCCATATTTTCATTAGTATCATCAATAGTATCAAACCCACACCACTTAGGTTTTGTAATTTCATCATTTTGAGATGGCATAGACATTGTAGAAACAATAGGTGGATCAAGATTTTCGATTTCTTGCCCCTCAAGGGGAACAAAAACAATTGATTCTCCTTCTTCATCCATGGTAGTAGAATCATTATCCTTCTCCAACCTTTGATGAGATTCCAACCCTTCTTCCAAAACATTCTCAGATTGTACAGGACTTGTAATATCCTCATGTGAAAGGGCAATTGTATTATCCTGCATATCAATAGGCACACAAAATTCATCAGAAGGCTTGGAGTGAGCATACTCTTCCCAAGAATCATAATGATCATCTTTCAAAATCAAATTGTGATGCTCAACTATTTCTTCTTCATCTTTTAATTCATCAACATGTTTCTCATCAAATTTATCTTCACCTTCCTTAGATGGTTCAATTACTTCCAAAATTGGGTTATTGCTTGTATTCAAATTGATAAGGCTATCATAATCCACATGTGTAACCCATGATTCACGTTTAACATGATTTGGAAGGTGTGAATTTTCTAGGCCATTACTTTCAACAATGTCATCCAATGTGTCATCCGAAACAGATTCATCCTCATAGAATTCATCTTTTGGTGAGTCAAGGGTTTCCAATCTGTCACATGTTTCAATACTAGTTGGATCTAGTACTCCTCCCTTGCCTAAAATCATATTCTTATGAAAATCATTAAAATTGATTTTAGAAACATCTTTTGAATCAAGATGAGTATTTTGAAGTTGATTCATACTTAAGAAAGATGGTTGATCTTGCATAGTAGGTTGAGGATTTTGAAATTGATTGAAGCTTGGGAATGATTGTTGATTCTGAAATTGATTCACACTTGAACTTGGTTGAGGTGGATAAATCATTGGGTGGGTAAAGGAGGTATTAAATGATTGAAGATTACATGATCCAAAACCCACACCATAATTTTGACAACTCAATTGTTGCTCAATTGCCATTGCTTGAGTATAGGCTTGTGACAAAGATGTGATTTGAGGCATCCCTCGCAAATATGTGGAAATGAGTGGGTCAAGAGCATTTACATATATTTGGAGAGCCATTTCTTCTTGAAGAGCATAAAATGTCACTAATTGAGCATATAATCCAAAGAACCTTTCAGAAAATGACTTCACATTTTCACTTGGTCCTTTTTTAATAGTGAAAAACTTGTTGATACATGCGGATTGGGTCAACTTGCTCTTTGTTGAATTGATTAAGAAATGCTGCCTCTAGCTGAGCCCAAGAAGTGATAGACCCTAAAGGCAGACTTGTAAACCAATCATATGCCACTTTGTCCAAGGTGTAAGGGAACATTTTACAAACCACATCATCATACCAAATTGTTAAGTGATTCACAACAAATTTGAATGCTTGAATGTGTTCTCCTGCCGTATTTGTCCCGTTAGACAAAAATCGAGGAAGACATCTCTCAAAACCAACGGGCAAATAATGTTGAACTCCTGGTATGTTCAATGGGCTACCTGTCATCCACGGTGAAAACATAGCCATTAGTGAATCTTAAAGAATATAACTTTAATACCAAAAAAAAATTCTTTTTATTTATTATTATTATTATTATTTTTTTTTTTAAATCAAATCAAATCACATTATTCCTGTATGAACAATCAAAGCGTTAGACCAGTGCATAGCAATTCATGTCCTCCTTTTGACAGTACAAAGTTGTATTGTTAAAAGAGGGCTAAAGATAATAATCAATAGGGCATGAAATATTCAAAATTTAAATCCCTATAGCATTTAAATCAATCTGAAATAAACCGGTTCAGGCCCTCCTTCTAGCGCCAAAATGTTGAGTGGTATTTTCACACACTTGTGAAAGTACACTCTCCTTTAGGATTTGGACTCCAAATCCCCTCTTGCAAAGAAGTCAAACAAACAACTTCTCCAAGGTCTCCGTTGTATTAGCATTTGCAACTATGTATTAGTAATCTCAAATAAAGATAATCAATTTAAATGCTTGGAACACCTTAGTGATTGCAAGTAACTGTAAACAAGGGGCAATGTTGGTTTATTTCACCATGAAACTTTAGTGATTGTTCATTGTTTTTTTTTTAGATTTTGTAATTTTTAAATGTTCATTTTAAATAAATTAAACCTTTGGGAAAAATAAAATAAAATGAAAAAGAAATGCAGAAAATTAAAAATAGAACACATTCAGTCTGATGCTATCCTATTCCGACAAAACCGAAGATATGAGGTTTTCATGCATGCAACCTAACCTATTGGACCTGCAAAACAAGCACAATCCGGATAAGCTAAGTGCTGGCTCCTAAGGATTTGAATGAGGTTTTCAGATTTAAGCATTCGCATGCAACAACCAAGAAAATACTTGCATCAACTACATTTACAAGCCTAAAATCTGAAAAGGGAAAATAGACATTTAATCTTGCATGCAGAAAATGACTCCTTCTTTCTTGCCCATAAAATGCAAATTTTTGAACAATTCTGCATTAAAAATATGTCCTGTTACAATAGCAGAATCTCTGGTTTTTCTCAAAACCAGCAAAAGGGGAAGAAAAACACTCCACAGCAGGCCCAGAATGGCTAATCACCCTCAACTCTGCAACCCCGCTCCCAGCGGTTTTTGACCCTTGTGCCTGTCTTCGCTTGTGCCTTTAAACTTTCTACTACGGCTCTCTGCTTCGCCTTGTGACGCTTCGTTTCATCTTCCCGATCGATTCATTTCGTTTCCCGCTCTTCATTATTCGACTTTTGTTCGAGCGTCGAAACGTTTGATTTTCTTGCTAATTGTAACCTCTATAGCCCTTACACTTTTATGCCATGTGTTCCATGCTTCTCTGCATGTTCCATAACTGCCCCCTGTAAATCGTGACCAAAAATAGCATGTCACGATATCGTGACATTTTTTGCATGCAACTTTGCTCTTCTACCTGCATCGCAAAAATGGACATGCACAACAAAAATAAGACATGTCACGAAATCGTGACATTTTCTTGTATGCAACCTTGTCTGCCTTCATGCACAACGAAAATGAGACATGTCACGAAATCGTGACATTTTCCTGTATGCAGCCTTGTCAGCCTTCATGCATAGCAAAAATGAGACATGTCACGAAATCGTGACATTTTTATGCTATCGGGCCATGAGGTGCAACCTGTCGCGAAATCGTGACTTCGCTACAATGCAACCTATCACAAAATCATGATGTTTTTCTCTATCATTGGGTTTTGTTGCACTTAGCCGCAAAAACGTGACATGTCACGAAATCGTGACACTTTTCTCTTTTGCACCATCTTCTGCTTTCTATCGCGAAATCGTGACAATTTTTCATTCCGTACCACTTGGCCGCTTTCTGTCACGAAATCATGACGCTTTTCTCTTTCAGGCTGTCTCGCTGCTTCCTATCGTGAAATCATGACAATTTTTCATTTCGGGCTGTCCAGCTGCTTTCTGTCACAAAATCATGACAATTTTCATTCCGTATCCCTTGTCGCTTTTGTCAAAATCCCCTTTTCTCTTCTTCCTATCATGAAATCACGATGCTTTCTCTTTCCGTACCATCTCGCTATTTCCTGTCGCAAAAACGCGACATGTCACGATTTCGTGACACTTCTGCATTGACTCTTCTCTTGCTACCTTGCACCGTGATTTCACAACACGTCGCGATATCATGACATTTTCTCTTCATGATGCATTTTGATGCTCCTAGCCGCAAAAACGTGACATGTCGCGATATCGCGACAACTTTTCATTTTCGGCCGCGACGGAGCAACATGTCGTGATATCGCGACAACTTTTTATTTTCGGCCGCGACGGAGCAACATGTCGCGATATCGCGACAACTTTTTATTTTCGGCCGCGATGGAGCAACATGTCGCGATATCGCGACAAATTTTTATTTTCGGCCGCGACGGAGCAACATGTCGCGATATCGCGACAACTTTTTCCCTTTTGTGAAATTTTGCTTTTTTCCTTGATTTTGAGCATCGGGGCTACTGCAGTTTTCTTTGAAAGCATGCAAAAAAGGTGGGTCCCCAATTTTGGGGTGTGTTGTGGATCAGCCACAACACACCATAGGATATTAACCACTTTAATAATATTCACCACTATAGAATATCAACCACTATAGAATATTGACCAGACTTAATAATATTCACCACTATAGAATATTAACCAAACACTTTTCACTCCATGCATAAAACCTTTGAGCAAACAATATTAAAATTTTAATTTTTCCAAACCTTATAACTCCCTTGCAATCTTAGAACCAATAATAAACATGCAAAATTTATTTTTAACTTGCCCAACCAACCTCCAAAAATTTTGAAGATTAAACACCTTGTGTACCTTGTATTCCCCACCAAAAGGGGATTCGGTGTGACTCGATCTACCGTCTCCGCTTGACTAAGTGCTTAGGTGCTTGGGCACTCACCGCATGGGCTACAAAGGCCCATGCAAAGTAAGGATAGATGTCTTCCTCTTATACCTTCAACACTTATCCTTTTTCATACATGAAAAACATGTTTTATTTTCCCTTGGTCGCAACGCTAAATTCTTTTCTTCATGCGTTCGTATCTAAGGTATGGTAATTTCATTAAAGTGGTAGGTGCTCCCTTTTATATGCATAATATAACATTCCTCCTCATGTCGTTTTGAAATTGAATTTCAAATTTCAAATCTAAAACCCACTTTAGGGTTTTAACCTTAATTTAATTAATTTATTATTTTTAATAACTTTTCAAGTTAAGTAAATTAATTAATAAATTAATTTAATATTAATTTATAATTAACTTTAAGCTTCCTTAGTATAATAAAATTATTATACTTTATTTTCCAATGGTTTTATGAAAACCTTTTATTTTCTCCTTTAGTGGTTTTAATGGAAAACCTTTTATTTTCTCCTTCAATGGTTTTAATGGAAAATCTTTTATTTTGCTCCGTCAGGGTTTTAATGAAAAACCTTTTTGGTCATGCTTCATAATACGTTATGAAATTTTTTGAAACCAATCAATTGCATTCCTTTTGACATCAATGACAACTTCATGCCTTGACATCAATGACAACTCGATGGACTCAAAATGTCCAACAATCTCCCCCTTTGTCATTGATGGCAACCCAAATTATTTTAACTAAAAACTTGACCTTTCCTTTGTTCTAATCTCCCTGGGACATTGCTCCCCCTAGCTCAATTCTCTCTTAAATACCAAATCTCTCCCTCTTACTCAAATCTAAATCTCTCCCCCTTACTCAAATATCTCCCCCTTTGAAATCAATGGCAAAGAGTCACCTTTGGGGCTTGGGGCTAAGAATGAGCCTCTCAGCTTAGCCCCTCCCCCACCTCCTCTTAAGGTGGTTAATTCTAGGGTGGGAGTATTTCTACTCCTAGAAAGCACTGTTATTTACCTCTATCCTATCTTCTTCTTATTTGATCCTTCTGATTCCTCTGACTATTTCTTTCAATATTCTTGTCCATGTTCCTGTTCGTATCCATGTTCCTATTCTTGTTCTTGTTCTTGTTTATATCCATGTTCATATTCATGTTCTTGTTCTTGTTTCTATTCCAGTTCATACTTATTTTTGGAATATCTGATCTACACCACTTTTATGTGTGACCATCATTATTGCTCTTATAACACTAAATTTTATTATTCCTTTGAGGTACAAATGTCTTAGGATTTCTCCTAGTGAAGCCATATCTTCTTCTATCATGAACCCTGTAATTTATTGCCTTGACCAAACTGATTACATGAGTAGAAATACCCATGGAAAATTTTTTTGTTCCCATATTCTTGTCTTTCCTGTGTCTTGCACTGTGAAGCCATGTGCCCAAACCTGTGACATGAAAAACATCTTCCATTGAAGTTTCCTTGTCTTGACCTCATTGGTCTTTTGGTCTCTCTTGACCTATTCTGATTGATGTTCCATATATATCCTCTTTGTGTATTATTCATATTCTTGTTGAACTCTCTATTGTCCAAATCATTATCAGATGTCTCATTATCTCTTACATTGTCTTCTTCTGAATATCTTCTTATCCAAAACTTGAGTTTGACTCTCCTTCCCATTTCTTTTGATCCTGTCCTCCAAGACATATTTTGCTTGATGTAGGCTTTTGTATCTTGATGAACTTATCCAAGTTATTTGAGCTATTTTTGAACCCTTTTAGCTTGAATTTGGAGTACTCTATATCTTCTCTTAGTAGAGCTACTTCTTGGGCCAACCTTTCACATTCTAAGACCTTTTATTCTAACTTATCCTTGAATTTCTTTGTCTTAGCCTTTGATTTTTCTAGATTCTCTATAAGCAGTCTTCTCTCTTCATCACATTCTTGAAACTGAAACTCAAGTTTAGAGTGCTACTTTTTTGACCTTCTCTACCATTTCAAGGGCATATATAAGTTTTCCCTTGAGAGCATATCCATATTTTTCTGAATATTCCTTTATTTGTTTGTCTTTGTCCACATCTTCATTTTATTTTGACTTGTCTTCTATGGGATCACCTTCTTTATCTTCCAATGCCATTAGAATATTTTCATTTGGTCCTTCAAGTGTATCTTCATATTCATCATCACTAAAACTATAACCATCCCTTGTACAATCATATTCAAGATGTCCAAATTTACCACATCTAAAACACTTGAGAATTATTGGATTCCTTTTCTTAACTTGTTCTTTTTCTTCAATCATAAAAGAACTTCATCTCTATCATTGTTTGAAAAACTAGCATCACTATCACTTGAGTACTTACTTGCATTATTCACATAGTAGCTCCTCTTTTGCCTTTGGAATAACTTCTTTCCTTGTCTGCTTTGTTTATCCTTGCTTTGATTTTGGTGCCTATATCTTTCTGATTTCCTGTTCATGTGATCCTATTTTCTTCACCATTGTTATTTTTAGCTTTTTGACAATATGTTGCAAAATGTTCAAACTTTCCACATTTGAAACATTTAATAGATTTTAGATCTTTGGATAATCTATATTCCTTATCTCTTCTACCATAGTTAGCTTCTTCATCACTAGATGACTCATTGCTTGATTATGAATTCTTACCCTTTGTATTTTTGATTGATTTGAATGTTGCTTCCTTTTGGGGAATAGGATTTTTTGTTCTTATCTCATGTGTTGTAAGAATACCAAGCAACATATATCTTGTCAAAGTATCACCATCCATTGAAACTTCTATAGCAGAAACCTTTTCACTGAATTTGTTTGGAAGAGTTCTCAAAACTTTATCACAAACATCCGATTCATCAATATTCATTCCAAGTCCTTGCATTGCATTAACAACCTCATCAATTCAAAGAAGATAAGTACTAATTTTTTTCTCATCCTTCATTCTTAAATTCTCAAATTTTCCTTTGATATTTCGTATCTTTGCTTTCTTTACACATTTATCTCCTTCATATACATTTTGCAATTTATCCCACATGTCTTTTGTAGTTTGACAATGCATAACTTTCATATACTATGTTCTATGCAAACCCCTTAAAAGTGAATTCATTGCTTTTGAATTGTAATTTTTTAGGAGCTTACCTTACTTATATATAGGAGGATTAATTAAGGGATCATATCCAAATTCAACTGCTTCCCAAATTTTATTGCCAAGTGCCATCAGGTAGATCTTCATTCTCATACTCTAATACATATAGTCACTTTCATAAAATACTGGTGCTGAGTTATCTGAAGACACATTCTTAGAATCCATTATGTTTTTGTTAGCTTTTCCTTCAAGCTATTAAACTCTTTTGAGGAACCCGCTCTGATACCAATTGAAGAACACAAGCTTATACTGAGAGGGGGGTGAATATTATAAGATCACTTTTTACTTTTCTTTCCAAATAAATATATGCAATGTATAGATAGCAATATCAATAGTAGTAATCAAAGCAATGCATAAAAAACCACACACAAGCGAGACACCACAATTTATGTGGTTCACCCAATGTGGGCTACTCAAAGAAAATATTTCACTAAATTTGTTTTGATCAATCTCTTTGGAATAATTTATCTATTACAATGTTTATGGACCTTTGTCCAAATGAGACACCAATCCCCTAAATCAAGTTCATGGATATCTATCCATAGGAGAACTTATTCTCCTTTGCTCTAGCTGGTGATCCTCTAGAAGACAACTGCCTCCACTACACTGGATTTTGGATCTCTCTCCACTAAAGACTCTTGTCCCCACTCATAAGGCCTATCTTCACTACCCTGGCTAATAGATATCTATCCACTAGATACTACCGTCCTCTTTGCTCTGTCACCTCCAAAAATTTGTCTCAAATTTGCACTAAACATAGTCCTTCAATCTAGCACAAATCTAGTCAATCTCTATATTTGATCTGGTACAAACCTATCCTCAAATATGCACCAAAATTTGCTCTCAAATATACACTAAACACAGTCCTTTGGTCTAGCACAAATATGTACTCAATCTCTATCTCTAGTCTAGTACAAATCTATCCTCAAATCTACACTAAACTCTGCTCTTAAATTTATACTAAACATAGTCCTTCGATCTAGCACAAATATTTCTTTGATATTTGTCTTCAAGGCTTGAATCAACTCTGTTGGATCTGCCCCAAACCTTAACTCAAGGTTTTGAAAAAATTAATCAAGTCTACTCTCAAGTATTCTCAAATAATTGTCTCAAATTTTCCTTTCAAGCTTCCACAAAATCTCACACTAATATATCCATAAGTCCTCTCTAGAACTTGCTCAAATATTCTCAAAAATTCTAATCATAACTTGTCCAAATATTCTCAACAATTTCACATAGAACTTGTCCAAATATGCTCAACAAGTTCACACAGAACTTGTCCAAATCTTCTCAACAAGTCCACACAAAAATTATCCAAATCTGCTCAACAAGTCCACACAGAACTTGTCCAAATCTGCTCAACAAGTCCACACAAAACTTGTCCAAATCTGCTCAACAAGTCCACAGAGAATGTGTCCAATCTCATAGAAACATAAAGAGAATTTGTATAAACTCAATGTGTTCTATACTAATCACAATGCTCAATTACTTTCAATAACTCTCGTAGAAACATAAGGATAATTGTTAGAGACTCAATATGCTTCAATTTTAGCTCAATGCTCAATCACTTTTACAACTTATTCAAAATATAGAATAGTTTATTTTATTGAACTTGAACAATCATTTTACACATTCACTTCACTAGTCTCAACCAACTCTACCCAACCAATCACTCAATGAAACACTCTTTTCTCACAAACCCTAGTCCAGGCATGTAAACACCAACTCAAAATATTTCCAACAATGCTCAGCAATAAATCTCACATAACAATGATACTCATGATCTTTTCAAACCCTAGTTCAAGTTATTTGCTCAATAACTCACTTCAACAACAATGTTTATAGCAATGATAATCAAACCCTAGTTCAAATTCTTTGCTCAACAAATCACTTCAACAACAATGCTTATAAAGCAATCTTCACATAGCAATGATACTCAAACCCTAATTCAAGTTCTTCATACCATCAATGACTTCAACAACAATGCTAATCAAACAAGGTTTCAATAACAACTCTTTATTCTAGAAAACCTTGAAGCATTAACTCAAACATACTTAATAAGGAAATCCTAATCAAGTCCTTTTCTCTCCAAACTTATTTTTCATAAAACCAACCAATCAAATTAACTATGGAATAATGTGCTCATACATTTTTCTTGATGATAAGGAGTAGATCTCACAAATATGCCACAACCATAAAACACTTCTTTGCCAAACTCAAGAAGGTTAGAATACAAAATATTATTCCAATATTTCCTCAAAAATATTCTTTGCACCAAGATATAATCAATGCCTTATTTATTCGTCTTTCAACAAATCATACATAACAAAATACTTGGAAACACCTTTTCAACTCCAATCTTAGAATAGTGACTAACACCCTAATAAATCGACCACTCTTAAAATAATATCCAACACCATAGGATATTAACCACTTTAATAATATTCATCACTATAGAATATCAACCACTCTTAATAATATTCACCACTATAGAATATTGACCAGACTTAATAATATTCACCACTATAGAATATTAACCAAACACTTTTCACTCCATGCATAAAACCTTTGAGCAAAAAATATTAAAAATTTAATTTTGCCAAACCTTATAACTCCCTTGCAACCTTAGAACCAATAATAAACATGCAAAATTTATTTTTAACTTGCCCAACCAACCTTCAAAAATTTTGAAGATTAAACACCTTGCGTACCTTGAATTCCCCACCAAAAGGGGATTCGACGTGACTCGATCCGCTGTCTCCTCTTGCCTAAGCGCTTATGGGCTTGGGCACTCACCGCATTGCTACGAAGGCCCACATGAAGGAAGGATAGATTCCTTCCTCTTATGCCTTAAACACTTCTCCTTTTTCACACGTGAAAAACACGTTTTCGTTTCCCTTGGTCACAGCGCTAAATTCTTCGATTCGCACATTCGTATCTAAGGCATGGTAGTTTCATTAAAGTGGTAGGTGATCCCTTTTATATGCATAATATAACATTCCTCCTCATGTTGGTGCTTTTCGAAATTGAATTTCGAATTTCAAATCTAAAACCCACTTTAGGGTTTTAACATTAATTTAATTAATTTATAATTAATAAATTAATTAATTAATAATTAATTTAATTAATTTTTCAAGTTAAGTAAATTAACTAATACATTAATTTATAATTAACTTAAAGCTTCCTTAGTATAATAAAATTATCATACTTTATTTTCCAATGGTTTTATGAAAAACCTTTTATGTTCTCCTTTAGTGATTTTAATGGAAAACCTTTTATTTTCTCCTTCAATGGTTTTAATGGAAGACCTTTTATATTGCTTCGTCAGGGTTTTAATGAAAAAAATTTTTGGTCATGCTTCATAAGATATTATGAAATTTTTTGGAACCAATCAATTGCATTCCTTTTGACATCAATGACAACTTCATGCCTTGACATCAATGACAACTCGATGGACTCAAAATGTCCAACATAATAGAGATTTGATTTTTATAATTAAGAGTGATTGGAAACTATTGAGGAATAAACACTTGATCAAAAATCATGAGCATCCATCAAAGGTTCTTTGCAACCTCATTGGAAGCATATCATTTAGCCACTATAGAATATTGAGATATAATAGACTACCATCTATAACTCTAAGAGACCAAGCCAAAGCCATGATAAAAGGCAAGTTCTATACTGAAGCACCACTTGTGATACTTTGTTGTAAGTGTTATTTTCAAAAAATAATGGGTTGGTAGTTTTGGGTTGTTACAATCAACAACCCTTATTTTTAAATACATCTTCATTATTCCTAATCTATTATTTGTAAAACTATACCTTGTGCCCTTCCTTCTTACAAAAATCATAAATCTTCTAATTCCAAACTATTGATGGTAGAAATCTACATCAAACATATAATAAGAATAATCCATCGCATGTAGTGCATTGACACCTCAACATACTTGGTCCACTAATGAAACACTAGATTGTACATAAGCTTAGTGGATATTTGATTTTTATTTATAATTAGAAGTGATTAAAAACTATTGAGGAATAAACACTTGATCAAAAATCATGAGCATCCATCAAAGGTTTTTTGCAACCTCATTGGAAGCATATCATTTAGCCTTTATAAAATATTGAGATATAGTAGACTACCATATATAACTCTAAGAGACCAAGCCAAAGCCATGATAAAAGGCAAGTTCTATAGTGAAGCACCACTAGTCCAAACCACCAACCTAGTCTATATATGAAAATTTATCAAAATGATAGGTTCTTTAACTAAACAGTGAACAACTATATGGTATGTATCTTTGATGTGTTGATGGATTCATTTGGCTATTGTCAAATGAACCCCATGAGGTGCCTACATGTACCTAAAACAATAGCTTATGATCAATGCAATATTTTCTAATTTTGATCAAGGTAGGGAAGACCACCCACAAGTGATCTATTCAAATTAGAATTCATCAAAGTAGTACAATCTTCTTATAGCTTCAAATTAAAAGTAAATGAAGTTCAAGTAGACTTGCAATCCTCCATTCTAAAATATTGTATAAGATTCAAGATATACTTGTTAAATATATGGTAATCCTAGAGGATGAATATTAATTTGAATTCCTATAAAATAATGTGCAAGCCCTAGTTATATCATCTTAAAAGTATCATAAATTCATTTCATATTTTGAATCCAAGAAGATGAGCTACCAGTAATAAGTAGGTCAATAATAAATAAAATAATTAGTAATAAATTACCATACTAATTATTGATGTAGACATCATACTCTACCTCACAATATTAAAACCTAAACTAAGAAAGAATGGATAAAACTTCTCATAGCAAGCATGAGGCACCTAATTAAGCCCATACAAGGACTTGGTTAGACAAACACCAAGGGTGTCTATCCATAAAAATCAAAACTAAGTGGCTAGTACATATATATATCCTCCTAAATATCACCATGAAGGAACTCTTCAGATCCATTTGATGTATCTTCTAACCATAAGAAGAAACTATGGAAAGAAACATTCAAACAAAATCCATCTTAGCACTTAGGAAAAGTTCCTCTAAGTATTCAATTTCCTCCTTCTCATCAAAATATTTAGTAGTAAGGCATACTTTATACTTCTTCACGTACATTTGGTATTATAAACCCATTTATATTCAACAACATTCTTTCATTCTTGAAAAATAATGAGATCTCATTTATCATTCTTCATCAGAGACATACTCACCAAGCATAGCATTTTTTTAGTCCAAGAAACCTTTAGATTAAGAATAGGTAAGTGGGTCATTGTAGTCAACAATATTAAAGAGAAAGGCCTACAAAGTATCCTTTTGATGATGATACTTATAGATAATAGGTTGATCACCTTGAAGGGTATTCTAAACCAACTTGGGTTTTTAATGAAATATGGAAGACTATCACACACCCTATTGGGTAGAAACATCAAAAGCTAGAAGAATCCAATATAAACTCACCATCTATGCTTAGGAGGATCAATTTAATATATTTTTAGATTCAAAATTATAGGTTCTAAATATTATATTTCTATAAGAACACTCAAATCCCCAACCAAATGATCTCCATAATAATATTAGAAAACTTGAAATAACTAGAACGATGTTAATAAAAATGCTTCAGAAAGCATCAAGGACCATCAAATAAACTAGAGGAGAAATATCCTTAACCAAGATATTATGAATAGAGCCTAAAGGATCAGCTACAATAACCTTTTAAAATATTAAATCTCACCAAATGGAAACATCATACTTCTCAAGATTATACAAATGATAATCCCTGGAGGCATCAAAATATGCCACCAAAATGCATTGATGACTCTTCAATTCTACCTTCTATTAAGTATTTTTTAGAATATGTGCCCATGTAGTAGATATATTAGGATTGTCACCTATAAATAGCTTAAGAGGATTCATACCCTAAATGGATTGGATTAGATTCATGTTGGTGATATATGTTGTACAACTCACTACTTTTTTCCAAAACTTGGGCTCCATACACTTAGCATGAAATATGCATCTAAAAAATCCATAGTAACCTCGTTCTTATACTTAACCACCCCATTCTACTTAACCTTGGGGTATAATGGATAGTATTCTTAAAGGTAATACCATGAAGAGTTAAGAAATTAGGAAAAAAAATGCACAAATTCACATTATCTATCTTTTCTCAAGCACTTTATCTTCCTCTCAATGATTCTCCATAAGTTATTTGAAATTATTAAACTTTTCAAAAACCTCATATTTGGTATAAATGGTATATAACTATACATAATGGGATAAATCATCAATAAAGGTAAGGAATCACTTATTTTTGTAAAGATAAGGTGCATCCATGATCACTGTGAATGACCTCCAAGGGTCATATAGTATGCCTAGAAGTCTGTTTTAGAAAGTAATCTTGATTATATTTTTCTTAAATACACCTCTTATAAACACCATTAAGTAAATAAATAGGAGGAATCCCAATAGCCAAATGGTGTTGACTCATGTATCTCAAGTATCCATAGCCATGATACCATGTTGACTAACATCATTTTACTATGCCATTGTAGTAATAAAATATTTCTTCGTAATGGAAATGGAAGGAGTTATATGATTCAAACTTGTACATTTGATGTAATTCATCATAAAATCATGACGTAATTGTATTAAAACCATCATCAATATCCTTAATCATACATTAATCTATCCAAAACTCCACCTTCTTATTTGTATTCATGATGTAATAAATAGATATAAGATGAGGGCCAATACTGGGAACATAAAGTACCCAATCAAATGAAGAACCACTCTTCATTTGACCATGCCCATCCACTTGTAAATTATAATCATCCTCAATAATAACACACTCTCTAAAATATAGTATGTTATAATTATGCAAGAGTTATTTATGCTTGATCATGTGATGACTAATGCTTGAATCTACAATCCACTCATTAAAATAAGTTGATGTTCAATTTATTGAATAAAAAACATGTGCCTATGAGGTTTTTATCATCATGTTTGTCCTCACCTTAATTATATGGAGCAACAATACCACGTCCTTTTTTTCTACTTCCTCAAGCTTCTTTATCTAAATCTAATAATTGTTTCCTTGTTTTCTTTTCAATTACAAAAAGTATAAATAGATTTCTTGAATGAATTTGGATTCTTGTCAACTCATTTCTTAATAACTTCATTTGAATGAGATTGAATTAAGAGAGAACAACTAATATACCTCTATCTTTGATCTTTATTGTGAAGAATATAATTGAACACATCATCAATAGAAGGGGGAGCATGTGCAAAGTAAACTCAAAGTATCTCAAATGTTATCCTTCTACTTATTTCCATTATTATTCACCCTCTCCTACTTGTTTTCAACTCCCTTAATTGTGTAGATATTATATTTTAATTTATTTAATTGACTAACATAATTATTTATGGTTTTAAAGTAATCCATGCTCAAAGTAGCCAACTCTATCTCCAATCAATTGATTTTTTAATACAATCACATAGGTTTTAAACTTGTCAAGTAGCTCTTTTAGATCTAAATTGTTGCTTACATGAGTATCATGGATCTTATCAACATAAATAACTATCATATAAAGTGCCTAATCCTTCTTATTATTGAATTAGCTACTTTTTTCATCAAAATTTGTGTTTTTAAGGACATTGTTCACATATTTACGCCCCCTTAGTCTAGAGCAAAGCTTCAGTGTTGTTTTTTCAACTAGAATAATTTATCCCACTCAACAAAGGTATATGTTGATCCATTATTTTATTTCTAAAATATATTCTCTTGCATCTTATTATGATTAGGAATAATGTTGTTACTACAAAGAGCTAAAAAAATTGTGATTTGAAAAATGGGATCAAAATGCTTTCATATGCAAAATGTGGCCCCTAGAAATTTGGCTTTAAAATCACACAAAATTACCCCAAAACCATTGAAAATTTTATAAAATATATTTGTGTCCGCATTGAATGGAAAGACTACCATGTGGCACTAACTGAGTGGTTGAGAGGATGCCAACTAAGCATTAATTAGATATAGGGACAATAAATCATCTAAATACAAGTGTCCTTATTCCATATAAAGGGATGCTATTGAGATATTGACTATGTAAGCCTCTAGACAAGCTACCAATTAACAAGAGAATGTTGCATGCCACCTTATAGTTCCTCCTAAGATTTATAGTTTTTTTATGACTAGTGCGGACTCTACGAGCATTGTAATAGATGGCTAAATGAGTTGGTGATGTAATATTGGTTGAAACACTTTTCATACCTAAATATTTATACTCATTGTACCACATTACCCTCCACAATGTTATAATTCACTAAATCAATAGATTCCATATGATCTAGTATCACATCATCTAGTGTCATGTGAGTAGGTTTCACATCATGATGTTTAAGGCCATAATTTTCAAGTACCACATCATTAGGTGTGATATCAATATGTGTCATGTGAAAGGGGATGACATCATCATATTCCATATCAATTGTGGTGATGTCATCATGCACCCTTTCAAAGAAAGTGATGACATCATCATACACCATGTAAAAGGAGGTGGTGACATCATGAATTTTCTTGTCTAAAAAATGGGCATGAGGTTTGAACCTTGGAATTCCTAGGTCCCAAGGACTAAATTCCATGTGTATGACCATAGTACCATGGATGATTATGAAAATGAATACAAAAGGTATGCCCTCCTTTAGGGAGCACCTTGGCACAAGTGTGGAGTGCATATATAACTTAGGTGTATTAAACAACTCCATGTACACTTTAGCCCGTTTATGTTCATGTGCATCCCAAGGAATGATGGTGCATTTTGTGTTGAACATTTTGCCCCCTTGGAATATTCTTTTTAATTTTTGATATTAAAAAAAAAAAAAGGAAAATTTTCTTGATGCAATTAAAAAGGTACTTGGAGGCAAAATGATAAAAATATTTGAATTGTAAACCCTTAAAATTTTGAAAATAGTCCAAAAGCATTGATATTTTATCCATATCTATCATAGTTTTTGTAATATAATGTTTTTCTTGGATGTAACCTATCTAGCATCTCTCTCGCCAGTGTAGTAGAAAAGTTGTCAGACTATTTTAGTAACTTTATCAAGTGGATCAAAGGACTTTTCTATGTATAAAAGCCTACCTATGACTTATTTGGCATATGTCAAAAATTACTCAACACATCCTTTCTTTATTTGAAAATCATGAATACTATCCTCTCATTTATATTGCATCTAAAAATATATATATGAAGGAGTTTTTTTTTTTTAAGTCTATAAAAGATAAACGAGGTTATGAAATAACCTTCAAGAACTCAATTTGATGGTTAGGGCATCCATTTAGTCTAAAAATGCAAATAAATAATGGATTGAACATCAAGAGAAATAAGAGGAACATGTCCTTCCCCTAGAATAAATCTATTATAACCCATTGAGCTCCTCATGATCTAAGTCTGTCTAGTATTTTGGTAAGTAAACCTTAAAAAGAAATTATAGGTGGTATATAAATATTTCACTAATTGCTTTCAAAAATATTGCAACTTAGAACTATTATAGAAGATAAATTATTGAAGACAAACTATCGACTAATGGAAATTCACACTCACTTTGATGCCATGTTGGATTTCACAATACTTCCTCAAAATAATCAATACATTACCTTGAAAAGTAGAAATAACTCATAGGAAGAATCCACATGATATAAAAGGTTTCTATAGACACGTAAATAATCTCATTAAAGAAATAGAATTACACTCCAACTAATAAAAAAGTGGTTGATAGAAAGGGGCATAAACACCTAATTACAAGATACCTTCAGGTCAAGGTTAAGGAAATGACCTTAGGTTAAATAATAAAATATTATAATAAATTCAACTATACAAGGTATATAAGGTTCCCAAGGTATATAATAATAATATATTTTCAAATTTGGTTGTAGCCTCAAGGGGATCTTAGCACCACACATTCCAACATAATGTAGTAATATCTACCTCCAGTCTACTAATTTGAGTAGAATTAATGTGGTTGCTTATTTGCTAAAAATTATCCAATATCTTCTTTAAATTTTGGAAACAATTGATGTAATTTTCATATATATTTAAAACATGTAATGCAATCATATCATGTACTTCCTCATTTTTATCCTTGTATAGTTAAATTTTCTTTTTAAAATTAGTATGTTACATCTTAATGATTTGAATGAATTACATTATGAAATTGCAACACTATTTAAATGTAATAGTTTCCCAAATATGGAATAACAACCTAAAACTACCATTGTCCCCTAGTTAACCTTACAAACCATGTATTGAGCAGTTATTCAACTTATATTCACATTATACATTATGTAGTTACTCCTAACATTCTCTCCCTTATTACATCATAGTCTTAGAGAGGAAACTTTGGAATTATTCAAATTTAACTCATCCTAGTGGTTTGGTGAAGATGTTTTCTTGTTGTTCTTGAGTAGGACATAATTTGAGCTAGATTTTCTACTATTGAATATGTTCACAAATGAAGTGGCACTCCATGTTGATGTGCTTGGTCCTTTCATGGAAAATTGGATTACGAACAAGTTTTAGTACACCTTGGTTATCACAATGCATGATTGTAGGTTTATCTTGTTGTACTCTCATATTTATCAACATATGTTTTAGCCATATTGCTTCACAAACAACTCCCCTTACGGTATGATATTCTACATTAGTGGAACATCAAGCAATTGTTTGTTGTTTCTTACCTCTCCATGATACATGTGTAGATCCTAGAAATAATACATAGCCATAGATGTATTTTTTATCATTGATACAATGTACATAATCTATATCTATGTAACCTATTAAGAGGAACTAATCACTCCTCTTGAATTCCAAACCATATTCAATAGTGCCTTGTATATATCTTAGAATTCTCTTTATTGCCTTCCAATGTGTCATCTTTGGTTCCTACATGAAACATGAGAGATAAATCACTACAAAATTTATATCTAGTCTTGTGTAATCTAGGTAGATAAGAATCCCAACTAATTGTTGATAGAGCATTGCATTCACTCCAATCCTAGGTAGTAATGTAATAACCCAAGATCGGTCATGTCAAAATATTTCAAGTCTTCTTTTGTGGCTAGAATCATACTTTCAAAACTTCTTGTGATGACCAAATCATCTACATACACATTGATGAATACAATCTCTCCCCCTTGTTCTTTATGATATAGACTTGGATCATATGGATTTTTTTTAAAACCATGCTTTCTAAAATGTTCACCTATATTTATATACCATGCATGAGGAGTTTGTTTGATACCATAAAGAGATTTTATCAATTTTCATGTCTTTTTTTATGGTCTAGGTATGATGAATCCTTTTGGTTGAGTCATATAAACTTCTTATTTTAGATCTGTAACAACCCAAAACTACCAACCCATTTTTTTAAAAGATTACCTAAGGAAAAGACTACGAAGTTCACTAATAGGTCCATTTCCATATTTAATGCTAACTAATAACAAAATATTACTTTAAATAAATAGTTTAATGCTCATAAAAATAATTATTAAAGACACATAAACCTTCTTTGAAACAAGAGCCAAGATTTTACAATTTTTCCAAGAAAATAAAAGCCTTCGCTTATTTACATCAACTTTACTCTTAAAGATCTTAAAAAACATCTGCTAAGAATCTCCAACCAATTATACCTCCACAAGCTTCTTCGATGGGAAAACCAACCCACAATTTATAAGGTTTTCTTAGGGATCAAAGCAGCTCTATATGCAATGCAACTTAGATCATGCCATTTATGCAAACAATTAATGCATAAAATATAAGCAAATACTTAAAGAGAGTCACATACTTCTTATAATAATCCTTTAACTTAAAAAATTCTCAAGAATTATTATACTATTTTCTCTTTCAAACAAACATACAAGCAATACATCCAAAAAAAGAGAATCCCATACTTCTCTTAATAATAATCCTTTACTTAAAAATTTTCAAGATGATATATGCTTTTCTGCTGGAAAACTTTCCTAAGGGAAATGTTGTGAATCAGGATACGCAAGCGGACAATACTGAGGATGACATTTCCTCAACTCTAGCTTATAGGGTTCAAGGATCCAAGAGGAAGAGGTTGGAGAACAAGTGTCAACGTCCTGATCTGGAAAGGAAGAGGGTCAATCTGGAGGTTACTCCCATGAGGAGTTCCCAGCATCTCAAAAACAAAGAGCTTCAGCATCTTGGGAAGCCAAAGGAAACTAAGGAAACCGATGAGGACAATTCCAATGACCCTATGGAGAATTTCCTACATAAGTACGTAATCAAGACTACTTCATCTACAATTACTCATTCGAAAACCACCCATGCTGCTTTTGGAAGAGATATTTCATAGCTAAAAGAGAATAGGAATGCTCTTAGCCTCCTATTCTATTATGACAACTTTGATGAAGATACTCCTGCAAAATCCACCGATGCTGCTAATCCTGAAGATAATGAGGACAAAGTTATGGATATTAATAATGATTCTCATAAGGATACCATCAAGGAAGTGAAGGAAGTGAATAAATAGGATTTTGTTGAGCCCACTACTTCCTGAGTGGCTTCTTTGTTGTTTTTTTTGTCCCTTTGGGGTTTCTTCCTTTTTGGTTCTTAACTATTTTTGTTTTCCTCTGCTAAATTTGGTCCTCAAGGATGCTATTTTTGTGAATTATGCATCCTTTTCTATCCTAATGTTATAAGGCATTAGGGCACCTTTCAAATGCCCTCTTTAATGAAATATTTTAACTTACCAAAACAATCCTTTACTTACAAAAGTCTCAAGAATTATTATATTACTTTCTCTTTCAAAACCAACATACAAGCAATACATTCAACAAAAGATAATCCCATACTTATCTTAATAATAATCCTTTAACTTAAAAAAGTCTCAAGAATTATTATATTAGATTCTCTTTCAAAACCAACATACAAGTAATACATCCAACAGAAGAAAATCCCATACTTATCTTTATAATGATTCCCTAACCCACAAGAGTCTCAAAAATCATTATAACCATCTCTCTATCAAAACCAAAATGTTTCCTTAATAAAACAACTATAATCAAGTACATGACTAATATTAGCTATACACAAAGGTACTTTATTTTAACAATTATAGAAACGATCATCCTTTACTACCATTATATTTTTCAACATAGAGATATAATTATCTTCTATTAGACAAAGATACATCTATCTTCCACAACATAGGGATATATTAATCATCTACTAAGAAATAGTTATCTTCCACAACATAAGAATATAATCATCTTCTACCATGTAAATATACACTTATCTTTCAGAAAAAAAAAATGCATTTACCTTTCACAATATAAAGATATAGTTGTATTTTAGTATATAAGATACATTTATCCTTTAACATAAGGCAATAATTATTTCTTGCTAAATAAAATATTCCAACATTTAGAAGGTTAAAAAAATAAATATAACAACATTCACGAAATAAGCAATCAAAAATAAAGAGGATTCCACTGCACTCTCCACACCAACCACAAGACTGGGAAATACGAGGGCTGAGAAAGTGTAGGAGACCTGAACAAAAAAGAAGAGGGGTTAGAAAACTTGGAGTGCACCAAAACAAAAAGAACAATTCTACTCTCAAGGTGCACCAAAGAAAAATAAGGAGCAACATACAACTCAGGCACATCAAAGAGAAGAACAAAGAGCAACATTCAACTCAGACACATCAAAGTGAAATACAAAGCAACATTCATTCTATAAAAGAGGTTTAAGGACTAGAAAGCAATAATAAGCAATCCACCTCATGGATCCTACCTCTAACACTTGTAAAGTCCTTTCCTCGAATGCACCTTCCACTTTGGTTTCCACGTCCTATGTACTTGCTTAATTTCTCTGCCTCCTTCTCCTGTAACCCAAAACTTATCTCCAATTATTCCTTAAATAATAATTGCTTTGTCCATTATTAAAGAAAGCTCTAGACCCTCTTTGGATCTTCCATGAGCTAGCTAAAAAAAATTACTCTTGAACATTTTCACTTTTTTAAATGCTTGAATCATAAATGAAGAGTGGCTCCATTAAGATATGCTCTTAGCTTAATAATTACTTATAATATTCTTTTCCACAAAGGTATTAAAATAAAACTATACATAAAAATAGTAATTTAAAGTTGCACTAATTAATAACTCACTTTAATTAGTTCTCCAATTGTAAATATTACATATTAGCATTGGTACTAATGCATACAATAATTAGTACCACCATATTAATACTTAACTAATTCCCCTTTAATAAACACACACACATTAGCTAAACAATTCTTAGGACATTCATATCCATGATGTTGCACACCTTTCTTTTATCCTTAAGCGGGTGGTTGTTTTTAAGGTAGTATTAAATTATTGCCATCCTTTTAAGGAGGCTTATTGCTCAAGCAACTTTCCGATCCAAAGGTGTGAACACAAATTAAACAAGCAAACAATGCATATACATGAAAGGGTATTTATTCATGTTACCCTCAGTTGCCGATGAACAAGTCATCATCATAATTTTCCCAAATATATAAAATAATGAAATCATCTCATCATATAGATGTCAAGAAGGTAACTATGTCATTAATCGTTCACACTAATACATAGCTCATTTTTTTTCAAAAACTTTCCAAGACGATGTGTTACAAGATCTCCATTGAAAATGGTATTTTTCATTTCCATTTGATGAAGTTTCCATCCAAACTGTGTGGCTAGATCAAATATTATTTTGATGGATTTTATTTTTATTGTAGGGGCAAAAATTTATTTATATTCTATGCCTTCCTTTGTGTACATCCCTTTGCTACAAGTATTACTAAGTGTTTTTTAATATTACCATTTGATTTATATTTGACTTTGAAGAACCATTTGCATCCAATAGTCCTTTTTATTAGAGGAAGATCAACAAGATCCCAAGTCTTGTTTCTCAATAGTGCTTGATATTTAGTGTGCATAACATATTTTCTAGTTGTATACTGAAGGGATTATTGTACTATAGATGGCTCAACTATGCTCAATAGAAACATATTTTATGTATTATGGGTCATACTTCATGTTCTTATTCTTGTAGAAGAGGTTTGAAATTCTATTTATCCCAGATGCTTTTAATGTACTAGTATATAATTTAGGCATTCTTGTGTGCTATGGTAGAGTAGATAGATATTCTTCATCATTGATATCATGGAATAACTCTTCATTTATAATTTTTTTATCACTTTTAATCATTATTGGAGCTGATTTAGATGAAGATTCTTATGATGGTGATGAAGGAGATTTTCTTTCTTCATCAAAGACAATATCATGAATTATATATACTTTATTTGAATATAGATAAAATAATCTATAGGATTTTGATTCATCATTGTAGCCTAGTAAGATGCATTTCTAATATTTTTCATCCAATTTACGTATTTTTCTTTTGGAATGTGCATGTATGTTGTACATCCAAATACCCAAATATGAGAGATTGATTGTTTATTTCCACTTCATGCTTCTTCTAGAGTGATATGTTAAAGTGATCTAGTGGGGGCTTGGTTGAGTAAGTAAACTACTATATATAATGCTTATATCTAGAATGATTATCCAAGTGAATTCTTCAGCATACTTCATATCATTTCCATGATTTTTCTATTTCTATATTTTGCAATATCAGTTTTTTGTGGTGAGTAGGTTGCTATCAGTCATTATTAAATGTTATGTTTCTTCAAAAAATCTAAAAAATTATTATAGGTAAATTTTCCCTCTTGATTTGCATGGAGGACATGGATCTTTCTTCCTATGGAGTTCTCTACTTAGGCCTTAAAATGCTGAAAGTAGAAGAAAGCTTCATATTTGCTTTTCAAAAAATATACTTACATTTTTTATATATGATCATCAATAAAAAGTTGAAAATACATGGTCCCATTATAACTTGGAGCCATGGGTCTACATAGATAAATGTGGATCAAATAAAGAGATGTCTTGGTCTGTTATTATAAATTTTTGAAAAGATATTGATGTTGCTTTGAAGATAAGCAATAGTGACAAATATCTATAGGTTTATGTAAAAAGGGAAGACCTTTGACCATAAAATTATTTTGTAATGCAATAAGGTGGTCATAACTTAGATGAACATATATTTGATGATAAAACGATGCATATATATTGGATTTGAAAACTAATGCTAAGTTTTCATGATGCCTTATTTTTAGTTTGAACATATTTCCTTTTCCCTTTCCATATGCAATATCTTAGAATTCTTGATTTTATCATGAATGATGTAAATATTGTATCATTGTTGATTGATGGAGAATAGATCTTTGGTAATTCCTGGATATAAAAAATCTATGATTATAAATTTTACATGATCCAAGTGACACTTTTATACCACTTGTGCCCTTTATTTCATAGAATGTGTCATGCCCAAGAGAAATTTTTTCTACATGTATAGGATACCTTAGATTTTGAAACCCTTGAGTTGGGTATATATAGTTAATGCATGCTCTTTATGATGATAATTGTTTGTTCTTATGTTTCTGAATGGTTTTCTCATTTTAAGAGATACTTGTTATTATTTTTGTCTTGAATGTGATACCTCTTCTTTTTAAAATAGATTCACCATTTTTCAAAGCTTGGTGTTTGCTCAATAATATAGAGTGTAGCTACAAAAACATTATATTTAGATGGAAGTGATCTCAAAATAATAGAAACTATAGTTTCATCAAATAAATTTTCTCCTAGTGCTTGCAATGATGCTTATAACTATATAATTCTCCTCATGAATATTTTTAACTTTTCTCCATTCTTCATCTTCAAAAAATGGAGTTGTCTTTGAAGGAATAGAATTTGATTTTATTTCTTGGCTTCAGATACTATCTTCAACTTCTCTCATGCATCTTTTTTTGTGGTTGTATCTTTGATGTAAGCTTGGACTTCATCTACTACTCTAAACATCATGATTAGTCTTGCTTTTTTGTTTACCTTATAAAAAATTTATTGATATTCTCCTTGTATAGTAGGATGGGTAATGCTTCCATCTTGCTAAAACTCCTCAAACTCAAGTTGTGTTATGAATTTGTCCTTTTAGGTAGCATAATTATTTTCTCTTAACAATTAGAAATACAATAACAAGACTTTTGGTGCTCCATTACCCATAGTAAACCTTTAGAAAATCCAAATTTTCTTCTTTTACTAAGTGCACCTTAAAAATATCTTTCTAGGTAGTATATATATGCCTATACTCAAATTTTAATTGATGATTCAAAAGTGTGAGAAAATCATGTCTCACCAAATAGAGGGAATGTTTCTTCCTCTTTGGAATATTTCTTGGAATGCTCCCTTTATACTTTCACTAATATATTTTTCCAAATATTTTAAAAATAATTTTTTTTGTTGGTAATGGGATTTTGAAAGGGTCCTCGAACCTCGTACAAATGGAGCAAGGAGATAATATTTGAAGGGATATGGTCTCTACAAGGAGAACACGGAACAAGAGATGATACCAGCAAGACAATCTCAAAACCATTAAAATTTAAAAAGCGGGATCATCCTGCACAACACTAAAATAGAAAACTTGACTTGTGGGAGCCTGGGACAAATGGTCAATAGAAAAATCCCACCAAAAATAGAAATGGAAAAGCTAAACCATATGAAAAATAAAAGCTTAAAAGTAAAACCTGGCTTGTGGGAGCCCAGGGTAAAAAATCAAAAGGAGAAACTCGTCTAGCACTGGTCCGAGAGATATGTCATGAACAGTATAAAATTTAAATTCAAAAACCCCACCCAAGAGGGCCTGCTAAAGGAAGTCCAACTAGAAAATTTTGAAACAGGGCATCTTGCTCAAAACATGGAGTTGTTTCCTAAATAAGAGAAACAAGAAATAGGAAAAAATCAAAAAGTCAAATAGGAAACTAGAGCCCTGAATCCCACTTGGGAACAACAAAAAAACTACTAAAAATAAAAAACCCATCTAATGAGAGCTCAAGAATCATAGTTGAAGACAGAAAATATTTTTGGGAAAATCCACGAGCCCAGCTGTAGCAAATAAAAATACCATCTAAAAAGACCCGGGAAGAACTCAAACCTACCCAAAATGGGCTAGGGAATATACAAACTGAGTGAACAACCCATTCTACTCAAATTTGAAGATATATATCCCAATGAAAAAAACTCCAAATCCATTCACACCTTTGGGAAAATCTAGACCTAAAACCAAATCCTAAAAAGTGGATCATTAGTAACCAAATTTCTTAACAGACCACGAGATTTCCCTATGAGGGAGACTAAACATATGGGCTATAAGGAGAGACATCCAAAGAAACAATCCAATAGGATACCCAAGATTGAAGCAAAAATCATAATAGAGGACTATTAATAAGGGTTTGACAATTGTAACAAATGAAAAAGCATGAGATCCCTTTCCCATGATTTGAAAGAAACTGTAGATCCAAGCCAATAGAAAATCATCTAGATCAAATCAGTATTCAATCCTACCAAATACCACTCAAGGAAAACATGGAAGCCCACACAACAACTGCACGAAGAAGCACGAGGTCCCTCTCAAGACCAAATGACATACTAAAGTGAAGATTCCATAGGAAAACCAAGAATGAACAAACACTAGATTTGCTAATATATCCTAGAGGTCCTAAATAAAGTCGAATAGAAGCCAACAAGGATGCTCATATGCAAGCAATAAGCATACGGTCCCTCAATAGGTCAAGAAAAATATAGACAAGGATCCTGAGTAACTAAAACAAGAACCCATGTGTGAAACCCTCTTCTAGAAGACTCAGCCCATAAACTAAGAGAACCGAAATCCAACTAACACCAATGAGCACCAAGGCTGAGTCTCCAAGATGATCCAAATAGTTACAAAATTTAGTCAAAGATGGGAAAACTAGCCTAGAATAAAATGGGTAGATCTCATAGGACCAAAGATGAAACTAGCACATGATAAAATCCATCCCGACAGAAGGAAAATAGGCCTGGAGTAGGGAGAGCATGCAAGATGAACAGGGGTACCCAGAGTGAGAGCCTCTTGTTCTCCCACTCTTCCCTCCTTAAAAATAATAATATGATTCAAACCTTTATACCTTTTTTGTTTTCTTTATTCTTGATGATAATTTAACCAACATAAAAACCTTTTTTACTATCCACTTTTATATGTGCTTCTTCCTTTTGAAAAATACTTTGTCTAAATTCTTGGTACTTCTTTTAAGACCTTTGAATTTTACCTTCAAATTTATTATGCAATATCTTAGATGATTAATGTAAATCACTTCCCTCAAAACAATCATTTTGATGCTCTGTATACATATTTTGTTGGCACTAGTCACTAATCCTAAATCTCTTTTTGTTAGACAATATTAAATTATTTGGTACATACTAATATACCCTCATGGTACATCTTGTAAATATTATATTAGGGTTGTGTCCTAGATTAGTGTGTGAGTAAATATTTAATATAATGTAATAATGTGCAGGAAATGCACAAGTGTCATGTGTGCAAGTGTTATGTGTGTAGATGTGCACAAGTGTCTCATATGTAAGTGTGCACATGTGTTCTTATATTAGGAAGTGTTATGTGAAGAGTCATGTCCAAGTGTGCATACAAGATAGAGTCATGTGTATGCAAGTGTCAAGTAGAGAAGCCAAGAGTCATGATACTTGGCATAAGGAAAGGAAGAGTCAAGTAACCCAAGAGTCATTATACAATGGCTATATATTACTCCATGGAGAGTCATAGAGAGATATTGCCTACATAGCCTATATAGCCTTCATAGCCTACATTGTCTACATCATGAGCATTGTTATTGTAAGAGTTTATGATACATTTGTAAGAGAGAGGAGTAATAAATATTGCATACATTTTAGCAACTAGTATTGTAAGTTGTGCTACATGTTGTGTACATGAATGATTTAGGCTATTACATTAATATATTCATGCTTCTTAATAAATGTTAGTTTATATATTACAAGCCTTGATTTTACAATATTAGTTAGATCATATTATTTTGTTTACATTAATATCCTAGTATTATAATATTGTGATCATCATATATTTTATCCTATGAATATTTATCCTATGAGCTACATTAATATTAAGGCTTCAAAAGCCATCAGTAGTATCAGAGCTACAACAAGAATTTTATTTTATAGGGTGCATTTGTTTAGCTACATATAATTTTTTTTTTTTTAATGTGAAATAATTGGTTAGAGTCTGTCTACTTTAAAGGGATATAGAACTAGACTCTATTGTAAAATCAAAAGAAGCAAAAAGGCTAGAGTATTTCCACAATTGCAAAATAGCTAGTGAATACTAGGACTTAGTTGTAGAGTCTATCCACTTGGTTGAAGAATAACCAATGAAGACTAGGACTCATATTTGGTCGAATCAAATTGAATATATTTGATCATTCAGGGCAATAGCCAACCTTGACATTGATAAAGGATTTTAGGGATAGAAAAATTCCTAACAACTAATTTCTATCAACACTTGGAAGCAAGTTGAAGAAGTTGGTACAGTCAAGGTATCTTGTTTGGATCATAAAGGAAGTTTGTAGTCACCTTGACATTGATATTGGATTCTATAGTAAGGAGGTGAATCATATTGGATTCTTAGATCACATTCAAGAAATCAACCTAATACATTGTTGCAATGGAGATTAGTCATCAAAAGTGTGAGAAATTTCCTACAAAAAATAGAGAAGACTTTCATCTTCAAGTGCAAGAAGAAGATACAAAAAAATCATCAAGTGGGAATTGATTTAAGTTGTAAAATATTATAGATTTGGGTCTTGAAGAGATATATTGACAAATATAGATTGAGGTTACGTATTCTAAGATTCATTTCAAAATATAAGGCAGTCTACAAGAAGATTCGGGTCTTGAAGGTAGACCTTGACAAATAAAAGAATTCAGGTCTTGAAGATAGACCTTGATAATTGGCTTGACATTGGAAGCCATATAAAAGTTTTAGTAAATAAGAGATAGAGAATATTTTAGGTCATATAGACCTTGATGATTGGTCCAAGAGAAGAGGCCAATATTACAGGATTGAGACCCTTCAAAAAAGAGGTCCATTATGAAGCTTTGTGGACCTTATTGGTGAAAAGAGAAGAGGCCATACATAATATATAAGTCCCACTTTATAGGAAATAAATGAGGCTTGAATATAATATATGTAGATTCTAGAGAAAACCTTCAAGGAAAATAGGTTGAGATATAAATGATGTCTTAAAGGAAAAGAGGTTATTAGAGAAAGGCCCATGATATAGAGAAAGAAATAAATTAGTTTAGAAAAATGTTTCTCAACTAAATGAAGAAGAAGATTTATGCAACCAACATCAAAGAGGAAAGAGAAAGGCCAAGTTTCTAGTCTACATAAAGAAAAAAAACTTGCTGCAAAAGAAATGAAATATTATAAACTTCCTAGTTGCATATAATAGCAGAAAGAAAAATCTTGTGAAATGAAAAAGGAAAGTGTCTAAGCATTGAGAACAAAGTTGAACCAGCCCAGCATAGCATTCAGAAGGGATTCTAACCAGCATAGAACTCAAATAAGGTACAAATAACTAGCAAAAGAAGACTCAAATATTTTAGAAAATAAGGCATAGAGAACCAGTGAAAGAAGAATTGTATAATAAAAGAAAGAAGGTCCAAAGAAGACCAACAAAAGAAGACTTACAAAGTAAGGCTCTAGAAAAGAAGCCTAAGATTCATAACAATCAACAAAGTAGTCATCAAAGTAGGGCAATATTTAGCAAATAGATGGTAGAATATTAGGTGGCAATCATTCAAAGAAAGTGCATTTGATAATAGAATAAAAGAAGTAGCTATAAACATCAAGGAAGAATAAAAATATTGCATCTATGTTGAAGAATAAGTGTTTTTGTTTGTCTTGCTCTAAAATAAGGCATCTAAAGATTGCAGAGAGTTGTTTGTTAATATTATTAAGTTTAAATTCTGAGGAGCAAATAAACTCTTAGGTTGAAGAAAAAAACATTGAACGCCAAGGAAATCTAAATTTACACCTAAAAAGGAAACATACAAATTAATGGTAAATGCAAGATAGTAGTTTAAAATAATAATAAATTCCATTGCATCTATTCTAAGAAGAAGGAACATGTAGGCAGAAGCAACATGCACAGGCAGAAGGAATGCATAGGTAAGTGAAGCATCAACTGACAGTAAACAAGGAAGCACCAAAGTGGAAAAAAGTAAGTGTTTTCTCAACAAGCCCCAGAAGGAAGGAAGCACCAAAGGAACAAAAAGTAATCAAAGTGTAAAGAGAATATTAAGGAGAGACGAAGCATCAAAGTGAACAAGAAAATAGGTATTTTGAAAACCCTCATCTAACAAATAAAATCTAGCAATCATATTTTGGCCAAATGTAATGGAGCTAGATTGAGTGAAGAATATGTCACTAGCAAAAGGTAATACACCATTCGTCTAATACCTCTAGGATAGAATACCAAGAATTTGGTCAAAGGTAAAACACTCGACATAGAATTTGAAATGAAATGATTCAAGATGCTATCTTAGAATACCTACAAAATTCATTCACACAAGTGGAAATGTGGAATACCAATACCATTTGAGTGTTGTTAGAGAGTGTAAACTATAATGTTCAAAAATTCTAGAGTGCACCTTGAAAGGAGGTAATTTTTTAATTTTAGGGTTTATAAGGAGTAATAAGATAGTGAATTTAATATTTCATTTTTATGAAATTTAATTATTAGGTTTGAGGAGTAATAATTATTAATTAGGTTTTTTTTTGGTAGGTTAAAATTATATTAAAAGCAGGTTTTGAAAGGACCCCAAAAATTTTTTACAACAGGTCAACCAATCAAACCAAAGGTCAAGAATAATCAATTTGAAAAATCTCCCCCAACGGGAAATAAACAGTTTGGAAAAACCTACCCAGTGGGAATAGACAAATTTGAAAAATCTCGCCCAGTAGGAAACCACCAATTTTGAAAAATCCTGCCTAGTGGGAAAACATGCAGGATGAAACGTAGAGTTTGAACATCCTACCCAACGGGAAACCACCAATTTGAAAATTTCATCTAGAAAAAAAATAGTAGGAATATGGATTTGAAAACCTCGCCCAGCAGGGAAAGCAATAGGATGATGAATTTGAAAATCTTGCCCAACGGGAAGCAGTCGAAAACCCCCAAATTGAAAATTCCACCCAACGGGAAAACCAGTAGGTTTGGAAATCCCACCCAACAGGAAAACCAGTAGAAAAAATGAATTTGAAAAACCCCACCTAGCAGGAAAACTAGCAGAAAACCATATTTGAAAAATCCTAGCAGGAAAACTAGTAGTTGAAAATCCTGCCCAATGGGAAAACCAGCAGGTTTGGAAATCCCGCCCAACAGGAAAACCAATAGAAAAATAAATTTGAAAAACCCCGCCCAATGGGAAAACCAATAGGTTTGGAGAGTCCCGCCCAGTCGAAAAACCAACACTAAACCAGATTTGAAAAATCCCACCCAGCGAGAAAATCTCGCCCAGCAGGAAAACTAGCAGAAGAACAGATTTGAAAAACTGCAGCACTAGAATCCCACCAACAAGAGTACCAGGAAGCCATAAGAAGCTAGGGACAACAATAGCAAGTGCAAAGAAAGGATCCCTAGAAGCCAAAATTGGAGGAAGGAGTGATCACAACTGCAAGTGCACTAGACTCCACCCCAAGACCAAAAAATGTAGAAGAAAACCCAAGCATTCTAATAGAAAGGACCATGAACCCATCATATTTTCTCATGAATAGTTCCAAGGAACTAGATTTGGTACTGAGAACAACTCAAGAATAGGAACATACCCCCCCAAGGCCAATAACAAGCTCTGAGAGTCCACCAAGAAGTAGGACCAGAAAGCAGAAGCCCTCGAACATGAAATCAAAATGAACATCTACGAAGCCCAAGTGGAAAGCAGCAAGGCATAAACATGAGATCCTTGGAAGCCTAAACTGAGGGAGTCATGGGTCTATGTGCATTGATCATAGGTCCCCTCCCCAAGATTGAGACATGTAGCAGAAAACCCTAAGCACCCTAGTAGAAAGGACCAGGAACCCCCATCCTTGCACATGAATAGATTTAGGGAACTAGGACTGGGATTGGGAACAACTCAAGCATAGGAAGAGGCCCCCCAAGGCCATGCAAATTCTCTAAGCATCCACCAAGCAGCAGATCCAACAAGAAGAAGCCTTCGAACAAGAAACCGAACATGGCCCCACCCAAAGGGATGGGACCACCAACAACCAAAGGCATCCTAGAGAGGAGTCATGGGCAAAGAGGAAACTGGCCCCCCTAGACCAACCCCAATGAAGTGATAACCTCATAGGATGCACCAGGAAGCAATCAAAAACCCAACCTGCAACCACCATAGATCAAGAAAGCCCTGGGAACTAGATCCAAGTAGAAACCTATAAAAAAAACCCAGGGGAAAGCTTAAGGGAGATCATGGAAAGGATCCTTGGAACATGCAGGAAACCCTAGAAGATCCCTAGGAAGCACCAGGCCTAGGACTCAAGCAAGGAAATCCCAAAACTACTAGAAAAGGAGCAAAAAGTGGGCAAGGATCTCCCCCCAAGGAGATCATCTGCTACAAACCATTCCCAAAGTGGGATGACCTGGGATGAATCAAGTACTGGGAAAGAACCAAGGGAGGGGGAGCAGGGAGAGGAAGCAGGTCCCTCCCCCTATCCCCCTCTAGGTATTCCTCTCCGATTAATTAGGTTTTTCTAGTTTGGAGTAATAGTTTGGTTTAATATTTGATTTCTTATAAAGTTGGAGTAATAAGGTTTAGTTTATTGTTATTAGTTATTTCTTAAATTTAGAATTTAATTGTCTTTGCAAATTGATTAATTTGAGATTCAAAAGAAGTTCTACTTCAAATTTACAAAATTCTTACTTTCATAGTTTCTAAATATTAGGGAGACAAGGAATTCTACTTTATAGGTTTGTAATTTAGAAACTTTAAATTCCTTAAACCTAGGGAGTTACAAGGTTGTCTACTTCAAAAGAATCAATGAATTCAATGGATATGGAGTTCATGATTCAAAAAGAAAAATTAAATGTCATAAAATTCAGAATCAAGAATTTGATTGAAAAATCTAAAGGAAAGATAGATCTAGTCTCAAAATTGATCTATAGTGAAGCCATAGATGAAATATTTGATACATTTGAATCCACTTTACATACAAGAATTGTTGAAGCAATTGATAATGGAAAATATGGTATTACAATCCCTTTAGATATTGGTAACATAATGTATATGGCATTGATTACACTCAAGTTCCACAAATAAGAGAACATGAAAAAAAGGAGTTGATTGAATGTCTTAAGAAGAAAGCAAAAGTAGAATCATTTTTGGAAAAAAAAATTCATTCTTCATACAATATTGATATTCCAAGTTCATATAACTTAGGATACTATTATGATGCTTTAAGTAAATTTTTATAAGTCTCTATACAGTAAAAGAGTCATATGATTCTAAGGATAAAGGCAAAGGAAATATCCTTATGCAATAATCTAAAGTTAATGAGAAAGTACAAGAAGCTGCAAATATTGGAGAACATGAAGTTGAATCCAAAGACAAGGCCAAGTAAGAAGATGAAGGATGAAGACCTTTATTGAAAACTAAAGTATTCAATAACCAAATAATGTAATACAAGGGGGTGTTGGATAATATTACATTATTTTATACATGCTAATGTACCCTCATGGTACATCTTGTAAATATTAGATTAGGGTTGTGTCCTAGATTAGAGTGTAAGTAAATATTTTATGTAATGTAATAAGATGCAAGAAATGCACAAGTTTCATGTGTGCAAGTGTGTAAGTGTTATGTGTGTAGATGTACACATGTGTTCTTAGATTAGGAAGTGCTATGTAAAGAGGCATGTCCAAGTGTGCATACAAGATAGAGTCATGTGTATGCAAGTATCAAGTAAATAATCCAAGAGTCTTGAGACTTGGCATAAGAAAAGGAAGAGTCAATTAACCCAATAGTCATTCTACAATGGCTATATATTACTCCATGGAGAGGTATAGAGAGATATTGCCTACATAGCCTACATAGCCTTCATAGCATACATAGCCTACATTGTCTACATTGTGAGCATTGTTATTGTAAGAGTTTATGATACATTTGTAATAGAAAGAGGAGTAATAAATATTGCATATATTTGAGAAAATAATATTGTAAGTTGTGCTACATGTTATGTACATGTATGATTTAGGCTATTACATTTATATATTGTTGCTTATTAATGAATGTTAGTTGATATATTGTAATCCTTAATTTTACATATTATTTGGCTCATATTATTCTATTTAAAATATTATCTTGATCTTACAATATTATGGTAATGAGATATTTGATCCTATGAATATTTATCCTATGAGTTACATTAATATTAAGACTTCAAAAGCCATCACTTTTTGGATGGATTTGTTAGTATATTTTGGCATCCAAATGCCCAAGTAAATGTTTCTTTTCCTCTAGGTATGTGCTCATCTTGCACTTGGAAAATTTCTTTGGTGTTTTTCTATATACCTCTGCTTGAGCAAATGCTTTTTTGAGTCTTTCTTTTTGCAAATTTTCTAGTTGTTGCTTTGTTGTGAGAGCTCTTTCCTAAGGCTTCTATTTCTGCTAGATGAGATATATTTCTACTACATTCTATTTCAATGTGATATTACTTGATGTTTTCTTTTCTTTATGATATTTCTATCACCTATTCACTATGAGACTACCTTCCCTTTGTTCGACATGAGATTTTCTTATTTTTTCAAAGATACTACATTCTTTGTGAGACTTCTCTTCTTTATTCGATGAGACTTTTTCACCTTGAGACTTATTTTTATTTGATGAGACTATATTATTCTTTGTTTGACATAATTTTTTCTTTATTTTTATACCACAAAATCTCCTTCTTAAACCTTTGAAATTTATCTTGGTTGGTAAGTTACCTGGGAGTCACTTTGTAATGTCCAAGTGCTAAATCTGTTTATGCAAGGTTCATGTGGGCATGTTTAACTGAATATTTTGTCCTCTTTTATATGCATGGTGGTATGAAACTAAATGGTGCGGGAAGAAGGATCATTTTTATATTGAATCGCTTTTTGATTGTAAGGTAGAAAACCCACAATAGACTTAATTTATATATTTGTTCGATGATGCATTATTATCATATGTGGATTGCATTTATATACCTAGTCTAATAGTTGTAAGAGTGAAGGGTTTTGACCCTAGAATATAATGAATAAATAATATAAGTAATTAGGACATTTAGGAGGGTCCTAACATGCCACCCCCCTTAAAGGAGCTTTGTCATCAAAGCTAGAAATTTGGAAATCGTTGCTGGATATCTTGAAAATTTTCCCATGTTGCGTCTTCTAAAGGTAGACCTTTCAAATGGATTAAAACTTCTGTGATATCGCGAGTACGAAGGTGATGAGAGCGACGATCCAAGATAGCTTCTGGCTTGACTAGAAGTACTCCATCATCGAAGAATTCAAGGAGAGTGGGTTGTGTCGTGATATGGGCTCCCACTGCGAGCTTAAGGCAAGATACATGAAATATGGGGTGAATTTTGGAAGAGGGAGGAAGCTCTAGTTTGTAAGCAATGGTCCCGATACGTTAGAGAACTTTATACGGCCCGTAAAATTTGGGCTCTAACTTCTGAGAACCTTTTTGTTTAAGAGAGGATTGACGATAAGTTTGGAGACGTAAGAAAACCATATCACCCTCGTGGAAACTACGTTCGCTTCTATGTTGATCGGCTTACTGATTCATGTGATGTTGGGCGGTGTGTAGATTCTCTTTTAGGATCCATAGTATGTCATATCTATTAGCAAGTTTCATTTCCACCGCATGGACTTTTGTAGTCCCTGGAATATAGGAAGTGAGGGATGGTGGTGTTTGACCATATAGTGCTTCATAAGGAGTCATTTTGATGGATGTATGGTATGAAGTGTTATACCACCATTCCACTAGTGAAAGCCACTTTACCCAATGGATTTGTTGAGTAGAAACAAAACATCGAAGGTATGTTTCCAAGCATTTATTTACAACTTCTTTTTGGCCATCGATTTGAGGATGGTAAGCGGAGCTCATACGAAGTTGAGTACCTGGTAATTTGAACAATTCCTTCCAAAAGGTGCTAGTGAAAGTTGGGTCGTAGTCACTAACAATTGTGGAGGGCATACCATGTAATTTAAATATGTTATCTAGGAAGAGGTGGGCTATAGTGCTAGCGGTATAAGGATGAGCCACGAGACAAAAATGGGCATATTTAGATAACCGATCAACAACTACAAAAATGGTTGTTTTTCCTCCTGATTTTGGTAATCCTTTAATAAAGTCCATAGAAATATCTGCCCATGTTTTGGTGGGTATAGGAAGAGGTTGAAGTAATCCTGGAATAGCGAGGGTCTCCCCCTTTTGTCTTTGGCAAACTTCACATTCTTTTACAAATTTTTTGATGTAATTTTTCATTCCTACCCAATAGAAGGAGGTAGTGGCTCTTTTATAGGTTTTTAAGAACCCCTGAGTAGCCTACAGTGGGTGAGGTATGTAACTCATGAAGAAGTTTTTCATGATAAGTTGAATTGGGGGTGAGGACCATCCTCCCTTTGTATCTTAATATATTGTCCTTCCAAGTGTATGGAGTTTTGCTACTAGGATTATGTTGAAGTTGTTGAATTAATGCGTGGATAGTAGGATCATTTATCCATTCTTCATGCACCTCATCTACCCATTTAGGAATAAGGGAGGAAAGAGCATGGACTTGAGGCATATCTTCAAATTTTCTAGAAAGTGCATCGGCTGCCATGTTGTCCTTTCCCTTTTTATATGTAATTTCATAATCATAGCCAAGAAGTTTAGTAACCCATTTTTGTTGTTTTGGGGTATTAGTCCTTTGTTCCAAAAAATACTTCAAGTTATGATGTTCAGTGCGTATAATGAAACGTTGGCCAATAAGGTAAGGCCTCCAATGTTGAATAGCATGGACAATAGCCAACATCTCTTTTTCATACGTAGATCGAGATAAATTCTTAGGAGAAAATGCTTTGCTTATAAAAGCTAGAGGCCTTTCATCCTGCATGAGTACGGCTCCCATTCCTATTCCTGAAGCGCCACTTTCAATGACGAACAGTTTAGAAAATTTGGGCATGGCTAGAACAGGGGTGGTACACATTGCAATTTTCAATGTGATAAAGGCCTCATCCACTTTAGACGACCATATGAAAGCATTTTTCTTAAGTAATGTTGTTAGAGGAGCTACGATTTTACCATAATTTTGGACAAATTTTCTATAATATCCCGTTAGTCCAAGAAACCCACGTAGAGCTTTTAAGGTTTTTGGAATAGGCCAATTTTTCACCTCCTCGATTTTGGAAGGATCTACCATAGCTCCTCGATTTTGGAAGGATCTACCATAGCTCCTCGATTTTGGAAGGATCTACCATAGCTCCTTCCTTTGAGACAATATGCCCTAAGTATTCAATTTCTTGTTTTCCAAAGGAACACTTTGATCTTTTTGCATAAAGTTGATTTTCCTCCAAGATTTGGAACACTTGTCTAACATGGTCCAAATGTTCTTCCCATGTTTTGCTATAAATCAAAATTTCATCAAAGAAAACTAATATAAATTTACGAAGAAAAGGGTGAAATACCTTATTCATTAGACTTTGAAAGGTATAAGGAGCATTGGTCAAGCCAAATGGCATCACCAAGAATTCGCAGTGCCCTTTGTGAGTGCAAAAGTCCGTCTTAGGAATATCCTTTTCATTGACTCGTATTTGGTGGTAGCCTGGCCGTAATTCTAACTTGGAAAAATAAGTTGCCCCGTGGAGTTCATTTAATAGCTCGTCTATGACCGGAATAGGAAATTTATCTTTGATGGTCATTTTATTAAGCGCTCGAAAATTGACACATAAACATCATGAGCCATCCTTTTTTCTAACTAAAATAATTGGAGAGGATTAAGGGCTTTTGCTAGGTCTAATGACTCCTGCCTTAAGAAGCTCTTGAACTAATTTCTCTATTTCGGTATTTTGGAGGTATGGATAACGATAAGGTCTAATATTAGGAGGGTGATGCCCTGGAAATAGTGGAATAGTGTGATCGTGACTACATTGTGGAGGTAGTCCTTTTGGTTCATTGAATATTGCCTTATGGTGGTCTAAAATATTTTTTAACTCTGGTGTCTCGTCTTCTTTGTGACTAGGTTGAATTGAAAATAATTGGGTGACCATTCCTTTGTTTCCTCTTCGGATAATTTTCTCCATTCTATGCGAGCTGACGATTTGGGAAGGTCCTGATTTCAGGCCTTGGATAATATAGGTTTGGTTCTTTGCTATGAATTTCATCCATAGTTCATCAAATTCCCATTGGACTACGCCCAAATTTTGTAACCATTGTATGCCTAGTACAATGTCGCACCCACCTAGGGGTAGGATGTACATGTCACTTTTCATGTTATAAAACCCCATAGTTAGTTTGATATTTATGCATTTTCCTTTGCATGCAATTTTTTCATTGTTTCCAATCATCACTTCGAAGTTATTGCAAGGGTATATAAAATAATTTGCTTGTTTAGACACCTTTGGATCGATAAAATTGTGCATGCTACCAGAATATAGGAGCACGGTAAGGTTTTGTTTCTTAAAATACCCTTTAACTCGCATTGTTTGAGGGGAAAAAAATTTGGCAAGGGCGTTGAAGGAAAGCTTTGGTACATTTTCTTTGTCACTTTCAAGTGTGTTTGATAATACCTCTACTTCAAGTTCAGGTTCCTCTTCAGTAGAATTCCCTTCCTCTGTGGCATCTAGAATATATAATTTTCGTGAGGCACATTTATGATTTCTATCAAATTTCTCATCGCAATGGTAGCAAAGACCCTTAGCTTGTCTTTCCTTCATTTCCTCAAAACTCAGACACTTAATTGGTAGAGCGGGGTTAATTTTGGGGGCTATGTAGGAGTTTTGGGTTTGTCCATTTTGCATTGGTTTGGGGTTGGTATAAGTGTTTGATGGTTTCCCCCAAGTTGGTTTTGTGAACCGATTTCGTGCCTTGATTTTGTCCTTCACTAATTTCGCCAAGCCGATGGTCTCTAACATGTTTGTGGGGTTATACATTTGCACCTCTATTCGAATTTCTTCTTTTAATATGTTGACAAAACATTCTTGAAAGAAGGCAGCGTCTAATCCAGATGTTTGATTAGCTAGCATTTCAAATTCTACTTGGTATTCGCTTATCAAAGTGGTTTGGCATAATTTAGTGAGGGCCCCTGTAAAGCTTTGAAACTTGCTAGGGCCGAATCGCACTAATAGATTCTATGTAAAGGTTGACCACATCGGAGTGTCGTTAGTTTTCTCGAACCATTGGTACCATTGGATGGCATCGTTTTCCAAGTGGAAGGAGGCGATATGCATTTTTTGCATTTTTGAAATTTGATTTAATGAGAAATATTGCTCTGCTTGGTAGATCCAGTTTGTAGGGTCTCCTCTAAATTTTGGTAATTCTAATTTGGTCGTCCATGGTAGAATGGAAGTTTGTGGACCTCCTAACATTGCTCGGTTTGATGACCCGTAGTTGGGTGAATTTGCATGTGTTGTCGCCTGATTTTGATTGATGGCATCAATTTTAACATCCATTGCAAATATTTTCTCGAAGAGTTCTCTTGTGGTCTAGGTATTCTCCTCTCTTTCCTGTTGAACTTCTTCAGCAAGCCTTTCATGTTTCTCATGAACGGAATCTAGTGATCGTCGTTCTTCAGCCATTGCGGTTGGTGTAGGTAACGATCAATATGACTTGGTACAGGTGAGCAAAAAAAATAAAATAAATAAAAAATAATTTTAATTTTTTTTCTTTGCATTTCGGATGTCGAAAACCTTGATTCTGCGTTGAAGATTTTAGCTTTTTCAAAACAGCCACCTGTCACCACGTGAAAGGTCGAGCAATTTGGGTGTAAGACAACTGAATTCGTACCTTAGGAGAAGGTTTAATTTTTTGCGAGGATTTTGACACGGATTCGTGAAGCGTGAATGTTGTTTGCGTCCTCGCAAATGTGGACTGGCTAAAATGTGCGGTGGGAAAAAAATTTAATGGTGAATTTTCTCCTTGATCTAGCTCTGATCTAGATGGTATGAAACTAAATGGTGTGGGAAGCAGGATCGTTTTTATATTGAATCACTTTTTGATTGTAAGGTAGAAAACCCATAATAGACTTAATTTATATATTTGTTCGATGATGCCTTATTATCATATGTGGATTGCATTTATATACCTAGTCTAATAGTTGTAAGAGTGAAGGGTTGTGACCCTAGAATATAATGAATAAATAATATAAGTAATTAGGACATGTTAGGAGGGTCCTAACACATGGTCTTATTCATGCAAAATTTTCTTTATTCTACTTTTATAATGTTCATCCTTTGTCAGTGGATTTGTTTTTATCCTCTTTAATGTGCTTTGAATGACTTTGAATGTGCTTTGCTAATCTTAAATGTTTTGTTAAATTTTCTCTTACAATATGCTTTGTGCCTTTGCATAAAAATTGGTTTATTTTTTCTTGTTGCCAGTAATGATGCTACGTACATTTCTTATTCTTTTAGAACAAAGATACCAATTGTCACCTTTTAATGGTAAATACAATTTTAAAAATATTTAGTGATTTATTGTTTGGTTTCTTTTCTTTTGCAAATGTTCTAAAATATTCTTCTTTTTTGAGAACTTTTATTGCTCCTTGGTGATTCACAAAGGCTTAGGCCTTTAAACTTATGTGAATAATATCTCTTTTATATTCCTTTGGAACATAGTAGTTTTTCCTCTTAGGATGTGCTTCAACCCTTTGAAGGGGATCTATTATGTTGCAATGCTTTTAAGAAACAATGAGGAGCTTATTTTGGCTTTCTTTTCTTGCCTAAATCTACTTTTGATAGGGATTTTCCACTTTGAAACCATTAAATAAGTTTAAAGAAATTTCCCATGGAATTTTTCTTCATATTCACAATATCATACAATGTTATTTTACCCTTGAAAACTTCTTATCTCAAACTTGAAAGTTTTCTTAAAGGAAGTGCACTTTGGCTTTCTCTATGTCAAAGCTAGAGGAGGATCATAAGGATAATTATTTCTTCCTTCTACCTACTTTGATACCACATGTTATATCTTAATGCTTTGAATAATTACAATATGAAAGTGCAAGGGTATACCCAAATATGGTATAACAACTTACAACTACCCTTTTCCCCTAGTGAACCTTACAAACCATGTGTTGAGTGGTTACTCAACTTATATTCACATTATACATGATGTAATAACTCCTAACACAGTATTTTTCATATCATAATTTATATAGTTTAACATTCCCTTACTCCATAATAAAGCTTTTTTCTTGATTTAAAACGTGGTATAATTAACTTCATTGAGTAGGGACATATGTTAATACATTCAATCCACATAGAAAATTGTCTTTTACAAGTAGTTATGACTATAAACAGTACTACCAATGCAAGCAGTTCAAAAAATCATGTGATTTAATAAAATAGGATCAAAATAATTTTGCCCTTAAAATTTTGGCCCAAAAAATAATACAATTTTTAAAATAGACTCAAAACACTTTAGTATGTAGAAGATATGACCCTAAAATATTTATCCCAAAAATTATAAAAATACCATTAAAACCTTTCAAAAAATAAAAAAACCCTACATTGATAGAGTCTTACCATGTGTCAAGGTGATTCCAATTCTAGGTTGCCTATTATGTAGGAATTTGTTGAACTAGTTATCACCATGTCTCATTGGTCTAAAACAAGAAATGCCACTCCAGTGCTAAGTCTATTTTTATTGGTTAAGATTGAATAAGGAGTATTATGTGATGTCACTTGACACCATTGATTGCTCCCTTTAATATAGAGTAAAATTTTATTTAGTGCCACTTTTAGAATGCTATATTGGTCATCAATCATGTCAACCATCCAACAACAAACCTAAAATTTCTAGCAAGGGACTAAAACACATGACCTATATGGGCACCAAATATTTACACATTGCTCTAGCCATGTGTCCTTGGGGGTTATTGAAACCAAAAATATTCATCATTTTTTTAAAGAAACTAGTAGAATTCATATAGGTTCATTGATTTTTCTAATTTTCCTCTCCAATGTATCACAACATAACCTTCTCATAATGCCTTCACAAAAATAATAGAGTTGAGATATGAATCCATTTATTTTTAACAATAATAACTTGATATTGTTATGTCTCACCATTGTATCAATAGTTTTACCAAGATCAAAAGAGGATATAAGTGCCTGACAAAATGATTTGTTGTCCTGTCAAAAGGGTGTGTGTGCCCAAGGGGCCTCATATGGCCTCACCTTGGAATGCATTCCCACATCCATGCCAACAAAAAATATTAAATTCCCATACCATTAATCAAGATCATAAGTTCCTGGAAGAGCCTATAAGTCAAACGAGTGCCATTTATCCACATTCTACATTGGGATTCAAGCCACTTCCAAACAACAATGCCCATGTCCAAGCTATATATCATCAAGCAAAAAAAAAACTTTCCACTCACACCATGCACAAACTTTAGACCATAAACATCTCAACCATTAAGCCTTAGGCCTTAGTCATCTATATGATAGATACATAAAAATTAAGCTTAAAATTATATACCTTTAAATCCCCAGTACTTATAATTATTTATCCAAAATTCTAAAATATTATAAAATTAAGACCCCAATGCTTGTATTTGAGATAGACTCTTCACAATAAATATTATATATTTAATTTAGAAACTTAAATCTTTAGATTTTGAACTTGTAGATAATATCGTATTAATAGTAGATCTTTTAATCTTTTATTTCCTAGTCACATTACTTAGAACATCAACCTTATATTCGTAGACTTACACCATGAAACTTTCAAAAATGACCATATGAAATAGCCTTGGAAAATAATTCTTTAACCTAACCTATACCTTAAATTCTATATTCTTATACTTAAACTTTAGGGCTTCGAAAAAATAACCATAAGACATAGACTGTAGAAATTATATCCTTATTCAAATGACCCCATACTTCAAACTATAAAATGCAATCTCTTTAACTACTAACCACAAACCATAGATCCATAAATCATGGACTCTTTAAGTCATAGATCTAGTAAACTACCAATTTGTTTAACCTAAAAGTTAGATCCTATACAAGAACAAGGACCATTATATTTTAGACTTATAAGAATAAACTCCATAAAATATAAAGCCTTAAATTTTACATACCTTAATTTTATAATTTTACATCCTTAAATCTTAAACTAGGTTTATAGGTAATAGATCTTATGCCCTAAATTTTAGAACCTGTGTCGTTATGTAAATAACCACTTGAACCTTAGATTTTAAGATCCTACACTATAGATTAGAAAAAGAGATTAAAATTTTAGGTCTCTGACAACCTATTCATTAGAAATCCTACATATTATCTCCTAAAATTTTAAGTTAGTATAGATCTTGAAACTCTACACCTTTAGACTTAATACCATAAAATTTTATACAAAGACCTTATAAGAATATAGGTGCTAGACCTTATTTTATAATACCTAAAATATTTAAAATCTTAGACCTAATTACTATACCCTAGGAATTTAGATGCCTAAAATAAAAATCTATCATATGTAGAAGCTATATACTTAATCATTTATATATCTAAACCAATTGTTAGAGCTTCTTTATAACGGTCCCAATATAGCCATGTTGGCTAATTATTTTTATCTCAAGTTTTTTTATTTAGTTAGTTGGCCCTTGAGAATTAGGGTTATGTTATTATTGATTTCTTTTATAAATAGGAATATTTTTTTATTAGTTAGGGTTCATCAAAGAATTTGGATTAATTCACATATCTACGCATAAGAGACTTCACCCTCTCAAAGTAGCTATGAGACTTTGCCCTCTCCGAGTGGCTATGGATTTTTTGTGGTATTGATTTGATCAAATTTACTATTTACTTGTTGTCTAGATTGGAATCGATATTTTTATATGTTTGTGGTATTTGAATCAGAATTCTTATTGTTTGCATGTTGTTAATAATAATTCAATATTGAAGTGTTACTATGAATATTAAAATAATTGTGTGGTTTGCCACATTATTACATTATTTAGAATTATATAATCATTTGATATTTATAATTATTGGGGGATAAATAAATTATTCTCCCATATGGAAAATTGATCACATCTCCTATGAGATTCTAACGAGACGAAATCCCAAGAGTTGGAAGAATTGAAGAATCTCTACAATGAAGAGATATATTGTTGCATTAAAAATACATGTTTTGAGCAAGTGATGGTTGGCAGAGTGTGGCATATTATAATGAATATTTTGTTAATAATATAATGTATTGTGGTCCAAAGGGTTTATGGTTCAATGGTTGAGACATATGGGTGACATAGCTCACACCAAGGTTCAAATCTTAGCAACACCAAATAGGATATATAGCTTAATGTGACTAAGTTGATGTAAAAGGAAAGGGAAACCCTTTCAAAATTCTACTTTATATATATATATATATATATATATATATATATATATATATATATATATATATATATATATTGTGGAAATATTTTGTGTGTTAAATATTGTTTATTCAATATTAGCTTTGTAAATTTTGGTAGCTTGCTTCCCCTATTGCCAACATGTGATATTAGGGTGCTATATCATTTTTGGAAGAAAGAATATTAGAGTGAGGTTCAAATAAATTACGAAGAGTGTTGATTTAGAGAGGGAAAATCGTCACTATACGATTACATACCCTCGTCACTTGTTTTTGTGTCCAACCAAACTATAGATCAATCTTATTATTGCAGAAGATTGATGAATTCCCTAAATAAAATGTTTAATATCCAATCAATAGTAGACTTGGAAGGAGAAAATCCTAGGAAATTAAAGACTCATTTTGAGAACATAATGGAAGAGAACATTTAACATTTTAGAAGTAGAAAGCATAGAGGGGAAATTTTAGCGCCCAATTTAATGTTTGTTTAAGTGAATAATGAATATATTCTATTCAAAACCTCTATAGAGGATGATATTGTGCTTGGAGGCTTTATATAAAATGTCTTGTTGAAACATTCAAAGCCACTTATTGTTTCTAAAGTTCTAGAGATGTCTTTTGCTATAACATCCCTAAGTAGAGAACATATATAAATCTTTCTCAATGACATATTTTATGTCCTTTTTCTAGTATGAAATTCTATACTTTCTACACTTTGTTCCATTCTCGCATTTAAAACTCTATCTATATTTTTTTAAGCTTATTTTTCTTCTACTTGAAATTGTCAATATAATCTACCTTGTGCTCAAATACAAAAGAGAATGAAATCATTTTATTTCATAGAAATCTCACAATGAAAAGCATAGAGTAAAAATGATAACATGCAAGCAAAGTAATGTAAACAAATTATTGAGACCACAAAGCCCCAAATGGGTAGAAAAAATAAATGCTCCAAAAGAGTCAAATTAGTGTCATATTGGTAGAGAAGCAGCCTGGTGAATTGATTCAAATTGGAAAAATAGCAATGGTGCAATTTCTTTTTCTTTTTTTAAAAGACCAGGGGAATTATTCGAAGTGGCAAACATAAGGTGCTTTTTTTATTTTCTACTTTTCTAATAACGAAGAGTTGTGTGGGAAAGTTGGTCTTTGTGAGAAAGGTTAAAAATATTGAACAAAGAGCTTATAAGATCAATTCTCATAGGGGTTTCTTTTGTAAAGGAAAAGTTATTAAGTTGTTTGAAAAGAATTAAAAATAATATTTTTTGGGGAGGGTATTTAAGTGGGCAATTTAGTCTTTTTAAGTCACAAGAAGTTGGTATTTAAAAAGAAAGAGTGAACGTTTACATTTAAAAGAAGGGGCATAAAGGCAATATTTTTTATTTTGTCCAAAGAAACAATTAAGTATTTAAAAGGAATTCATTGGCATTTTTTAAAATTAAAAAGTAAGAAGTTTACATTTAAATTAATATAAATAAATAAATTAGAAGAGTTAATATTGTGCTTTAAAAGGGAAATTATATTGTTGAACGAAAAGTTTTTTTTTTTTTTTGGTAACATTAAGTAATGGGGGTTTTGATCATGAATCCCCCAACCTGTTACAACAACTTCACCAGGGAGACACACATCCACCCCCTCACACACTCACCCATGCCACGGTTTGAACCTTGGACCTCCTAAAGAAGATCTAAAGCCCAAATCCTTATACTGCACCCCAAGTGCTTGTTGAAAGAAAAGTTATTAAGTTGTTTGAAAATAATTAAAAATAAATTTTTTCTAGGGTTTTTTTTGGGCGATTCGGTCTTTTTAAGTCACAAAAAGTTGGTATCTAAAAATAAAGAGTGGAAGTTTGCATTTAAAATAAGGGACATAAAGGCAAACTCTTTTATTTTGTCCAAAGGAACAATAAGGTATTCAAAAGGAATTCATTGGCATTTTTTTTAATTAAAAAGTAAGAATTTTATATTTAAATTAAAAAAAAATAAATTAGAAGAGTTAAGCTTGTTCTTTAAAAATGAGATTATATTGTTGAAAGAGAATTTGAAATTTGAAGAGCATTTTTAAGGAGTTATAAGGTATATATGGGCATTTTTTTTTGAGATAATTGGCATTAAATAAATAAAATTTTAAAAATAAAAAAAAAAAGAGAATTTATAAGCATATGATATTTGAAGTCTAGAAGCTTTTTTATAAATATTTTTGCAAGGAAAATTGTGTTCGTAATAAGGTATATTTTTAGCAGTGACTTACACCATATTTTGTACCATACAAGTTTTGCACAAAAATAATTTTGTACATAAAACCAAAATATATGCTTTGTGCAATTGCGATATAAATGATATCTCAAACTTGCATTTATAGGTAGCGTTGACATGTTTTTTTTTGTAATTAAGAGACTTCTTCATTAATATCGGGTTTTACAGGTTAACCCAAAACCTTTTACAAAATTCAGCCTTATGCTGTCAATACGGATCCTTACCTGCCTGAGGACTACCTATCCTCTATTTTAACTAGCCTTCCTAGGACCATGACCATAATTACCTAAATAACCAACCCTAACATAGAACTACCCAACGAAAATCCAGCACACCCCACAGGTGCAACCAACCCCAAGGAAACTTCCTGAAGACTCCAGGAACCTAACACAGACACCAATCTCAAAAAAGGACCAAATCCTCTGTACAATATGTAATTCAAAAATTGCCATGGATACAACAATTACAGTATTTGCACAACAAAATTCTGCATAGAGGCATTACATGATGGACCCTAAGTCTCCTCTTCCTCATCCTCGTCGAGCTCCTCGTCCTTGTCCTCCTCATCGTCTAAATCCTAGTTAGTCACAATAGGCTTGTTGCTTTGGTATCCTTCATTGAAGAACACCTTGGTAAGCACCTCATGAACCTCCTACATTTGTTGCATGATGTTCGCCAAAGTGTTCAGCATGAACCGCTTGAGGACCATGGTCGATGGGTTGGGTCCTTCGTCCTCGATTTTGCTCACCTCAACTTTGGAACTTTCTTGCACCTGTTTGTTCTTCAGTCGCATGGACGTACGCTTGGCTGGCTCCTCGATTCTCAATTTCTTCCTCGTCGGGCCTCCTCTGGTGGTCATGTCCCCCACTCTCTTCATTGTTGGTGAACCAGAGGGGGGTTTGGGTATGCCCGGGCTAGCCCTAGCCCTGGAGCTCTCCACCTCATGGCTAGCAGGGACATCCTCAATAGCAGGGGGTGCAACTTGGGGAGCCGTGGCCAAAACCCACTTGTAAATCACCTTGAATAGCCCCTGGTGCAGAGGCATGGCCGAACCCCTCTTGCTTCGACATGAATTTATTGTATAATTCATGGAATTCATCAAGAACTGGGGTATACTAATCAGGTTTACATCACGAAAGAAATTGACGAAGGCATAGTGAAAACTGAGCAAAATTTTACCCGGGTCCTCTGTAGTAATGAACTCCATAACATTCTTCATGACTCCATTCCACGGGGTGGGGAGGTCCATCCTCGTCAACCCGTTCTTCGCCTCCTTAAAAATTTTAGGATTGTCCTTGAATTCGTGTAATTCGACCTCCCAATGGTGCTTCTACCTATGAATGGACCTTCCTTTCACCGTTTGCCCAGTGATGGTGGCAAGCAAATTTACATCAATGAGAATTTCTCACCCATGGATTTCGACCCTGCCATCCTCCCAAGTATCCATCACCGCCTGGGTAATGTCCTCCTCTACCCCAAAAAATAAGTCAAAAAACTAGGTGAACCTCCTTTTCGTAAGGATAGCTTGGGCCACAGGCTCCATGACTACCATGCAGGGCTCAACATAAGTCATATTGTTCTTGCTCATAGTAACCTTCTCCTCTGTGCTTCCAACCTTACATGCCAGAACACTCCTCGTCCTAGATTATTTTTTAAAATTATGAAGGTGGTGTTGCTTTTGCCTTTCCTCGAATATTGAGGAACCTTCCTTGATGAGGGTGCCATTGATAAAAAAGCCACCCACTACACTCCACCTGGATCTCCTCCCACTTGGCCTTACCTATCAGTTGGATAAGCATGCCACCGTGCCCATGACCACCTTGTTGAGGATCCATTATCTTTGTAATCATGGAAATGTTTGACATTCTATCATTGGCAAAAAAATGATGATTATAAATGCCTTCGAAAGTGCCCAAGTCGTAATAAAAAATCTTTACCCATCTGCCTCGGGACCACATCCTACCTTGGGACCACGTTCGAGCATGAGTGTATTTCCTTGGGGAAGTCATTACTCCGGCGTGTCTCCTCTTCCCTGCCTTCCATCTTGCCAAGATGGCACTAACCATGATTCACGTTTGACTTGGTCGAAACCCCAAGCACCTTCTTCTTTTGTTTTATTTCCAACACTTAGCGGGAACGCCAAAAGGGCACGTGACTAGGGTCCACCCACCCAAAGTCCCCATCATACGATTCATTGGTGCTCTTTTTGAATTAATTCATCCATGTCACATGGGACCCCTTGCATCCATGTGACCAGTCCATCAGCATCCACCCCAATATTGGCCAGCTTGTCCATCATTTTATTGGCTTCACAAAAAATGTGTTGCGCCACTCTGTCTTGCCTGGCTTCAAAAAGGATCCTTGCCTCACTTATGAGGGCCTCAATCCTCCATGGAGGTTTCTTTCCATTCTTTAGGAGGTTGACTATGTTCATTGAGACTCCTTCGACCATAAATTTACCTTGAAACTATTGTGAAAGTTGCAATCCTCTCCAGAGGGCTCTTGCTTCTGCCTCATTGTTGGTCTTGGTTCTAAGATGTTCGGAAAAGGCCATCACTAAATTTCCTTGATGATCTCTAATCACTCCTTATATCACCTACCCTTCTAGGATTACCCTTGGCTACCCCATCGAAATTCATCTTAAGCCAGTCATTAGGGGGTGGGGTCCATTTAATCCCGATTCTGGGGTTTGGCTTTCTGACCACAGACACATCCTCAAGAGGAATGTTTAAGGACTGAGCTAACTGCTTTTCCAGAGGAGGGATCACTTGGGCCTCTAAAGAAAGGATACTAACATTTTCTTTAGCAAAGGCAAGAATTCTATTGGTAATAGACATAGGATCATTTTTGGACTCATTGAAAGCTCTATGGTTCCTTTCTAGCCATATTTTCCACAAGGAGTGGTGAAGGCATATCTTCCACATGAACCTAAGTCTTAGGCTTACAAAGGGGCTGGGCCATTGTTGGAACAACTCTACAATTGTAGCAGGTCTAACCCAAGAGACACTAAATGCTTGGATCACTCCATTAAGGATCGTAATTGAGACCGAGCATTCGAGGAAGATGTGTTGAGTGGATTCCCAACTAGCCCTGCATAGGTAACAATGGTTAGCAACAATCATTCCTTTGTTTAACATATTATCAATGGTGAGGATCCTCCCTTGAATCACAAGCCAAGAGAAGAAAGTAATTTTGGGAATCAACTTTTTAATCCAGACCATCTGGGTCGGGACCTGAGGATCCTCGGGATTTAGTAGCAATTTGTAGGTGGATTTGACCGAGAATTGCCCACTCTCAATCACTGCCCATGTTAAATGATCTTCTTTTTTACTTGCAGGAATGAGTTTCTGGGAAAGGATGTGTTGAGGCTCCTCTGATTCGGCTTCCAAGCCTTAAATTTTGATTTGTTTCCACCTCACTCTATTCCTGTCCTACCTTATGAAATTGGCCACTTTTCTCCCTATGGCATGATCAGTGTGTGCTTTGAGCCTGGCTAAGCATGGATCCTGTTACAGGGCCTCCTCCCTGGCCCATTTATCTTCCCAAAATCTAATCTTTTGGTCATTTCCTAGGATCCATATCATCCCTTTTTTGATAATGTCTCTACTGGTTAGAATTGCTTTCCAAAAGGCTGAACCTCTGCTTTGAATGGTTTCATTCAAGAAATATGTACCTTGAAGGTATTTTATTTTTATGATGGCAGTCCATTCATTCTCCACATTGGTTATGAGTTGCCATGCTTGTTTAGCTAAAAGCGTTGTATTCATATGGGAAACTCTTCTTAGGCCTAAACCCCCATTTTCTTTGGGTTTGCATACCTTGCTCCATCCAACCAAATGGATCCTTTGCTTTCCTTCTGACCCTGACCAGAGAAAATTTTTTTGGAACTGTTCAATTTTTTGGTACACCCTGGTAGGAGCTTTGAAGACAGAAAGAAAATAAACCGGGATGCTCTTAAGGGAGGCCATTGTCAGGGTTGCTTTGCCTGCCTGATATAGAAAATGCCCTTTCCATCCTGCTAACATTTTTTGAATTCTTTCTAACAAATTGTCCCACATAGACTCTGTCGAGGTTCCTGAGAAGACGGGGAGGCCTAAGTAAGAAGTGGGGAGGTTGGTGATAGAACACTCTAGAATCCTGGTTATCCTGGTTTGTCTAGGGATAGGGTTATTGAGGAAATACAGTTTGCTCTTGTTAAAATTAACCTTTTGCCCAGCTGCTTCCTCATATAACTTTAGAATATGTTTAATCCTTCTGGCCTCTATGACCGTAACGAGGTCAACATTAAGGTATCATCAACAAATTGTTTATGGGTCATTGGGTTGGTGAGAGAGGTGGTTTTTATCCAAGATATCAGCCCAACATTGCGGGCAGCTTTGATGGTTCTCCCAAGGACTTCAACCACAATGATGAAAAGCATAGGGCTAATAGGATCCCCTTGTTTGAGGCCTCTATTACTTTGAAAATACCCTATTGTCGTTCCATTGACCAAAATAGATAACCAAGGCTTGGAGATGCACCCTTTGATAAGTCTGACCCATAGAGGATGGAAACCAAATTTTATTAACATTGCAATCAAAAAATCCCAGTTAATGCGATCATAGGCCTTATTCATGTCTAACTTTAGGGCAAAGGCCACCTTCTTGGTTTGACAGGCTGAGTGTAAGGCTTCATGGACTGAGATGACACCATCTAAAATTGATCTTCCTTGAACCAAAATTCCCTGGAAAGGATCAATGATAAGGGGCAGGATTTCTTTCATTTGACTTGCTATGACTTTGGTAAGAATTTTATAGGATACATTGCACAAACTAATCGGCCTTTAGTCTGCCATGGATTTGGGTGTTGGCCCTTTGGGAATCAGTGCTATGAACATGGAATTAAAACCCCTAGGAATGTGTTTAGAAGTCTGGAATTCATGTATTGCAGTAGTAACATCATTCCCTACAATGTCCCAGAACACTTGGTAGAATCACGATGGGAAACCATCTGGTCCAGGAGCCTTAGTAGATTCCATGCTAAACATGGCAGTTCTAATCTCCTCATCAGAGAAAGGAGCTAAGAGTTTATCATTTGTAGCCCTGTCTATAGCATGAGGTATGAATTGTAGGAGTGAAACTTTGGCTTCCTCCTGGAATTGAGTTTCCTCCCCAAGGAGGGAGCTAAAATATGAAACAACTTCCTCCCTGATCTTATGAATGTCTTGGGTGGTGGACCCATCAGCCTTGGTTAGCTCTCTAATCTTATTGTTGCTTCTATTTCTCAATGTAGTTACATGGAAAATTTTGGAATTGGAATCACCATCCTTAAGCCATAGAGCTCTAGATTTTTGCCTCCAATACATCTCCTCATAAGCCAAGATATTATGATACTCTGACAGGATATTTTTCTCCTCAGTTCTTGTTGCCTCGTCACAGGTTCCTTTTTGGATTTTGTTCTCTATGGTTTTCAATCTCTCTCCTACAACTTTCTTGTTCTCAAATAAGTTTCCAAAAACCTCCTTGTTCTAGATTCTTAGGTTGTCTTTCACTATCTTTAGCTTTTGGGATAGTTTGAACGAAGGGCTTCCCTGGAAGGATTTTTGCCACCAACTTTTGATTTTTCTTTTCAAATTTGGGTTCTTTGTCCACATCGATTGAAATCGAAAGGGTTTCTTGAAAGAGGTGGCTTGCGGGACCTCCAAAAAAATAGGGCTATGATCGGATGCAATCTTGGGAAGGGATTGTAGAGTTGAATTCCAAAAAATTGTGATTGCGTCTTTTGAGAGAAGGAACATGTCTAGTATTTCCTATATCAACTGGCTTCCCACCCGATGGTTACTCCATGTAAACTTTGCACCTTTCAACCTGACATCCATCAGCTCATTTGAGTTAACAAACTCATTGAATTCCTCCATACTCCTAGATGGTAAGCCTGACCCTCATTTTTTATCAGAAGGGTATAGCAACATATTGAAATCACCAGCTATCACCCAAGGAATATTGTGGAAGGCTGCATTCAAATGACTCAGATATTCCCATAGGGCAGTTCTTCCTTGAACATAGTTGGGTGCATACACATTTGATAGAATCCAAGATATGTTGTCAATGTCATGGAAAAGCACACTTAGAACCCTGTCATCATCCTGGATGACGCTACCTTCCACTGACTAGGGATCCCATTGCACCATGAGTCCTCCTGATGCTCCTCTTGCTTGTTTGAAGACCATTTCTCCATGTTTCCATATTTTTTTTGCTATTGTTTTTTACTATGTTTCATCTATTTTTGTTTCTTGTAGTAGTAAAATTGTTGGGCTGAATTCCCTCCTTATTGAATTAACCATTCTTTTCTTCGGTGGGCCATTAAGGCCTCTCACATTCCATGAGAGTACCTTCATTTGGATTTTTTGGAAATTTTCCCTTTTCCCTCTCCCCCTTCCTTGAGGTGGAGGGGGTTTGTTAGGTTTGTTATCATCCTGACTTGGGATAACTTGTTGTAGTAATGTCCTCTATTTTCCATTTGCAATATCATTATCAATCCTCAGTCTATAGTGTTCGGTTACAGATATCTGCCCTCTCTTTTTTCATTGCCATAATCAATGGGAGATTTTTTTGTGCTTCTAGTCTATTTTGGACTGAACTAAGGAGGTATGATTTGCTATAAAATAGGACTGGAACACCCTTCTAAACTTTTCATTTCTATTATTTCAAATCTTGACTCTTCTTCCTCCATGTTCTTCCTATACTCTCTAGGGTTTTGGGTCATGCCAAAAGGGTGGTTTGAATGGCTCTTAGTGATGATATTGGAAGGTCCTGATTTTGATGAGGATTCCAGGGATTCTGGTAGAACAACTTGAAGGTTCTCTTCCTCAATGTTCTCACCTTCAGTTTCTAGGTTAGCTAAAATTTCAAACTTGTTGGAGCTCGGTATTTTGGGGCTTACCTGATGCTCCTGATATTTCCCAATATGTTGCTTTCCTTTCTCCTTTTTCTTGTTTCTATGCTAAGAGATCCTATTGGTTATGATTGTTATTGACTGGCCTATAAATACCTTTGCTTGTAGGACCACGCATCCCTTGATTCCTAGGGAATCCTCTATCATTTGTTCTTCTAGCCTCGATTTTCTTCTGGGCTTCTCTATCAGCTGCTAGGCTTGGGCATTGATTCCTTAGATGGCCTTGAGTCCTACACTCTATATAGAATGTCGACTTATTCTCATACTCCACTGGTTGTTTTCTTAAATATTCACCATATCCCACTTCAACAAACATTGGAAGTTCGGAGTCCATATCTACATTAACACAAATCCTCGCATGTATCATCCTTGATCTAGCTAAGGTGGAGTGGTCTATGGCAACCATCTCCCCTATGGCTTTAGAAATCCCTCGAAGCCAGTACTCATGGAAGAACTGAGCTGGGAGGTTCGGAAAACGGACCCAAATGGGTGTCGTGTTAATATTTTGCTTTTCAAGATCAAAATATTCCCCCCATTGCCTAAGGAAGAGGTTATGTTTTCCTAGGAACCATGGCCCTCCTGTTAGTATGTGGTTTGCATCCTCCTTGTTGTTGAACCTTATGATGAAAAACCCCCTGGAAAGAGCAAAAATTTCCATGCTGCCTATTGTTCTCCATTTGGCCAAAGCCCATGATCTTATGGTTTCTAAGTCCGGCCTCCCTCCCAGGAACTTTCCCACTAACAAAAATGTTTCCAATGCCAGGAACCCATCCATAATATTAGTATGTGCCATTATCCTGTTGTTTTATGGTATGAGGGGTGGAAGTGATTCAAAGAAATCACTTCTTTTTCCTTTTAGGGTCTCTACAAAGGACAGACCTCCTTTGGGATCTGCACCACTTGGTTGGGTCCCTTTTTTAGGGTCTTTTTTGGGAGGATCCATCCCTCTCACCTTACCAACTTTTTCAAGGATGGAATCATGTCTCTCTCCTTCCACCATAGTCTTGCCTGTCTTTGGATCCTTGCCTGATCTTTGTTCAAGGTCCCCGCCCAACACCTTCAAATTCCCTTTGCTTCCTCCTCCGTTGCTCCACTTCTCCATGCTTCGGTAGTGTTGACATGTTAAGGTACTACACCTAACACCTAATATAGCTGCCATAACAATGTCTAGGTATCAACCCTATAAATCATCAAGGAGGAACAAGGTCACACTTTTGTAATATTTTATTTCACTTCATATTTACCCTATTCATTTCTATCGTTAGACATAAATCTTGAAATCAAGAAAATCCAAGTATATAGGAAAGTTACACCCATGTATGAGGATTCTCTTTAAGTAGGTGTTATTGATAGAATTAATCCTTTTCACTTATCACCTTAGTATCACATATTGAATTCTTTCATGTACCTTAAGTTCTCTCCCATGTATGGTCACATATATAGAGAGGACTAGCTTCTTCCACATATCAATAGGTATATAGGAAGGGTAGGTATATCAAAAAAATTTGATATATAGAATTGGTAGTATATTGAAAAAGGGACCATTTGGATATATATGGAACCCTCATTTTTGTGTTAAAGAAAAAAATCAAAATCTATAAAAATAAGTGTGTACGTCACTTGATTACATGGAAAAGAAAAATAGAAGACAAACAAAAAAGTAAGTTGGTTTTCAAAAGTTTTCATCACTAGAAGTTTGTATAGATGAAGAGAAGTAAGCTAAAAATCATAGTTATATAACACAAGATATCTATTTCCAAGAAACTAGTAAAGAGAAGCTAGTTGAAGTTCTAGTTCCATCAAAATCAATGAGTTATTTTTAAATGATTGTCAAATATGCTGAAGATGGAAATTTCCCAACATTTTAGTGTTAATTATACTCTACTCTTAATTATTGCTATAAATATGTTGTTACACTACCTATTGATGTAGGGTTGATAATATACAAGGCATTAGTCACTCTTAATATCCTTAAATAGAAGTATAAAATGCAAGCGGAAACAATTAAAAAGTTGAAGGATGGGCCCTTGATGGAAAATGTTTGTTATGACACAAGTGACCTTATCCAAAGGAAATATCATGCTTGTAATAAAGATAATTTGGAGTTAACAAGTTATATAAAAATGACTCTAGTTGTGATATAAATTATCTTCTTCAAAGGATAGATTTTAGTTGTTATTTGAGACCTATGATGGCATATAATTGTTGTGATACAAGTGATATTATTCAAAGATAAAATGTGAGTTGTGATAGAAATGATTTGAGGTCCATAAAGATAAAATGTGAGTTGTGATAGAAATGATTTGAGGTCCATAATGACAAGTGTGTGTTATGATACAAGGGATATTTCATAAGGGACAGATAAATCTTGTGATACCAATGACTTGAAGATTGATCATAATGATATACTTTTTGAAGAAGTTAATTGTGTTGGGTATGGCAAAGGCCTTGTTGCTAAATACCATATTCAAAATAATAAAATAGGAGGTCTAAACATTGCTCATTGTAATGATGAAAAAATCAAGTCTTGTGAAAGGATCATAATAATGATGATGAAGAGTTTAAAAGTTTTGAAAGGCATGCAAAAGAAATTGGTTCAGAATTATTGAGAATAATGGGATATGATAGTATAAATTTGGAAAGAAATGTACAAGGAGTAAAATAACCCATAGTACCAAGTATAAAGCCAAAGAATGAGGGCTTTGGATATAATGGTCCAACAAGTAATAATAATAAAAAATTTGTGAGAAGAGAAATATATAAAGAAAATAAAGTTGCTAAAAATAGTTGTTATAGATATTATGGAAGAAAAATACATGTTAGAAAAATGTTGAGACCTCCATCCTTGTAAAGTTTGTGGAGGAAATAATCATTCCTAAATACATTGTCAATATAAGGACAGAAGAAATAACAAAATACATGTGAATTGTGGATGGATGAGTATGTTAGAATGGGATAAGACAAAATCAATGTTGAATAGTTTCTACAAAATGAGACAAAGTATGGTAAAACATAAACATTTGTTCAATGTGAACAATAATGTGTGTTTTTCCATGGTAAAATATGTTGGAAAACTTAATATGCATAATAAGATGAAACCCTGTAATGATAGGAACTTGCAAAAGAATGACTAAATATCTATAGTTACAAGGACCTCCAAAAGAATGCTTATGTGGATGATTTCAAATATGTGGATGATTCCAAGAATATATTTTAGTGGTGATTTTCTAGAGGTGATAATCTATTGGTTATTCCAGTGGATGACCAAGAGGTATTGATGGGCAAGTGGTGACCCAAAGGTAATGATGGCCCAAAGGTGACCTAGGGGCAAAGGACTAAAATTTAAACTGGAGTTAATGATTACCTAGAGGTAACCTAGAGGCACAGACCCAAACATAACCCTAAGATAGAGATCTAGAGGTATTGACATAGATGCAGACTTGAATACATTCCAAAGAGGTGAACCTAGTTGAGGTTACATATATTTAGTTGAGCTAGTGCTAGAGAAGCTAGAGCCAACAAAGAAATATCCAATAAGACAATGATATTGATAGAGCCAGAGACAGATCCAAAGCCAAATTCAAAGAGCCAAATCTAGAGCTAGATTCAATGCCAAAACATAGTTCTAGTGTACCACTCCTAAATGGATGGGGTAATGATATTTATATCAAATAATGTAATGCGAGAGAGTGTTAGACCATATTACATTATTTAGAATTATGTAATCATTTGATTTTTTTAATTATTAAGGGATAAATAAATTATTCTCTCATGTAAAAAATTGAATAGACACATCTTTTATGAGATTGCGAGGAGACAAAAATATAGCTAAAGGTAAAATTCCAAGAGTTGCAAGAATTGAAGACTCTCTCTAAGATGAAGAGACATATTATTGCGTTAAATATGTATGTTGTGAGTAAGTGATGGTTGGTGAAGTATGGCATATTGTAATGAATATTGTGTGAATAATATAATATATTATTGAAATATTTGGTGTGTGCTAAATATTGTTTATTCATTTAGCTTTGTAAATTCTAATAGCTATCTTCCCCCAATGCCAACACCAATAATATATATTTTTAAATGTTGTCATCCACAGCACCATTTCATGTTGAAGACTACATTTTGAAATAATTTATCTTTGTGGTGCTACAATAGTACCAAAGGCCCTTTCTTGGTATTATTATAGTATCATAATAATTCCATTGTAGAATCCAATCTAGTTTTAAAAATAAAAATTGATTAATTATAATCTATTTATTAATACATAATTAATAATAATGTTAGTCCTTTTTGCATCTTAGTAATATTTTCCTAGATTTATTACATTCCATTTCATAATTACCTTCCTCCTTGTAGTTGGCATCCCTCCCATCAAGGCCCTCGTACCTCCCTCCTACCATAGAATACAAATACTATAAAAATTAAAAACAAGTATTTATCATATTTGTAAGCTTAATGTAGTGGTAAGGGCTTGGGCCTCTCTTTGGGGAGGTCCAAGGTTCAAACCCCACTCAATACAAGGGGACCGGGACCCCTTATTAAAACCCATGCTTTGCCATAATATTTTATTGTCTTGATAGAACACCATAATGGGAAAATATATTGGGCTCTTCTAGCAGAGATCCAAGTTCAATTCATGAGAATGGTGGTCCCCGATGTGCCCCCACTTTTCAACCTCTTAAAAAACAATTATTTATTTTATTATTCTACATAACTTTCAAAACTTAAAAGAGGAAAAAAATGTGTAACGATAAAAACATTCATTGAAGCTTATATTAAAAACATATATGATAAAAATATCAAAATAATTTTCATCAAATGGCATGATCTCAATTGGTTAAATTCCTTAAAGAGGAGACCCATGTATGAGTCTTTCCAACTAACACATGTATAATTTCCAAGTTGTAATACCATTATATGGTTATGATGTAATATAAGTAGGCACATTTCAATCTCATATAATCAATTAGAAATATGCATCAAAGTAATTTTCAAATAAATAAAAAACAATAATGATAAGATTACCATGGCATTAAAAATTATTTAAAAATGATATATAAAAAAATAGCAAAAATATATATTAAAAATCATACTTTTAAGGCTCATTTTAAATGTGGTTTTTAATAGTTTTATACTCAAATAATTTTTTTGATATTTTATTTAATACCTAGGGCATATTTATTTTTCCAATTGGTTATATGGAATTGAGATGGGCCTCACCCTGTATTACATCATCACCACATAGAGGTATTACAACAAAACTTGGATATTATCCATGTATCGCTTGGCAAGATTTGAAATTTGGTCTCCTCTTTAAATATTGAGGAATCTAGTTGGTTGAGCTAATGCCACTTGATTACTTGGGGTATATTTATTATAATAGTACAATTACCATAAATTACCATTCATTGAGCTAATATTGAGGTTGGTATGGTTTGTTCTCCACGTAGAAGGTTAAGTTCAACTTTCTATGGACATATAGGCCTAATTTATGTGAGAGATGAGTAGTTGACTTTTAGTTTATTTGTCCTAGTCTCATTATAAACTAAAATCCATGGCAGCCCAATAAAAAGTTATCATATTTAATTTATAAATAAAATTAGATAGTAAATATTTAAATGTAAAATATAAACATAATTTTGATTATTTATAATTACATATAAATATAAATTTTATATATTAATAAGTTATATGTGGAAATATATAAAGTCAATTCATTGGGTGAAAGTTCCAATTTCAAAAATGTCCATAGTATAATTGTTTTCTGTAGGTCTATGGACTTGTCTAATGAGGGTTCCATTTTTTGAGATTTGTAAAATTTGTTTCCTTTTAGTTGTAATAATTTGAAAAATATGCTAGTTTGGGTTTTTGTAGGATATTTCTACTAAGGGTTCCATTTTTTGGAGATTTGTGGATTTGTCTACCAAAGATTCTATTTTCTGAAGATCTATGGATGTTTCATTTTTTGAATATCTGTGGATTTTTTTCAATAAGGGTTTCATCTGATCAAGATCTATAAACTCATTTGCTAAGGGTTCCATTTTCTAGAGATCTATGGACTTGTCTATTGAGGGTTCCATTTTCTAGAAATTTGTGGATTTGTGACTTTTTGGAAGCATTGTGAGGTTTCAAGTGAGAAATTTATTGGTTTGGGTTTTTGTAGGAGTTGCCTATTCAGGGTGCCATTTTTTAGAGATTTATGGATTTGTTTGCTAAGGGCCCCATTTTTTTAAAGCTATTGATTTATCTATTGAGGGCTCTATTTTTTGGATATCTATGGACTTGTCTACTTAGGGTTTTATTTTCTAGAGACTCTTCAAAGATATGAATGTAAATCAACTGGAAATAGATGTAAATCTATGAAGTTTTGAAACAAAGTAGTTCAATGTTTAGAATGTCTTGTAGCCTTCAAAGATGGGGCTTTTTGGTTGATAATACTAGACACACCAGTCTAGGAACACAAAAGGATTCTAGTCCTTTCAAAAACCCATATTTTACCCTAATAAAAAAATATAAGCTATGTGTGGCTTCTATTGAGGGCCACTCCTATGAAAATAACAAAACATTTCATTGTTGTTAGGTCAAATAAATCATATATAACTTACCTTTTTATTAAATATATTCTTCATTTTCCTTTCAATAAAAAATATTTTTTACCTTTCCCAAACAACTATGCTTCCACAATCAGTTAATTCACATAATTTTTATTAAGTGATAAGATCTCACTCAAACAATTACCTTTAAAATTTAAAATCTCACCAAGACAAAGACTAATATTGTAATTAGCTAAATTATATACTACCTAGTTTTCTTCTCTATATATATGATGGTATTCCAAGATACAACCTTTAAAAATAGTCAAGATATTATAAATAATATTATATTTTATCCAATCCTCGTATCCATTTTTCTTGATAACATTAGTAATAATTTATTAATCCCCCTCAATTAGAGTATAGTTCTATCCCTTTTCAACATTACTTTTTATCCTTGTAATAAGTTCCTTAGGTATGCATAGTTTTTATTCAAACTCCCATGTAATTTTACCTTCAATTTTTTGAAAAATATCACCTTCACTAGCTTTAACAAGATTTCATTTAGGAAAAAATTACTTTTAAAATAGAATAAGGAGAGTGTATCTTTAAAATATTCAAATATTATACCTATTTCTCAAAACTTCTAGAATGTTAAAGAAACTAACATGTCAAAGCTTGTATTCTAAAAACTAGACTTCTAACAACAAATGTTTTACCTTAACTTTAGAAATTTAAAATAGTAATTTGAAAAAAAATATAATTAATAAAAATGTTAGAAGAAGGGTATTTAATCAGAATCCCAAAACCTTAAACCATTTTTTCTAAAACCCTAAAACATTATAGGATCTAAGATGTCAAAAAATTTATAATTTTAAACATATACTCCTAATACTTAATGTTTTATCGTAAGTTTAAAATTGTAAATATTAAATTTTTAAATAATAGATCCTTAATGCTAATTTCTTAACTTGTAAACAGTAGATACTTAGTGGTAATTTCTTATTGATCCTTCGTTTATTAAGACTTGCATAGGAATTTGGAAAATTGGTCATAGGAGATTGATCTTAGAAAATAAATTGTCAACCTAACTTAGACCCTAAACTCTACATCCTTAGACTTACACATCGAGACTTTGGGAAAATAAACATAGTACTTACACCTTGGAAAATATAATTTTAACCAAAAACTATGAAAATAATCCTTCTAATTCCTGACATATTTTTGACAAGCAATATTATATCAAGGAGTTTCATACTATAAGCTAATGTTCCATTCCCATAGATGAAAGTTAATTTTCACCACAAAGATCCAATGTGCATACGTGGGTGTTGGACACAAGTAATTTTTTCTAGTTTCACTGTAAACTAAAATTCATGTATCCCTATTAAATTCCATGTAGTTTAAGTTTATTTGGTGAGAAAATTTGGCACACAAAGGGTACATTGGGCTTCAATTTCCATTGGCACCATGATAATGCAATTTACTATAATAGCATAATATAGTTTGTTGAAATAAAATAATATTAATTCTATATATTCAATTCAAAATTGATCAATTTGACCATAAATCCTAGAGCTTAAACCCAAAACAATAGATCATAAATTCTAAATAAAAAATTCTTAAGATCCACAACCTAATCACTTTAACAAAAACTTTAGTCCTTTACATTCTAGATTGATGGGAACCAAAATCCTTAGAACTTAGATCTATTAAATAAAGCCTCTTACACCATTAAACCTTTAGACCCTAAAACTAATATACTTCTTGAGTATAACATCAATGTCACCTTTGCATTGAAAAAAATGCTTGTTGGAAAAAATGTATAGTAGTAAGTGTTGGATTTTTAAGCCTTACTACCACAAAATATCATAGGTCCCAATATAAATAAGCCACAATATTAAAGATCAAAATATCAATAATGTAGAGTAGAATAATATATGAGCAATTTAATATGTATATCAAGGCCTATATAATACTGAAAATAGCATTCACTTATATAATCAAATATGAATGTAAATGGCCTAAATCATTCATGAACTATGCATGAAAAAAATTGTAATATTAATTGCTCAAGAATCCGTATACAAGCTTTATTACTTTTCGTCCTCTTACAATCATATAATATATCTATATGTCATTCACATGCTTTATTATGGAGCATTATCTCTATAATATAGCCATATTAATGTGACTCTTCAAGTACTTGACTATTTCTCTCTATATGACAAGTCCCATGACCTTTGGCTTATCATCTTGCCACTTGCATACTAGACTCTTCACTTTCTTCCATGCACACTTAACTCTATGACACTTGCACACTTCTACAAGACTCTTACACTTCTATATGCACTCCTAATATAAGATACTTATGCACATACTCACATTACATATTTGCAAACTTACATGACACTTGTGCACATTCTCTCAATCTACACTTACACTCTAACTTACATGACACTTGTGCATTTCCTACACATTACAATTTTACATGACATTTGTGTGCATTTCTTGCACATTGACACTTACATAAAAGGGAAATATAAATTACACTTTTAAAATATAGGCTCAACCCTAATCTATTACATATTTACAATTGTACCATGAAGGTACCATGAGGGTACATTAGCATGTACCAAACAATGTAATATCCCTCAACAGTAAGATGGCACTAAACAACTTTTCAAGCATCATTATAGCACTAAACAATGTAGCATCTAGATTTTTTTTTTTCAACGAAAAACCCCTTATGGGGCCACCTTGGTCTGAGAGACCACGAACAGGGGGTTCTACACCGTCAAATTCACCCGAGAGTCACACCCGACCTTGCCCGCACCAACATTATCAATTGGATTTTGGCTACCCAATTCAAATTTTTGGTAGGGTGGAGATTTGAACCTGGGACCTCCCTTGGAGGATTGTCCTCTCCTCTCCAACTCACCTACAACACCTGGGTTAGAAGCATCTAGATTTTAAAAAAATAGTAAGAAATATTAATTAATCATTGATTAAGATGTAGTCCAAGTCCAAGGTTTAATTAATAGTATAGTTAGGTTGTAGATGTTAGATCAAATGCCTTTAACATTATATCCTATTGAATTAAATCATTTAAGTATTTAGACCCTCAAACCACAAACTATTATATTTTATACGTTCAAAATAATATATAATGTCATCCTTGCATTTAAAATGATGTTTGAAAAGGATTTTTCTCATGATGGTAAGTTGGAACTAGAGTTTTTTTGTAATATTACTATAGCACCATAATAAGACCATTAAATAGTATTTGGATATTTAAAAAGTTAATAATTAAGATGTAATCCTATTCTAAGTTATTATTGAGTAAATGGTAAATGGGATCCAATCACATGAATGTGACTCATGTTTAAATCCTCACATTTGTAATGAGCACTACTATAAGAATGTGGTTTATGATAATATAATTTATTGAAATACCATGATAATGTTATCATTATATATAGGGTCAAATTCAACCCTATATAAATAATTTTAAAACATGTTGCTAGTCCAATTATTCATTTCTATCTTAGTGATATGTCCTATATTCTTGGTTATGTCCATGTTATTATCTTTGATTGTTATCACCCAGCGTTGGAGCAACATAGTGGGTTGTAGGTTTGTCTCAATCGATGACCTCTAGGAGTTTTTATAAGGTTGGCTACTTGTTAAGCTGTGATCTTCAAGGAGTTAGTTTCTCTACAAAGGGAAAGGGTGCAAGAAAATAAATATACTCAACAAATTAAAAAAAATGGGTGATACACCAAGAGATTTGCTAATATCTTCTTGAAAAAATAGGTCTAAACTCTATGTATCAACGATGAACACTTCCTCTCCTCGACACAGTTAAGTGCAATCAAAATCTACTAGTTATATGCACATATGAGTAGGTAAGTCTTGCAGGAGAGCCAAGCTAGTAAGTGACTCAATCCAAAAATAGACACAAGCCCCTCACACACACATACACTTAGCAAATATGATATTCAGGTAAAAGATCACAAACACATACACATACACAACAACGGGTCTACAAGAAAAGGCCAAAAAATAGACACAAGCTCCCATGTATATATAATGCAGGTAAACTTTTACAAAGATTGTGCTAAAAGTGGGGGTTCAAGATTACCCACAAGCCACTCAAGAACCACAACTATTTTTATAAAGATAAATGAAAGGAAAGCCTACAAATACATGGAATGTCAAACTTGTTGATCCTTTACAAAGCTAAGACTACTCTTATTTATAGATTTACAAGGGAGGATTTTCCCTCCAAAACTTATGCAAATATTTCTAAGTGGTTGTCATTTTAGATACTAAGTCATATCTTATCTGACATCTTGTCCCTTTAAGACTCTATGGATTTGAATATATGAATATCAATTGATCCTAGTCCTTGGATAAGCAGCTATCACCTTAATTGCCATCTACCCATTTTTTGGGGATTCCCATCACCTAGGTGTAGAAGATTATTTTAATTTAATGTTTTAGATCTTTGAGTTGCTTCTATTGTGGCTCCATGTTGTTGTTGTCCTTTCTTAGAGATACAAAATATATTTTGCAAGAAGAACAATATTCCTTGAAGAATGTGCACTTTATTAGTTTAATTTTTGGGACATCAATGTCAACTTCTTCGAGAGTTTTTCTTCATCTCTCAGGATTATTTGTGTCTATATCTTGGATAATTTTTGTCATTAGTACCTTTTTTTGTACTTTTACCTTCACCTTTTATCTACAACTCAATAACTTTTGACCTTTGGACCTTTATCGCTCTTGATATATGGCCTCTAATTGATTAGACATTTCTTATCAGACCTTTCTTCATGTGCATGTCCACGATTCAAACTTCTAATTTTAAAAGGTGTAATGATTTATCAGTATAGTTTTGGAAGCTCTTAGGGGATATTTAACTTGAGATAAGGAACCCAAAAACTAGTGCCTTAGTCCATTGGGCATGAAGTCAAGAAAATTTACCCAAAAAGTGAAAATTTAATGAACAAACCACAACTTTGAAATTCTATAAATGGTTAGAGCTTTTGCTATCTCATGAAACTAACCTGTGGTAGATATGTACAATGTTTTAATAGATTGGTATTTATCCATTTGTCATGTATTTAAGGCCCCCCACTTATTATTTGAGCCTCAATGACTTTTTTATTTTCTTCTAGTTTTATGGGAAGATTACTTTTGCCTCCTTGAGACTTAGATTTTTGAGCAACTTTCATGGCTCAAAATTTATTGGTACCTAAGCCTAAATATTTTCTTGTTGATACAAGGTTTTTTACCAATGCCAAATCACCTTTTTTATTTGACCCTGATAGTATGCTTCTTCCTCCTCCAACTTAGATTCTTTACCTCCTTTGTGCTTATGGAGGGGAAGAGAGTTTCCTTTTGGCTTGTAGAGATGTTCAAGCTTACTTGTTTGAATACCTCTTAGGCTAGATATTCCTCAACCTCTATTGTCCTATTTTCCTTTGTATTTTCATCTTGATACTCGGACTTGATGAGAATTACTACCTCTAGCTCCATGAAATGTTCTTCATCTTCCCAGATTTGCACAATATAGTGAGGAACAATTTATTGTTGGGTTTGTGAGGATTGAGGAATAGCAGTCTAGGCAGTCAATATTGATTGTTACTTCTTCTTGAATCCATTTATAAATAGGTCAACAAGTTGATCCCATTCTACAATCAAGTTTGGGGGAAGGGAATAAAACCCCTTGCAATACTTTCCTTGGAAATAAGTTACCAATAATCTCAGGGCCATGTTATTCTTTGTGATGTGTAATCGGTAGAAGCAAACCATATCTTGCAGATGCTCTTGTAGATTTGATGATATTTTTCCATTGTGATATGATATATTTTATAGTATATATGTTGGATAGTCATCCCAAACATCTGGTGGCATTAGAGGTTGCAAAGGGATTCTTCTATTCCATGCTAAGAAATTCATGAGTATGAAAATATTCATGATTTAGCATGTTACCTCCATGATGGAGCTTTCATAATCCTTTTGGATTCTTTGAATTATAGCAGAGTCGCTAGGTGAATACAACTTATTACTTCTCAAAAGTAGGTAGACTAAAGTCTTCATCCAAATCTCAATCTAGTATCTCTAGCAGTGACTTCTTTTGGTGTATATTTTAGAGCGAAGTCACTAAGTGAGAAAAGAGGTGCTTCAACAAGCGGAAAATAGAATACAACCCTCATCAAATATCATCCCTACTCATTATAATTTTAGAATCAATGATGTGTCATTAGGGGCCCATTAGGAATGTCATTAAACTGTTGTTGTCTATGATTATCCCCGCCTAAGATAATTATTCCTTGCATTGGAGAGACACAATTGGTCATAGCCAAGAGCATGGGGTTTGACTTAATCATGGGCCTCAGAGAGTATTTACAAGTTTGGATCCTTGTTAATATATGATCTTCAAGATATTGGTTTCTCTACAAATGGAAAGGGTGTGAGAAAATAAACAAAATAAAAAAAAGGGGATGATGTGCCAAGAGATTTTCTAAGATCTTCCTAAAAAAATAGGTCTAAATATTATGTGCCAATGGTGAACACTCCTCTCCTCGACATAGTGAAGTACAATCAAAATCTATATTTATATCCATATATGAGCAGGTAGGTCCAACAGAAGAGCCAAGTTAGTAAGTGAATTAGTCTAAAAATAGATGTAGGCTCCTCACATACACATACACTTAGCAAATTCTATATTCAATTAGAATATAACAAACACATACACATACACAGCAACAGGTCTACAAGGAAAGGCCCAAACATAGACACATGCTCCCATGTATATATAATGCAGGTAAAATTTTACAAATATTGTGCCAGAAGCAAGGGTTTAAGATTACCTATAAGTTGCGTAGGAACCACAACTATTTTTACAGAGAAATGAAAGAAAAACCTAGAAATACATGGAATTGCAAACTTTTTGATCCTTTACAAAGCTAAGACTACTATTTGTAGATTTAATAGGGAGGATTTTCTTTCCAAAACTCGTGTAGAGATTTTTAGGTGACTATCATTTTAGATATTGAGTCATATCTTGTTTTATTGCTTGTCCCTTTAGGATTCTCTAGATTTGAAGATATGAATATCAATTAATCTTAGCCCTTGGATGAGAAGCTACCACCTTAATTGCAATCTACCCATTTTTTGGGTGATTCCCATCACTTGGGTTTAGAAGATTGCTTTAATCTAATGTTTTGGATTTTTTAGCTACTTCTATTATGGCTTCATGTTGTTTTTGTCCTTTTTTAGAGATACAAACTATAGTTTACAATAAATATAATCTTCCTCAAAGAATGTACACTTTATTGATTTTACTTTTGGGACATCGATGTCATCTTCTTTGGGATTTTTTCTTCATCTCTCAAGATTGTTTCTATTTAGATCTTCAAGACTTTTTGCCATTAGTATCTTTGTCATGACTTTTACCTTCACATTATATCCATGACTTAGGAACTTACAATATTTGGATCTTTCTTGCTCATGAGATCTAGCCTCTAATTGATTGGCCATTTCTGATCAGATATTGCTTCATGTATTTGTTTGTGACTCAAAATTTCACTTCCAAAAGGTGTAGTGATTTATCACTATAGTTCACTTTCATAATCACCCTCCTTTCTTGATTAATATTTTTCCAATTTATCCCTTTCTAGATTTTTGTAACCATAATTGATAATTTATTTGCATTATAAAAGTGGAAAACTAAGTTTGAATAATATGCTTATTAATTATTTTAATTATTTAAATTTAAATTTTAAGGCATAACCCTAGCTCTATAGCAACGCTAAGATTTTGGGAGAATGGAAACATGGTGGTGTAAAGTCATTGTGGAGCTAGTGTTTTGAGAGAATGATAAAATGGTGGATGTGACATCACTACAAAGCTAAGGATTAGAGAGATTGACAACATGGTGGATGTGGTGTCACTATAGAGCTAGGGTTTTGAAAGAGGTAAGTTTTCAATTTATGAATTAATTGATAATAAAATATTTTTTAATTTGAAACATAGTGGATGAAATGTTTTTGTGAAGCTAGGGTTTTAATAGAATGGTAACATGGTGGATGCAACATTGATGTGAAGCTAGGATTTTGAGAGAATAACATGGTGGATGTGGTGTCACTATGAAGCTAGGGTTTTGAAAGAGGATGGTTTTTAATTTATGCCTCTAGATACAATGAGGGCTTCAGACCATGTGTTGATCTATGGACCTCAATAACATAGTGTAATTTTTTCATGTGTATTGATATTGTTAAAATATTGTTGGTTTTTTTTGTTCTCATGGAGGTAAAGTGTTTAGAGGGTTAGGTTTTGTTTTGCGAAACCCTATGATGAAAATGGGTAAGAATAACAATTGAGGAGAAGGTGCTTAGCATTGCTAGAACATTTATTTTACCCATATTCAATGCAAGAATTTCCTTTGAATTACCAAAATTATAAGAACAACATGGAGGATGTGGTGTCATTGTTTCCCGCATATGTGATGTGCAATCTAGTGGAAAATTTATATGAAAAGATAAAGAATACAACTTTGGATCTTGAAGGAGTTATCAAAAATTTGACTACTACTAGTGACCATGAAAGGATATGCTTGATGAGCATATAAAAATTTATGAAGAAGAGAAGGTTCTAGTCTAATGGAATTATGATTTGGATAAAATAATGTATGTATGTACTGATCAAATTAATGAGTATGAATGATAGATTCAAGAAGTTCATAAAGAATTTAATCAGAAGTGGAAGGAACATGAGAAACAATTGAATTGAGATGCGGGGCATGGTTTCTATTAAACTGTAGAGTTGAGTTCTAGTTTAGAGGATTCAAAGGGAAAGGAGATCTAGAAGACTATAAATGTTGGTTTAAATTTTGTCTTTCAATGTTTATAAAGTTGGGGGTGAGCCAAAAATATTATTTTTGTGCTTGATTTCGATATTTGTGGTTTATTTAGAATTAGTTGTAAGATTTTTTTTAATGTTTTGGGTGAGCTAGAACTCCCTAGGCTTGAGATATAGGAGGTATTATTGGACTTATGTTACCTTTAGTAAGGAGTTTCATAACTATATATGTAATTTTGTAAAAGGTTTTGGTCCTTTTCAAAATCATATTTTTACCCTAATGAAAAAATTAAAAATTCAAGATGTGCATAGAGAGAAATAAATAAAATTAATACATCACTTCGATTACCATATGGAAAGAATAAAAGATAAACATAAACATTAAAGATAGGGAATGTGCCTCTATACACCATTCATTGTCTTTGCTAACAATGGAAATGATATCCAATTGATACAATGGATTGATTAGTGGTGGTATCTAAAGATACTTTTTTATTAGTTGGAGGAAGGGGTTTTGAAAGAATCTTTGAACCTTGTACAAAAATATCAGCAAGGGAGGTTATCTCCCACAACAAAAAGATGATCTCCAAAAGAAATAAAATAACAAGAAAACAAAAGAAGAGGTCTATAAACTTGGAGGACCGCCTAAGTGAGAAAAGAGATAGACACAATAGGAACCCCAACCAAGGGTCAAAAACCCATAAACTATCCATACTAGAAATAGGGGATTCAACATTATTCATTAAATCATCAACTTTAAACTAGCTACAACGCTCCTCAAATATGATAGAGGTGTTTTGTAGTAGTGATGTATTTATTTTGGTGGCCCATAACATCGCACTCATGAGATCATCCAACTCTTATACGTAACCCTTATTGGTGATGAATGGGATGCATGCACGATGTTAGCTATAATTAGATGACCTGGAGGAGCCACATAGAGGAGCTCCTTTATGGGAGAAGGATCACATTGGAGCATCTTCATGATTGAATTTATGGGTGCTAGTGGGAGAGTCTTCAAAGAAGTCTCGATCTTTCTCCAAAATTATGAGAGACTTATCTTTCCCCATTTGAGATTTTCTACGAGAAGAGCGATGATGACCTTTAGATTTAACTATTGGAGGATTTTCATAGGCTTCTACGTCGAACTCCAGCATGTGACTAGTTTTTGGAGAGCTTGGATTTGGATTAGTTCTTCTAGAATAGTAGGGAAAGGGCTTTCACAATGATTGGATAGTTGGATAGTGGTCGAAGGGCCATTAAAAAATGAGATAATTGATTTATTGGAATCTCTATGGAGGACATGTATTTAAAAACACATTAAATAAAAGTACAAATCCTAATAAATTTTAAAACTAACATATTATTTGTTAATGCTATACCACATAGATCATCTTACAAGGTGCCAACTGGACCCATAGACATATACAATAAAATACATAACATAATATCAAAAATGGCTAAATAAGTGAATATATATTTTAGTCTCCCTCCATAATTTGATTTGAGGATCAATGAAGAGAAGAAATTACTAAACACCACCCTTTAATAAAATCTCTCCCATGCTAATATACTTTTGAATATGAGTGAAGTTAAACTTAGACATAATTTATATGAACATATTTACAAGCTAGTCTATTGAAGTCATATATACTAGAAGAAACAAGTCTTGAGAGTGAAGTAATTGGATACTATGCATCAAACCTCAATGATATTGGTTTGATAATTATTCATAGAATCATAGATCAAGTGAATAGTGCTCTAGTTATTGTATAAGAGAGTGGTGGGCCCCCTCTATGGAGGGACCAACTACTCAAAAAATATCCTCATTCATACCAAATTATTCTTATTATAATTAGTACTATAATACTCTAAACTACAAATAAATAGTATCTTGCTTCCTAGAACATCAATAAACTAGTCCAAAACCAAAAAAAACACACCCTAAAATAGATTTTTGGTCATATGTATGTCCCACGCAATCTACATTTGAATATCCTTATAAAAAAATAATATTTCTTATTGTATAGTGAATTCCTTAGCAATTAGAACCCTTGATGTATCAAAGAATCCATAAAAACATTTCAATAACTCTCATGAGGTGCCTAGATACACGTAGAATAAAAATTGACATAAAAGGATATGTTTGACTTGGTGGGGATGAGGTAGAAAAGACTACCAAGTATTGACAAAGAGAATTATTTTTCAAAAGAAAAGGATAGTTAAAGCCTCAAGCTTAACCTTACAAGTAAAATGGGTGGTGCAAGGATTATAATCCACTATCCAAAACCATTGTAATAAGGTATACTAAGGCTCTAATAAAATAGTTTATAAATAATACTATAATTGTTGATTTGGTAAATTGTCCTAACTTCTAATTTAAGTGTTTCCCTCCTAAATATAAGTTTCAACAAGGTTAGATGGGTTTACCAAAGGCTTCCCCTGACCTCCTGATTAAGGCTAGTTCCTTAGTTTCCTCATATGGATCTCTAATCTAAACTAACTACTTTACATATAATTTAAATGCATGGAAGGAAATACATGAAAGTAAAGTGCAAATATAAAATACATCAAAGAAAAATGCAAAAAGTAAATTTGTGAATTTTAGAGTGCAGTAAATAAAAATCAAATATGGGTGTCACATCATAGTGAGGATATCATACAATCAGTTAATATATAAGAAATTGAATAGCATCAACGTCCACCCATTTATTTAATTATGAAATTGATAAGTGAATGATAAGATGGGCTATATGGACCATGCCCTACCATTGCCACTTAGCAAACTATGAGGGTGTTACCATAAATGGGATGCATAAGGACTTGTCAACTTCTTGCAACCTTATGAATAAAAAGCATAATGTGTATTTCATAGAGTGTAACTTTAAATTCTCGTGGATAAAATATAGTTACAAGGAGGACCCTACGCCCCTATTTATAGCAAAATTTTACCCCTAAGTTACCTAGGGTTAAAAAAAATTACTCCTAGTAAAAGTAAAGGTTTGGGGGTAACATTAGCAAAATTTTGTAACTCCAAATCTTACATGCCTCTAATAGGCTTAGGAGGCTCCAAAAATAGGTAGTGCATCAAAAAAATTGCTTTTTTAAATATTTTCCTTGTAATCTACACCAATTTCCACCTTTGTGCCTCTCCAAGTGATTCACTCAAAATTGTCAAATTATTTACTCATATTTGTGAGTGATTCACTCACATTTAGCAGCCAAAATGGTCACCTTTGTAAATAAAATCACTCCCTTTGAGAAAATTGGCACATTTTTTAGTGTATCTCTCCTCCACGCCAATCAATAGATTTTACAGGTAAATTGGTACTTTATCAAAATAAAACCAAAATTTCAAATTTGTGTGTATGTTCCTACCATTTGGCCTCCTACTACTACTTATCACTTCAAAAATGAACAAAATTTTCTAAAATTAGTGCCAAGGTACTACATTTATGGTGACTTATGAGACACAAATTTTGATTTGCATAAGATCCCAAATCCTACCTTTATCATTGGGTCTGTAGTCTACAAAATTGGGATTCACATTGTAAAATTGGCAAAATTGTTGTTTCTCCCTCTAGACAGCCTTTGGTGGAAGTAGTCCTTGTAGATTTTGCCATTAATTGTAATCAAGCAACTATACATTTTTTAGGTCTTCTTCCTCCTCCATAAGATCTTCAGAATAATTTTTGGATAATTCTTCTCCTTTGGAAGCTATCTCCCTTAATTTAGCATGAGTTGACTTCAACTTTTTATATGTTTTGATGGTATTACCTTGATTGTTTATATTTTTCTTCTTCAATCATAGCACTAATGACATCATAATTTGGTATATTATTCTTTCCATTTAATATGTTGGGCATTCCATCATTAATCAACCCCTAAACCTCTTTTTTAATTCCCTATACTTGGGTTTTTTAAGGATGACATGTTGTCTTTTCAAGTCTATATGTTCCTCTAGACATCTAGAAGAGCCTATAGGTTCCTTTAGACATCTAGGATATTTCTTATTTTTTTAACTATATCCTTATGGTATATCTTGTCTTGTGTTAATTGATGCAACGAGTTTAAGAAACTTAGGATTCTCATTCCTCCTAGAAAGTAGTTCTTCTAATTGCTTGATGATATTCTCAACTACTTCTAAGATTCCTTCTATAAAGGATGTTAATTGAAAGTATTCAAAGGTATTATTTATCTCTTCCCTAATTTTGTCCCATAGGGTCTTTGACTATATAAATTTTCTATGCCACTTTTGGTTCTACCTCCATTTCCTTAGGCCTTGAGGCTTCCAACTTCTTAATTTATTGATCCTTTTATTTTAGGCTATCAAAAATATGATATATTCCTCAATCATCTCCTATATGAGTTTTTCAAATTTAGCAAGTCAGGATTTGAGATCCTCAACCTAATTCTTCAATTGATCATTTTCAGTGACTTCATTTTATAACCTTTCATTCTCTTGCTAAAGTTGGTCCTTTTTTTCCTTTAGTTGAGCCAATTTTTCCTCTAATTGCCTATGTTTTATCTAGATTGCTTCATCTTCAACTACTAGCTAGCCAATTTCGAGGTGTATACCAATTGGTTCAAAGAAACCCCATAATGGGGATGGACTTTGAAGGTTTAAATCTCAGGCCTTGTCAGACTAGGCACTTGTTTGTATTCCAATGTGTTCCTAATAGTGTAATAGGTTCAACATGAATATGGCTTAGTGGTTATAGGGGCAGACTACATAGATTACCATGGTGGCTATCGATTCCACTAGATTAATCCAAAAAAAAAAACTACTAGCTAGTCATATTTCATTACTATGCCAAGTGTGAGTTTGTTAGCAAATTGGACCATTTGGTATGGATCCATATTGTCCCAATTCACCTATAATTCCCTCGTAGTTAATTCAGTAGGAGTTTATATTATCTTGGAGGGATCAATTTTATATGCCTTAGAAAAGTACACTTTATCCCTCTTCTTCAATATTGGTGAATGGAAGAGCATTGAAGCCTTGGAGGTTTTCTTATTGAGTCACTTGTACTATTTCTTCCACCCTTTATCTTTAGAAATAAGTATATCTAGTACCTAGTACCTTTTTGAGATTAGACTTTGGCTTGGTATGTGTAGCTTGTCCTAGGCCCTTAAGATACACTTATTAATGGAGGATCTCCTACAAACTTAACTCCTTGAGCATGGATAGTGGATTTCATTTCCAATAGGAGTTATCATGCATGTGATGGAGGGAAAGTGAAGTTGATAGGCATGGCAAGGTGTATGATCCAAGTGGTAATAGTAGGAAATGAAGTGGAAGTTGGGGAAGTGATATGTGATGCCAATATGATTGTGAAGGCATTGGTGAGTGGTGATGGGAATAAAATGATTGAAGAAATTCCTATTGTGATTATTATAATTAGAGGCAAAATGCCTTCTAAATAACCATGAGGTGAGTTGCACTTTAGAGAAATATATGTTATGATACTAAATGATGGAAGAAAAAAACTAGAAGAATGGAAAAGAGGAGTGGCGACAGAATAAGAAGAAGAATTTGAAAGAGAAGGATATGAATGTAGAAATGGTAGAAAGAGAAGGTGGAACGGAAAATGGTGAATGTGGAATGGAGACTATGTGTAGTTGTGGCCATTTGACTCATCATTCCTAAAAAAAAAATTTGATTGGTTGGAGGAAGGGTTTTAAAAGGGCCCCAAAACCTTTTTTACAATGGGGTTTTGAAAGGGACCCCAAACCTTTTACAATAGGGAGGAAACCTCCGAGAAGAAAAAAATTGCTCAAGAAGACAGTATCGATGGGACTATCTTTAGACCCGATAGAAATGGGATGCGGGAACAACCCGAGTGGAACAAGATAAACAAAAAAATTAAATAGTAAATCCTGCCCAAAGGGTCCTAGGATAGTAAATAGGTGATAAAGCTTCAAATTGGAGAATCCCTCCCAAGAGGCCAGAGACGAGATAAATCGACAATAAAGTTTTAATTATGGGATCCTACCCAAGATGGGCACGGGAATCCAAAAATCTAATGCAGCTAAAACCACTCAGAAAGAAAACTAATCTTCTAGAGAAAACTAGCAGGATCAAATTTAAATCATTGTTTCCCATGTAGGAGAAATAGGAAAGTTGAACAACCCAGAATCCCATCTAGTAGGAAGAACAAGGATGCAGTTTCCCACTTGGAAACCTACCCACAAAGAGAAAAGTTAAAATAGGATTTCCCATAATGACTCGGGAAAGAAACTACTTAGTCAGTAGTAGGAAAACCTTAATTTAAAATCTAAACTCAGATTCCCACCTAAGAATAGCCCGAGAAGGTAAGCCTTGGAAAACATAGCCAACAACCTAGAAGATGGGACATTAGTAACTATAGATCCCCACAAGACATAAGATCCTCCTACAAATGGGGTTGTGCTACTTGAGTACCCAATGAAACCAGAAGAACCCACAGAGCTCAAAAAACACACCAAGAACTGAAGCCCAAATCTAAAGTAGCCATGAGATCATATTGGCTATGAGCGATAGGTATAGGTTACCCTTAAAGACCATGAAATATGCAAAAAAAAATATGCATGCAGCAAAGAACAAATTTGGAAGGCCCATTTTGAAATCCCAGATCTGAGGTCGCCACAGGATCATCACAACTATGAGCAATAGGCACAGTTCCCCCTCAAATAACATGAAATATGCAACAAAAATCACCCACATAGAAAAGGATAGATTAGGAAAATAGGAAACAACCAACCTGGTGCACAAAATGCAATAGCAATATTTTAAGTAATCATGTGATCATTTCAATTGTAGATAATAAGCACAAGTTTGCCCTAGGTCCAAGAAATATGTAATTAAAATCCCCCAAGCTACCATGACTAGATCGAGCATGTAGGAAGCTCCAAAATCTAGGAACCACCAACGATCTGATGGTATCCATGAGAGAGTCCCACTGAATAAATAATGTGGTCCTCCCCAAGATCAAAAGGGATGTAGTGAAGAACTCCCAGGATGTAAAATAGAGGATCAAATATGAACACCCAACCAAGAGAAGCCTCAACACTCCAAACCCAATTCCAAGGAAACATCGAAAGAAAATAGTAAGTAGTAAACCACCAAAGAGGCCTAGGGAAGAACCTAAGAGCAAAACAAACTCATCAGGTGATCCCAAGAAGATCCCAAATAAATGCCAAGCCACAATCAAGAGATGAAACCCTCAAAATGTGTAGGGAAATGACTAGAAAAATGGATCGGGGAACTCTCGCCTTGAAGGAAATGTCATATAGCATCCAAATCGCATAGATAAGGTCCCATGAAGTACCAGGGATCTGGGAAAAAACCAAGGGTAGGGGATCAATAGAATGGATCGGGACCATCCCATGTAGCACAAGACCATCCCATGCAGAGTGAGACCATCCCATGAAGAGCGATACCATCCCATGTAGAGCGGGAGGTTATCCCCCATCCGCCATTATCTTGAACTTCATGTGCCAAAATACATTTTTTTTTCTCATCATTCCTAACTTAAATGGAACCCTCCTTGAATATTTTCCCCTCCTTGAGTTGGTTTTATTACCTCTACTACTACTTTTCTATTGCTACAATAACCTCATTAAATATTAATCTACATTTCTCAAGACACTTTTGCCCTTTAATCACTATTTGTTTCACCACTATTATAACCACTACTAGTGTTGTTGGTGTATTTGATATGATCATCAATGATACCTATTTTCTAGGCTTCTCTTTATGTGGGTTTGAGTGCCTACTATCACTACTTTTATAATGAATTATCCTTTTTGGTATCTTTAAGGTGTTTTTTATCCCAATTTTTAGAGAACTTAGCATCAAATGGACCATCTCTTATGGATTTGATCATCATGTTTATTTTGTACCTCATTCTTTGCCATACTAGAATCATGATTTTGCTTGATATTGGGTTAAATTTATCTTTCACCATTGTATAGAAGGCATACCACTATGGGGGATAGTTGTACAAACTCTAGATTTCACCTTTGTAACCTCTATTAATTATCAAAGAGGCAAGGTTTATCTCTTTATCTAGGTTGGCATATTACTAGACATTATACATATTTTCATGTGTGAAGAAGATATCCAATTTATTGTCTCTGAGGGTTTGTTTGAATATTCCTTTTGGTTCATAGGACCATCAGTCTCTAAGTTGTTTGAGACCCATATTCCTTAAACTTACCTCCATCACCATGTTATACCCACATATCTTAGGAGTAATCCTAGATCTATTTCTTGAGTGGGTAAAAGGTGGTTTTCTTCTACCTTTTAAAGTACAATTATACATAAAACATTATCTATCATCCTCTAGATTGAATATATAGTTTAGGACTCTTGCAAGCAACTCAAAGAGAATGGCTAAGAATCGATAAAGGTAGATTAATTATTTGGTCCTCCCTAAATAGAAGTCCCCCTGAGACCACTTCCCTCCTATTGGCATTTAATTTTCCCATATGTCACTATTGGTGCCTTCCCTCTTAAAATTATTCATGATGATCTTGCACACCTTATCATATAAGTAGTAGAAGGTCTTTCTTACTTCTCATTAGGGTAATACTTAGAGGTCATTAATCTATCCCTACCTTTTATAGCTATAGAGAAAGAAACTAACTTTTCTTTTGGTTTAAGTCAACTAAACCATATAGGAGGTATACATGAGCTTTCTCCCTTCCTTGAAGTATTTTTATTTATTGTCCATCTAGTTTAAGATGTATTTGATATATTCAATAATTTGGAAGTGCCCTAGGTAGGTCTCAACTATGTATATCAAGAAAATATGCTCCTCATAGATCTTGTCACTATTTTCTCCAGGGATAGTTGTTATACTTGACATCACCATTTAAATGTCTTCCTTAAACTAGTATAACTCTAGTGGGCTATTGAATTTGGATGTCATTATAGATTTCTTAGGGTACGATATTAGGAAGCTTTTCCAATAGGCATTGGAATTCCTATAATAAAATTATATCTAGGTCTTAAGACCACAAGAGATCCATAAGACTAGGTCATCTATGGATTTCAACATACTTCTTATAAACCCTTTTCTAATGTAAAAGGTATCCTCCATCCATTGTGAGAGAAAAAAACTTCTTGTTGAATTATATCTTTTAACCACTATTTCATTTAGTTTGGGGTAATTTCATACTTGTGGCACTAGGTTAATTACCAAGTTAGATATGTAGGTCTAGCTTGTATTATAAGAGTTAATCTAGGGGCCTAAGTTGTACCTAATTCATGCTTCACTTATTACTTCTCTTTTGGAGTGCATATAGACTACCTCTACCACCTTATAATAAGGATCCTCAAGTTTTTCTTCTCATATTTTGGACTTTGGGGAGCCTTGCCTTTTTCTCTTCCCCATCTTCTTCCTCAGGGTTTATATTTTTGATCGTCTAGTCTTTATGTGGTAATTACAATGAATTAAAATAGAACAAGTGTTAGTCTTACAATGACACTGAGAGGGAGGGGGTGAATCAGTGTAGCTCTATAAACTTAAATTTACAGCTCTTAATACCGCAGCAATTAAAACTTATTACTAGATACAACAAGTATAACAAAAGAGCATCACACAACACAAGATTTAACGAGGTTCACCAATGTGGCTACTCCTCAAAAATTGACTGCTTGGACTACCATCCAAATCCGAGCCTTTGCAAAGCACCAACTTTACAATCAATTTACCAACACCCACTGGAAGGAGCACCAACCCCTGATTTATCTGCACCAATAGAAAGGAGCACCAACCCCTAATTATCAATTTACAAATGAAGGAGAAAATTTATCCGCACCATAGAAAGGAGCACCAACCCCATTTATCTACACCAACAGGAAGGAGCACCAACCCCTGATTTATCTGCACCAATAGAAAGGAGCACCAACCCCGATTTATCCCGCACCAACAGAAAGGAGCACCAACCCCGATTTACCAACACCAAGGAAGGAGCACCAACCCCTGATGCCAAGCACCAACTTGGACTTCAATTTGAATCTATAAGTTTGATAGTAAGATACCTTTGCTTTTGCAAGACCCTGACTGGTCTTCTTCACCTTTGCATTCTCTACGCACTCTGCTCTCTACGTAATCACTTCGCACACTCTACTTCATTACAATCGAACTTCACGATCGTCTTCTCCCTTTTGTGCACTCTACTCTCTTTGCAAATTTTGCACTTAGCATGATTCGACATGACTTGCTCTCTACGCACAATGACCGTATTTCACACACATTCCACAATCATCTCAATTCTCCAAACAACCCTCCTTTTATAACAATATTTTTTATGATGAAAACCCTAATCTTAGTCGGTTGTAAATCCTAATCTTAGTCGGCTTTCATAACAACTATAAACCCTAATTTTAGTCGGTTGTCATCGGTCTTCGTCGGCTTCAACTCAAGAAGATGTTCGGTTTATCCATCGCTTGATGATTTCATTATGAATAGACCCTGTAACCGCCATACTGACTTTTGATCACTCTTCATATTTCAGCAGTATGAAATCACTCTATAACTACCCCTATAAATGTCGTAGTGATGTCGGTCCACTATCATACTTCTCATTTCAATCGGGTTCTCCTTCTTGACTTGCGCATTTATGACCTATCATGAAATCATGACATTTCTACCTCTATAGCTTCTTTTGTTGTTGTTGCCACGAAAATATACATGTCGCGATATCATGACACTTTCACCTCCGTACGCTTTCTCTATTCTTTTGTCATGATATCATGACATTTCTACCTTTGTAGACTTCATATTTTCTTTTGTCATGATATCATGACATTTTTGCCTCCATATACTTCGTCTTTGCTTTTGTCACGATATCATGACACTTCTACTTCCATAGACTTCGACTTTGCTTTTGTCATGATATCGTGACACTTCTGCCTCCATAGTCTTCAACTTAGCTTTTGTCATGAAATCGTGACACTTCTACTTTCATACTTAGCTTCTTTGCTTTTGTCATGAAATCGTGACACTTCTACCTTCAAAGTCTTCTTCTCTACTTTTGTCATGAAATCGTGACACTTCTACTTTCGTACTTTACTTCTTTGCTTTTGTCATGAAATCATGACACTTCTACCTTCGAAGTCTTCTTCTCTACTTTTATCATGAAATCATGACACTTTTACTTTCATACTTTACTTCTTTTCTTTTGTCATGAAATCATGACACTTCTACTTTTAAAGTCTTGCTTTCTGCTTTTGTCACGAAAATGCGACATGTCGCGATATCGTGACACTTTTCAAACTTACTTTCTCTCTCCTATTTTAGTCATGAAAATGTGACATGTCACGAAATCGTGACACTTTTCAACTTACTTTCTCTCTCCTATTTGAACTTGTACATGAAATCGTGACACTTTTTCTACTTTCTCTTTCTCTTCCAACATGTCACGAAATCGTGACACTTTTTCAACTTACATTTTTCTCTTCCAACATGTCACGAAATCGTGACAATTTTTCTTACTTTTTCTCTCTTCCAACATGTCACGAAATCGTGACACTTTTTCCTACTTTTTCTCTCTCTTCCAACATGTCACGAAATCGTGACAGTTTTTACTTACTTTTCTCTCTCTTCCAACATGTCGCGAAATCGTGACAGTTTTTCCTACTTTTTCTCTCTCTTCCAACATGTCACGAAATCATGATAGTTTTTCCACTTGCCTTTTTCTCTTCCAACATGTCACGAAATCGTGATAGTTTTTCCTACTTTTTCTCTCTCTTCCAACATGTCACGAAATCGTGATAGTTTTTCTTGCTTTTTCTCTCTCTTCCAACATGTCACAAAATCGTGACAGTTTTTCCTACTTTTTCTCTCTCTTCCAACATGTCCTGAAATCGTGACAGTTTTTCTTGCCTGCTGTATATGTCGCGATATCGTGACACTTTTCTTACTTGTATTTTTTCTTTGATCTTTTGCATATGGGCCACTTCGGTCTTCTTGGAAAATCATTGTACATACTCTGAATAACCTTTGAACTCCTGTCTTCTGCATCTGAATAGCTTTTGAACTTCCTATCCATTGCATCAACAGATCTATCTGACTGTGTTGACAACAATGACAATATTGTTGCTGCACCTTGCTCAACAATCTCCCCCTTTGGAATTTTTGGCAACACATGTGCAATTTCCTGTAACTCTTCTCCCCCTTTGACAATAATACCAAAGGGCTACTATAGACTCCCCCTGAGTCCATGCACAACATTCTCGAGCAAAATTTATTACACTTAGCAAAAATCATGAACATGAGCAAAAAGATAATCAAATACTTAAATGCTCCCCCTGAGAATGTGATCCCTGTAGCTAGTCAATTCTTGGGAAGTGTGACCACTCCCAATTTATTGCGAAGGTACTCAAAAACTTCCTTGGGCAATGGTTTTGTGAAGATATCTGCTACTTGCTCTGTAGTTGGAACAAAATCCAACTTAACCTCACCTTTCGCAACTTTCTCCTTCAAAAAGTGATACCTGATAGCAATGTGTTTTGTGCGTGAATGCATAACCGGATTCTTGGAGATGTTAATGGCACTGGTGTTATCACACTTAACTGATATTGGCTCACTGAAGCTAATACCAAGATCTTTCAGGGTTTGTTTCATCCACAATACCTACGTACAACATGTTGTCGCTGCAATATATTCTGCCTCTACTGTCGATAAAGAAACTGACTCTTGTTTCTTACTGTGCCACGCGACCAATCTGTCTCCAAGATAGAATGCACCTCCACTGGTACTCTTTCTATCATCGACACATCCTGCCCAATCTGCATCTGAATACAAAATAAGGGTGAAGTCTTTACCTTTCGGATACCATAACCCATACTCCATAGTACCCTTGAGGTACCGAAGAATCCTCTTCACTGTTGTCACATGAGTCTCCTTGGGATTAGCCTAAAATCATGCTACCATGCATACTGCCTACAAAATATCTAGTCTGGTAGCTGTCAGGTACAGTAAGCTCCCAATCATAGATCTGTACATGGTTTGATCAACAGGTGGAGATTTGTCATCCTTGCTCAACTTGCAACTTGTCATCATGGGAGTGCTAACTGGCTTACAATCCTCCATTGTGAACTTTTTTAACATCTCTTTCACATATTTAACTTGAGAAATAAATATGCCCTTCTTATTTTGATTAACTTGCAACCCGAGGAAATACGAAAGTTCACCAATCATTGACATTTCAAATTCTTTCTGCATCTTATTTGCTAAATCTTTACACGACTCATCTTTTCTGTTGCCAAATATGATATCATCTACGTATACAACAAGAACAATAAGATGCCCATTTTCTATTTTGACATACAAATTACTATCCACCATACCTTTCTTAAACCCTTGTTGAGTGAGATAGTTGTCTAGCCTTGCATACCATGCTCGGGGTGCCTGTTTTAAGCCATATAATGCTTTCTTCAACTTGCAAACCAAGTTGGGATCATCACCAAGTTGGAAACCATCTGGTTGCTCAATATAAACCTCTTCTTCAAGTTTCCCATTCAAAAACGTTGATTTCACATCCATTTGATAAACTTTGAAATTCTTGTAGACTGCTAAAGCCAGAAACATTCTAATTGCCTCTAGTCTAGCTACTGGTGCAAAAGTTTCCTCAAAGTCAATGCCTTCAACTTGTGCATAACCCTTACATACCAATCTTGCTTTATTTTTGACTACCTGTCCGTCTTCATTCAATTTGTTTTGAAAAATCCATTTAGTCCCGATTATATTTTTATTTGCAGGTCTAGGTACTAACTCCCAAGTTTCATTTTTCTCGATCTGATCTAATTCTTCATTTATTGCCTTCATCCAACTTTCATCTTTGCTTGCGTCAACAACATTTTTGGGCTCAATGCTGGATAATAGAGAGTAGTTACTTACTACTCTTCTTCTTGTCTGAACACCAACTTTGGGGTCTCCAATTATTTGCTCTCTAGGATGATTTTTCTGCCAGCTACCTGTTTTGAATTTCTTATTTTCTTCCACTTCTGAATCACAACTTAAATCATCTGAGTCAATTTTTTGTATCTTTTCCATTTCGTTTTCCTCATCTCCTTCAATAACCTCTTCATAAATTGGGTAGTTCTTTTCATAGCTAATTACTCGTTCTCTACCTTCATCAAATTTAACATCGACACTTGTCCACAATTTTCTTTAGCCTCTTGTTGTAGCATTTGTAAGCTTTGCTTTTTGATGAATAACCAACAAAAATACCTTCATCCGCTCTATCTTCAAACTTACCAAGATTATCTTCAGTTCTTTTGATGTAGCACTTGCTTGCCAAAAACTTTGAGGTATTTTGTTGTTGCCCTTTTACCGAACCACAACTCATAAGGAGTTTTGCTTTCATGTGTTCTCAGCATGTACCTATTTTGGATATACACCGCAGTATGGACTGCTTCTTTCCAAAATCTGTCTGCTACTCTGCTTTCAGCCAACATAGTCCGTGCCATTTCCTGCACTGTCCTGTTCTTTCTTTCTACCACTCCATTCTGTTGAGGTGTCCTGGCTGCTGAAAACTGTCTCCTAATACCGTATTTTTCACAGTACTCTGTAAACTCCTCTGAAATGAATTCTCCTCCTCTATCTGATCTTAAACATTTGATCCTCTTTCCTGTTTCATTCTCAACTTGGTTTTTGAAAATCTTGAACATTTCAAAAGCTTCTGATTTATGCTTCAAGAAAAATATCCATGTCATTCTGGAATAGTCATCAATGCACAACATAAAATATTTGTCACCATTTATGCTTTGTGTTCTCATGGGTCCACATAAATCGGTGTGTATTAGTTCCAAAGGTTTGCTTGTGTAGTACTCTTTTGTTTTGAATGTGACTCTAGTTTGCTTCCCCTTTTGGCATGAAGCACAAATGTTGTTTGCAGGTTTGCTTGATGGTGGGAATATCTCTCACTGCCCTTTTTGAGTTGATTTTTACTAGATTATCAAAACTGATATGACCGAGTCTCTTGTGCCACAACCAATTTTCTTCTTCCTGTCCAATAAAACAAGCTCCTTCTGAAGTCTCTGAGAGCGTGTACGAGTTTCTAGATGTCCTTGATCCAGTTGCTATCAATTTTCCACTATTTGTTTTTCTGACTTCACAACCACTGCTTCTTAAAAACTACTTCATGACCTTTATCACAAATCTGACTTACGCTCAACAAGTTATGTTTCAAACCATCCACAAACAAGACTTCTTCTGACTTAATTTTTTCGTCACTAATTTTAACTGAACCTTTGCCAACTATCTTAGCTCCATCATTATTTCCAAACTTTACTGAACCACCTTCATATTTCTGTAACTTCTCAAATTTTTGTTTGTCACCTATCATATGATTGGAGCATCCACTATCAAGTATCCATGGTACATATTTATTCTGTGCTTTAAATGTTGTTTGTACGATTAAGGATTCCTTTTCTTCCTTAAGTCGCTCTTTTTCTTTCCACTCCATTTTGATAGTAGTTTTGGGCTCTTGTTTTGCCTTTCCCTTATCAATAGCTTGTGCATGTTTTTTGAGAAGTTTTCTATTTTGTCTCATCCTATTTGGTTGAAATTTTCTTTCCTAAAACTGATTTGATGCAAATGTACTTCTACAGTTTCTTGCAATGTGCCCAAAATTATGATAGTTATAAGATTCTACTGTATAATTCATCAGAGGAGAAAAAGCATTTCTACTTGGTGAAATTCCTTGGTCTTACATTATATTTGCGGTCTGAGATTTTATGTCCATAGCCATTGCATTTAAAATAGAAACCAGAAAAGGGATAATTGAACCTGGGTGATGGTCTTTGCCATGTTGTCGTAGGAGCCATAGGTCTTCTTCTTCTTTGATGTGTGACATTGGTGAATCCATCATTGTCAATTCTCCTTTCGTGCCTGGCATTATTGCTTTCTTTTGCATGAGACGTTTTTCCTTGATCAACTTGTTTCTTATCTTCATTCTTTATGGATTCTACATTTCTGGCCTTTGATCCATTTGATGATTCTCCTTCGATGAAACCCAGACCAAATTTGATGCCTGCAGGCCTTTGGTCATTTATAATCTTATCCAACTTCATAGAACTTTCTTCGCGTTTGTGATAGCAACTAATTTTGTGATTCATCTCTTCTATCTGCGTCCGTAAACCAACATTCTCTTCTTCTAGTTTGCAACAATAATCTATTTTCATGGTAATTTGTACTTCGAGATCTTCAGATATTTTCTTGTATTCTTCTATCTATACTTTCAGACTGGTTATGATTTCGTTTGCATCCTCAAGCTTTTTTGAAATTTTCTTATTCTTTTTCCTCTCTATTTTCCACTCTTCAAGTGCAGAGATCAACTCACCTTCTAGATCTACTTCAGCCTCAGGGTTTTCACCACATACTTCAGAGTTCACTCCTTCCTTTTCTGATTTTACTTCTTCAAATGCCATGAAAAGAGCTTCACCTATTTCCTCTTTAGAATCCTCATCGGAGCTATCTTTTGAACTGGCATTCCTGATTCTCCAGAACACATAATTAGATCCATCAAACAATGGTGCTTTGTTTGATGAGAAGCCTTCACCACCTGCCATTGTGTTACTTCCAAGATCACCCTAGCCGGTTAAGCTTGTACAGGAACTTAGCTCTGATACCAATTGTTAGTCTTACAATGACACTGAGAGGGGGTGAATCAGTGTAGCTCTATAAACTTAAATTTATAGCTCTTAATACCGTAACAATTAAAACTTATTACTAGATACAACAAGTATAACAAAAGAGCATCACACAACACAAGATTTAACGAGGTTCACCAATGTGGCTACTCCTCAAAAATTGACTGCTTGGACTACCATCCAAATCTAGCCTTTGCAAAGCACCAACTTTACAATCAATTTACCAGCACCCACTGGAAGGAGCACCAACCCTTGATTTATCTACACCAACAGAAAGGAGCACCAACCCCTGATTTATCTGCACCAATAGAAAGGAGCACCAACCCCTGATTTACCAGCACCAACTAGAAGGAGCACCAACCCCTAATTTATCTACACCAACAGAAAGGAGCACCAACCCCTGATTTATCTACACCAACAAAAGAGCACCAACCCAATTTATACACCAACAGAAAGGAGCACCAACCCCGATTTACCACCAAAAAAGGACACCAACCCCACACCAACTTAGACTTCAATTTGAATCTATAAGTTTGACAGTAAGATACCTTTGCTTTTGCAAGACCACGACTAGTCTTCTTCACCTTTGCATTCTCTATGCACTCTGCTCTCTCTGCGTAATCACTTCGCACACTCTGCTTCATTACAGTCAAACTTCATGATCGTCTTCTCCCTTTTGTACACTCTGCTCTCTTTGCAAATTTTGCACTTAGCACGATTCGACATGACTTGCTCTCTACGCACAATGACCGTATTTCACACACATTCCACCTTCTCAATTCTCCAAACAACCCTCCTTTTATAACAATATTTTTTATGATGAAAACCCTAATCTTAGTCGGTTGTAAATCCTAATCTTAGTCGGCTTTCATAACAACTATAAACCCTAATTTTAGTCGGTTGTCATCGGTCTTCATCGACTTCAACTCAAGAAGATGTTCGGTTTATCCATCGCTTGATGATTTCATTCTAGACAGACCCTGTAACCGCCATACTGACTTTTGATCACTCTTCGTATTTTAGTAGTATGAAATCACTCTGTAACTGCCCCTGTAAATGTCGTAGTGATGTCGGTCCACTGTCATACTTCTCATTTCAGTCGGGTTCTCCTTCTTGACTTGCGCATTTACGACCTATCATGAAATCATGACATTTCTGCCTCTGTAGCTTCTTTTGTTGTTGTTGTTGCAAAAATATAACATGTCACGATATCGTGACACTTTCACCTTCGTACGCTTTCTCTATTCTTTTGTCATGATATCATGACATTTTTGCCTTCATAGACTTCATCTTTTCTTTTGTCATGATATCATGACATTTTCGCCTCCGTATACTTCATCTTTGCTTTTGTCATGATATCACGACACTTCTGCTTCCATAGACTTTGACTTTGCTTTTGTCACGATATCGTGACACTTCTGCCTCCGTAGTCTTCAACTTAGCTTTTGTCATGAAATCATGACACTTCTACTTCCGTACTTAGCTTCTTTGCTTTTGTCATGAAATCGTGACACTTCTGCCTTCGAAGTCTTCTTCTTTGCTTTTGTCATGAAATCGTGACACTTCTACTTTCATACTTTACTTCTTTGCTTTTGTCATGAAATCGTGACACTTCTGCCTTCAAAGTCTTCTTCTCTACTTTTGTCATGAAATCGTGACACTTTTACTTTCATACTTTACTTCTTTGCTTTTGTCATGAAATCATGACACTTCTGCTTCCAAAGTCTTGCTTTCTACTTTTGTCACGAAAATGCGACATGTCGTGATATCGTGACACTTTTCAAACTTACTTTCTCTCTCCTATTTTAGTCGCAAAAATGCGACATGTCATGAAATCGTGACACTTTTCTTACTTGTTCTCTTTCTTCGAACTTGTCGCGAAATCGTGACACTTTTTCTTGCTTTCTCTTTCTCTTCCAACATGTCACGAAATCGTGACAATTTTTCCACTTGCCTTTTTCTCTCTTCCAACATGTCGTGAAATCGTGACAGTTTTTCCTACTTTTTCTCTCTCTTCCAACATGTCACGAAATCACGACAATTTTTCCTTGCTTTTCTCTCTTCCAACATGTCGCGAAATCATGACAGTTTTTCCTGCTTTTTCTCTCTCTTCCAACATGTCACGAAATCGTGATAGTTTTTCCTACTTTTTCTCTCTCTTCCAACATGTCACGAAATCGTGATAGTTTTTCCTACTTTTTCTCTCTCTTCCAACATGTCGTGAAATCATGACAGTTTTTCTTGCTTTTTCTCTCTTCCAACATGTCATGAAATCATGACAATTTTTCTTTCCTGCTGTATATGTCGCGATATCGTGACACTTTTCTTACTTGTCTTTTTTCTTTGATCTTTTGCATATGGGCCACTTCGGTCTTCTTGGAAAATCACTGTACATACTCTGAATAACCTTTGAACTCCTGTCTTCTGCATCTGAATAGCTTTTGAACTTCTTGTCCACTGCATCAACAGATCTATCTGACTATGTTGACAACAATGACAATATTGTTGTTGCACCTTGCTCAACAACAAGGGGTGAGTTGATAGTTGTGGAAGGTGATGATGCTACCTAGTTTTCATATAGTGAAGAGAAGATAGAGGTGCATTAGGTTTTCATAGCATAGGTAGTGAGAAAATGGGCAAAAAAAAAGTAAATTTAATGTTTTGAGGTTTGGCATAATTCACTCACAATTTGGAGTGATTCATTCAAAAATAAAAGTGATTTACTTTCTAGAGGTATTTTGCTAATATCTAGGAATAGAGTGATTTTCTCAAAAATTTGAGTGACTCATTTAAAAATTTGCTTGGATAAGGGTGTTTAGAATGGTGAATCACTTAATGATTCAAGACATTTACTTGGAGAATTGAGTGATTAACTTCTAATGGCAAATAATTTTTTCATGCTTTTGGAATTGGGTAAATTTTCTATTTTCTCTGGGTTTCTCCTCAAGTGATTGGCTTGGATTTCAATAGGTGGATCCTATCAAGCTATGATCCACTCGGTCTTTAATGAGAAATCAACAAATATAGGTGTGTTTTGTTTGTTAAATGGGTACTCAAAATTTTATTGAAGAAAAGGTGTGCAAATGATGTCCCTTTGGCTCTTACCTAGGGTATTTATAGACCTTGAGTAGGGCATACCCTACATGTACCTTGGTATGCTTTCCTTGTGTTACGGTGTGGGCTACTTGGGTAAAGCAATCATCCTCTTAATTAATTATTGACCTTACCTTATAGACAATGCAAGGTTTAGATCTAGGGTGGTCTCTTTGCTTGCTTTAGCAAGTAGATCATTTGTGTTTGCAACTAAATCACTTGTTTTAGCAAGCAAAGCACTCATTTTTTAACATCAATATTGTCCTTAATGAACCTGGCATGCTACCACTTATGGGAAAAGAAATAAAATTTGATAGGAAATTAAGAATTTGGAAGGAAGGAAAAAATAAGAAGAAATATAGTAATAGAAGGAAAGCACTTGCCAAATTAATAGCTAATACTATAGACATAGATATTATTTTATATGGAAATCCTTTTGTTATACCAAGTAGAGGTGCTAACCATTCATTGAGATAAGTAGAATTACTCCTTCCATGAAGATAAGTTTGTAGGTGTTTGGTCCTACAATTTTAGTTATTTGATAAGGTCTACTCCAAAATGATTCATACTTCTTATGAGTACCTATTTTTGCATGATGTTCATTCCAGTTGAGCACAAGGTCTCCTTCCTTATATTCCACCTTTTTTGTCCCTTTTTCAAACCATTTCTTGATAGCATTTTCTCATTATGAGGTTTTTTTTTAATCCTTGGCTCTCTCCTCTTCTAGGGATAGTAGTGCATTTAGTCTTGCTTGCATGGGCTTAATGTCTATGTTCTCCAGACCAAGTTATTGTGACATTTGGAGGGAAGGAAGCTTGAGGTTAATTGGAAATATTACCTCCTTGTTATATACTAACTTATAGAGAGATGACCTAATGGATTCCTTTGGAGTCACCCTATTTTCCCATAGTGCTTTATGAAACTTTGTGTATCATACCCTCTATGATACTGAAATGGTCCTCTTCAAGATCTTAGTGATATTCTTGTTATTGTATTCAACCAATTTATTACACAAAGGATGGTAATTAGATGGCATATTGTATAGGAATCCATATTCAAGGAAAAATTTTATCACTTTAGCCCCCTTGAAATAGATGGCATTATCTATGACAATGGAGATAGAGGCATTGAATTTGATAATGGTATCTTCAAGAAATTACACTATTATCTCTTGATTAGTTGCTTTAGATAGGATTAATTTGAACCCCTTGGTGAATTAATCTATAGTAGTGAGGATCCATCCATGTCCTACACTTGATAACAAGTTGATATTCCCATTAAATGAATGCCCCACTATTGGAATGGTTTAGTTATCACAATTAATTTTAAAGGCATCAGGGCTCTTTTCTTCCTTCCCTAGAATATGCAATATTATTTACAATCCTTGACCTATCAATGATAATTAGTAAAAAAGGTGTGTCAATAGTATGTAGCCCTCAAAATATTATGGGCCATTATGATTACAAATAAGTGCCCTCCTTTCTAATTATACTACTTGATTAGGATTCCTTGTTTGCCTTCCTTTATGTAGTAGAGTGGAATGCACTTGTATCATTTTCTAAACAAGATATTGTTTACCCATTGGTAGTGTAATTCCTTTTGTCTAAAATTAGTCCTTTATTTGGTGTATAACCCTTAAAGGACCTATCCTATAGCTATGTACCTACATATATTGCTCATCCATCTAGTTCCCCAATCGTTATCCATTTCTTCAACTAGAGCACTAGTTCTCTAGATATTATCCTTATCATTCTTTCATACAAATACCATCCTCTAATCAGCTTAGTAGATTTAAATTCAATATTAAATTATTGTATTTTTTTTTGGTAGATAAGATACTATAGCATTAATACTGGGTTTTATAGGTTGACCCAAAACTATTTACAAAAAGTAGCCTAGGGCTGTTGATGAACATGTCCTTACTAAGGATCCTATATATGTAAAATATACATGCCACCAAAGCCATTACATCCGATAAGGCACATAGCCTGTTATCAAAAAGAAACTTCCCATACAACATTTTGGGTATACCCCGAGAAAACACACCTGCATCATAATTACAAAAAAATAAATAGACATAGATCCCTTCCTTGAAATAGTGGAGAAACAAAAATGTCACAGATACACATAGTAGAGTACTGAAAAAAACTCCCACAAGCTCTGTATTGATAGTTACTCTTAATAATTCTTTGGTAATTGCTTTCTTTCGTATATGACATGCTTTGGGACCACATCCCGTCTTGGCCAATCAGCCTTGGAGAAGTGAACCTGCTGGCTAGATTTATGGTAGTGGCTATCTAGTGGTCCACATGGCTCTGGTTTGAAGTCTTATATTGCCATTTATTTCTTGCCCTATGATTATCAACCAACCTCAAATTACTAATATGACTAGGAGCCATGTTATATAACATGTGACTATCCCCATTAGTCTTTGTGGTATTTCCAAGCAATATCCACCAAGACTGATAGCTCGAATAATTTTTATTTTGAGTCCATTTCAAAAAAGATACGGGAATACTCATAGCCTTCGAACTTATAGTGCCTTCCCTGTTGGTAAATTTGACTATCATTCTTGGCATTCTTGTTGAATAAGCTCCTCTACTTCTCTCGGGACACCATGTTCCCATTTGAAAAGTCCATCACCATCGACACCCAAATTGGCCAGCTTATCAGCAACTTTGTTAGCTTCCCGAAAGACATGTTGGGCTTTTTTGTCCTATCTTCCCTGAAAAAGGATCCTAGCCTATTCAAAAATTGTTTTAATCCTCCAAGGAGGTGTTTTCCAATTATTGAGGAGATTTATAACATGCATAGAGTCTCCTTCTACGATCAAATTTCCTTCTAAGTCTTGAGTCATTTGAAGGCCTCTCCACATAGCTCTAGCTTCAGCTTCGTTGTTCGTCCTTGTTTCCAAATATTCAAAAAATGCAAGCATCATATTCCCATTATGATCTTATTAAACCATATAGGTTTCTTTTTTCCCATCTCACCATACAATATAGTAGACTAGACATTTGGAAGTACTATGAAGATAGTGGTCTTTCCTTGTGAAAGGTAGCATCTAAATTTTTTCAAGGCCTTCATAATGGAAATACTTGCTTCTCAATTAGGGTATGCATTTATTTGTATTTATGAAGGGATTGAATCATAAAGGATAGAGTATTTTCTTCATATTAGTCATTCTTTTGGGTTAGGACCACTACAATACTCTCATATGTACCAAAAATATGAATCTTAAATTCCTTGGAGAAATGTGGATTAATTAGGATAGGATCCTTGGTGATTGCATCCTTAACCTCTTGGAAGGTCTTATTCCCTTATTGTTCCAATATAAGAATGCATATTTATTTAGATATGATTGGTTATATGCCTGACTATTTGAGTGAAATTGGTATTGAATTTGGATACAAATTACATCTATAATAATAATGACATGAACCCTTTGACTGGTATGGGAAATGGTTGTTGTTTAATATATTTGATTCAATTAGTATCTATGGTTAGACCTTATTTTGATACTACATGACCTAAAAAAATATCCTCCTAGATGATGAATATAGATTTCTTAGGATTTAGAGTAATATCGAACTCCTTGTACCTCTAGAATATTGAATCTAAATGTCTGATGTCCTTGTTTCTATTTTTTGAAAAGAGTATTAAATCATCAAGGTATATAAGGATGATATCACCTACAAGATCCATGAAATCTATGTCCATATATATCTATACATTTTCTCTAAAATTTCATAGGGGACTATATTCAACCATGTTATTTGTGTAGTCAAATAGAAACTTGCAGGTATAATGAGTTTATGCCCTTGTGGATCAATGAATTACACCTAGTACCCACCCCATTCCTAGTTTTTGTGCCATAAATATACATAGTTCGTGTCTTTTTAGCTCCATGGATTTTCAAGTGGGAAGTATTAATGGAGTATCTATGATTAGGTAATTTCCCAACTTAGTTTCTTCATACTTTACTTTTAGATCTCCATCATCCTATATTATACCTATTATTATGTCTACGTATGGAGCTTGGTTTCCTCCTAAGATCCATCATCGTCAATATATTCTAGAATCTCATTCTAATTCACTACACCTTCATCCTTGAGCTTGTGTAAGAGGTAATTTTAATTTTAATTTTCCATATTTAGGCACCTTCATGTGAATATAGTCCATTGTTAAATAACCATATCTTGATAAATTTCACATTCATTCTTTGGATAGCAACATTTCAAAGTATAGGTATAGATATATGAATATAACTCTTGAACTGCCATAAATTTTAGGTATTAGGATATGTTCATGACTATATTCTTGAGGACACCCATTGCACTAACTCTTATTCCATCAATATAAATTTTGTGCCTTATTGCCTTAGTGTAAGAAATACAAATCTCTTTACAAATATCATTGGGTATAATTGTGATAGATGTAACTATATACACTATGCAACTCCTAAGAAGATAATTTTTAATCTTGAGTGTTACATAGAATAGGGGTAGTTTTAGGGTCTTTGGGTTTGGAGCATTCTACACATCAAACATGCTTACTTGGATGTTTGATGGCTACTTTTATATTAGATTCTATTTTTTTGCAACATGAACTATAGTAGGATATTCCTATTTTTATTTGGTATAGCTCTACTCTTGTTTCTTCGTGGCTTCCCAAAGTAGACCACTTTGTCTAGGTAATGCTAATACTTCTAGCATACTAACATTGGTTGGTGTTATCTTTATTTCTTATATGATAAACTTGGCAAAGTGGCCTCTTCCTTTGTATATAAATTAAGGGGGTTCCTAGGAAGTATTACTTACCCTTCACTTTTAAGGGATGGGTATTTCAATTTCCTTTTGGCTTCTCTCTAAAATGAGATCCTCATTTTGTTACTTTTTTATTTGATGGACATATCGGTTGCTTGTCTATCTACATTGTTGGCCATTGGCTTTTTTCCCTTCTTGAACCTCTCATCTTTGTAATTTGATGTTCCATAACTCCCCTTTGGATTTATGTTTATTTCTTCCTTTATTATATCTTACTTCTTTTGTTTTTCTTATTGTGTGATAGGACCTTTATATTTTAAGTGTAAAGTCAGTCTTCCCCCTTTGAGGACTATTGTACCTTTACTAGTGTATGCCTACTTATTAGTTGATTGTTCTTCGTACATATTCCTTTTACCCCCTAGTTTCAACTCCTTGTTCATTTTTAAATATATCTTTAAATTTAACTCTTTGTCTCTTTCTATAGTGCTAAAATTTACCAGCATTGCATTGTTGAGGTTGGGCAAGCTAGGTATTGATTGTTTAACCTAGGGCTATTGTTATATAGCATAAGCTTATATGGGGGATGCTTGGATAGTGGTGGTAGCCTATTGAACCTAACATTTTTTTGCATACTACATAGTCTAAGAATATATTATGGCACTTATGCATTCAACAAGATCATGTCTATCATTGTAAGGAAGACACTATGTTCACTTATCTTCTATATTGGCATTAATCATGTGATCATGAACCTGATTTTGTCCTTGATTAGAACTTTTCCAAGGCTCTTGATCCTTTATCAAATATGGGATTTTTAAGGTTTCCAATTATGTGATTTTTTCTACTATTGTTTGATAGCATTATTTTAATTTACCAAATTCTTGATTACCTTTAGCATTTTATTCATTGTAAAATTATTGTTAGGCTCATTACTAGGGTTGGATGAAGCAAAAAAAGTTGGAAGTGGTGATTGGAAGGTTATTGTGGATGAGGTATTTTGGCCTATATGGGTGATGATGTATAGTGATAGATAAGAATGGATTGACACATTTGGTTAGGGATTCATGATTACAAAAATATTAGGAATGGATTTTTGCATAGGTGCATTCTAGAATATTTGGGCTACATATGCCATTTATGGGGTAGGAGGTATGTTTCCTACCATACCAAGAATATCTTATCCTCTAGGTGCTTCTTTCAATTTTGTAGCTAGTATATGATGGTTAGAATTATAAGCCATCAGCAATAAATCATATCATAAGCCTTTGATATAGTATGGCAATTCTTGTTCTTCATCTATCCTAACATTTATGGGATCAAATTTAAAGTCCTTAATATTCTAGTATTAAAATAATGGATGTTTTCTTGAGGGTGAATTTACATCATATTTAACTAAAACAAAACTAAATACCCATTTCCCATTCTACCAAACCTATGCATGCATAGTTTTACTATTGGTGCCCCACTAGTAACTCAATTATTTGGCAATAATATTACCATAAATTAGATTTATCATGAAGAGAGTAGATAAGTAAATGCAGCATTACGTCCTCCTCTTGAATGCATTTAATTGACTTGAATGTTGATAGTTCACTAAGGTGATCTAGTATTTATTTATATTCCCATTAAAGGTAGTTAAAGCCTTCATAATGACTAGAGGATTAGGAGAGTAGACTAATAGATTCAAAGGACTATGATAGGTCTAATTAAAAAGTTGATTTTGATGCCTAGTGGGTGCACCTAGATTATTTTGCTAGGAAGGAGGTGACCATACTATTTTTTAGGAGGGTATATTACAAATTTAGGAGGGAGGTATGAGATGTATGGAGGGTATAGCTATCAAATTTCATAGTATTTTCTAGAAACAAATTAAATCAATCATTATCCACTATTGCTTAGTATATAGAACATAATATATGATGGTGTGTCCATAGACACCAAAATATATTCACTCAAAGAGAATCAAATTACATTGAAATTGATAATAAAATGATTAGTGAGGAGGGGCATTTATACCCAAGTATGTGATACCTTTAATTCAAAGTTATGATACTGACCCTTAAGAATAAAATAATAAAAAATAACAAAAAAATACCTTTTTGAAGGTTTACAAGGGCCTAAAGGAAAAATATAACTAATAATCAATCTTGGACACAAGAGAATCTTAACACCACCCTATATTCCAAAATCCTCATTATGTTAAATGGGGGACATAGAGAGAGACCCCTAGATCCCACCTTAAGGGATACTCTCCAACCCCAATAATAACCTGCATGTGCATTAAGGTACAATCAAGCATGATACTGGTCAAAATTTCTACTACCTACTCTAATGAAGGAAAATATATTGGATCTAATATCTCATGAGCATGAGTCATTTCACAAAGTGCATTCATATCTTAATGTTCTTTGTTCATTGATGAAGCACAATATTGCAAATAAGCTAAATAGTACTCTAATAATCATAACAAAGAGTAATAGAAAACATTTAAGTGATACCAATCTCCTCCAAAATCATTAGCATCCACCTAATATTCTTAATTTCCTCATTGGTAACACAATATTTAGCCTCTATAGAGGACTGAGAAATAGTGGATTAGAGTCTAGAACACCATGAAACTAGGTAGGATCCCAAGTAGAACATAAGGCCTATAATTGACCATCGCTCATCCAAATTACCTTCCCAATTAACATATAAAAAACCTATCAAAATTGAATTAGAACCAATAGAGTAGTTAATGCCCATATGATATGTCCCTTTAATGTATCTAATAATCTACTTTATTATTTTCCATTGACTCTTTTGAGGATCCTACATATACCTAGAGCAATAGCTAACAACAAATGCTATATTTGGTCTAGTGTGAGTGAGATAGAGAAGTTCTCCTACAAGAGATTGGTATATAATGACATCAATTAAAGGTGTGGTAGAATCAACTCAAAGTTTCAAACCTAAATCAAAGGGGTTATAAAAAATCTTACACTCCTCCATTCTAAACCACTAATAAATATTTGAAGCATGCTTGGGCTAAGAAATGGTAATGCCATAATCTATCTTATCAATATAGGCTCTCAAAAAATAGTGTAAAAGCCCCAAATATTTCATCACAAAGTTGGAACAAATTCATGACTTTATATCCTAAATAAAATTAAATAAGTTTCCTAATATGAGAAGACTATAAACATATGATATAATCACCATATATTCATCATCATGATATTTAATATAAATATCATGCTCAACTTCACATTGCTAAATTCCACAATTGAGAAAACAATAAATGGATATTTTCATTCCAAGCATGAGGAACCTACTTAAAACCATACAAAGATAAATTCAAGTGACATACCAATGGAGTAGGTTTATTTAGCACAAATATAGATGGATACTACATGTATGTTTCCTCCTAAAGTTCTCCATGGAGAAAGGAACTCTTCACATCCATCTAATGCACTTTTCATCCATAGGAGGCAGCAACAAAAAGAATTATTGTAACGAAGTCCATCCTAGATATGGATTCAAAATTATTAGAGTAGTCTACTCCCTTCTATTGAGATAATACCTTGGAAATAAGGCATACCTTATATTATTCATTCTAACTATATAATATGTACTTCATCTTGTAGACCCACTTACACCCCCATAATATTATTCCCTGCTAGAAGGGGTACCAACTCCCATGTTATATTCTTTATAAATATCTTATATTCTACTGTCATAGCATATTTCCATTTAGGATTTCCCTTAGCCTAGGAATAGGTGATAGGATCCTATGAATGGGTAACCTTCAAAGCTTGGAAATGAGTATTTTATATTGCTTAAGGGATAGGATGTGTACTATTCGGACCAGGTGGAAATATTAAATATTTACTAAATAACAAATAAATTATATAATATTCTCGCAGAGCCCAATACAATCAACAAACATAGAAATGCTCATTAATATATACAGGAAGGATAGGAAGGAAGTCGGCGGAGAGGAAAGGAAGGGGGGTTGGAGGAATAAGGGGAAAGGGAGTTGGAGGGATAAGGAGGAAGAAGGAATAACGGAGGAAATGGAGGGATAAGGGGAAAGAATTTATTGACTTTAATAAAACCTGTCGACATTATAAAATTGCCGACAATGCTAACCTAACCTAACCACTAAAGGTGTTCACATTTGCTACATTCTCCCCCTTAAAGTTGAGAGGTCTGACAATACAGTCTCTTAGCTTTACAAATTGAGCTTTAGCCGACGCCTTGGTGAAGATGTCCGCAACATTATCCAAAGTGGGGCAATAGTGAAGCTCAACAGTTTTAGTTTCCACCATATATCTGATGAAGTGGTACTTCATATCAAAATTCTTGGATCGACTATGGTGGACAGGATTGTATGCCAACTGAATGGCACTATTGTTGTCACAGAATAACCTTGTTGGACCACTTTGCTACTCTCCAAGTTCTTCTAATACCTTTCATAGCCATAATGCTTGAGTACTAGCATGAGTGACTGCTATATACTTAGCTTCTGTTGAAGATAGTGCTACTACTGTCTGCTTCTTGGAACTCCAAGTTATTAGTCCTGATCCCAAACTAAAACAATTCTTGGAGGTTGATTTTCTGTCATCAATGTTGCTACCCCAATCACTATCACTGAAGCCTACAAGCTTGATAGTGTTACATTTTTGGTAATGGATTCCAAAATTCCATGTACCCTTTACATATCTAAGAATTCTCTTAGCTGCCTGCAAATGCAACTCAAAATGGTTAGACATAAATCGAGAAACAAGAGAAACAGCATATTGAATATCGAGTGTCCAGTGTTGGCGAGAAACATCAAACTCCCAACCATGCTTCTGAAAGTGGTCACGTCAACTTTTGATGCTCCATAATCTTTGCTTAATTGGATCCCATGTCCAACTGGAGTTGCAACTAGTTTGCAATGCTCCATAGCAAACTTCTTAAGCATGTCTCGAACATACTTATGTTGACAGATGAAGATCCCTGTATCTGATTGATGAACCTCCATTCCAAGGAAGTAGTGCATTAAGCCAAGATCCCTCATCTCAAACTGCTCCATCATGGAGTGCTTGAACTTCATATTCAGATTTTCATTACTACCCATGAATATGAGATCATCCACATACAAGCAAACTATGAGGATGTCATTTCCTTGCTGTAGGTAGTAAACAGTGGGTTCATTTCTGCTTTTGGTGAACCCAAATTTTTTGAAGTACCCATCAATGCGTGAGTACCAAGCTCTTGGTGCCTGCTTGAGGCCATAAAGTGCCTTCTTCAGTTTGTAAACAAGATGTTCCTTGTCTTTCTCTTCAAATCCTTGTGGTTGCTCAATATACACTTCTTCTGTCAAGTAACCATTTAGAAATGCACTTTTCACATCCATGTGTTGAACTTTCCATCCCTTATTTGTAGCTAAGGCAAGAACTGTTCTAATAGTCTCCTGTTTGGCTATAGGAGCAAAAGTCTCTTCATAATCAATTCCATATTTTTGAGTGAATCCCTTTGCAACTAGTCTTGCCTTGTGCCTTTCAATGCTACCATCAGCATTAAACTTGGTCTTGTAGACCCACTTACATCCAACACATTTCTTGCCTTTAGGAAGCTTTACAAGCTCCCAAGTGTCATTTTTTATAGAGGTTATCTCCTCTTTCATGGCATCTTGCCATATTTTTTGAGTACATGCCTTCTCATAACTAGAAGGTTCAAGCTGTGCACTAGTTAACAAAGCATAGTTAACTTGATCTCCCCTAGGTTCCTGCTGGGAGACATCATCACCATACAAGTGCATACTTTCTAATCTATGTAAAATAGATTCCATTTCACTAGCTTGACTCATAGTGTATCTTCTTGAAAAAAATTTATCCAACATCTGAGATGATGGATGATACTGTAGAGTTCTCTTACCTTTGGATGGAGAATCAATGTCCATTGGTGAGGAACTTACTGATCGCTGTGGAGAAGGACTTTGTGAAGAAGTTGAATCAGAAGATGGACTTGGAGGATTTATGGGAGGAGACTATTTTCCTTTCTGTGGTGCCTGCGGTTGCACCTGCTGAGCAACGACATCAGTGGCCTCAACATCACTGAATATTTGGGGCTTGCCACATTCTCCCCCTTCATCAAAAATCACATCCCTGGAAATCACACGCTTTCTAGTTCGAGGATTATAGAGTCTATAAGCTTTTGTATTCTCATAGTATCCGACAAAGATACATGCCTGACTCTTTGGATCGAGCTTCTTCCTAAGCTCATCAGGAATGTGAGAATAGGCCAATGAGCCAAACACTTTGAAATGCTTAACATTTGGATTTTTACCATACCATGCTTGGTAAGGTGTCTGTCCTTCCAAACTTGAAGTAGGACTTCTGTTCAAGATATACACGCTGGTCCTGGCTGCATCTGCCCAATATGAATTAGTCAAATTCTTCGTCTGAAGCATAGATCTTGCCATCTCCACAATAGTGCAATTCTTTCTCTCTACAACACCATTCTACTATGGAGTGTAGGCAGCAGTGAACTACCTCTTAATGCCATTTTGCTTACAGAAATTCACAAACTCATTAGAGGAATATTCTCCTCCCCTATCTGATCAAAGACATTTTACAAAATGTCCACTTTCACTTTCAACTCTTGTTTTGAAGTCAAGAAAACATTCATATGCTTCATCCTTATGTTTCAAAAAATATATCCAACACATTTTAGTATAATCATCAATAAAGAGTAGAAAGTAAGAGTTGTTACCCAGACTCTGTCTGCATCAGACCAGAGATGTCGGTATGCACTAGCTGGAGTGGATATCTGGCCCGCCATGCTTGTCCATGAGGAAACTTTGATCTGGCATGCTTTCCAATAGCACACCCTTCACAGACTTCTTTACCATCCTGAACTTTAGGAAGTCCAGTGACCATGGATTGGGAAGTTAGCATTTTCAAACTAGCAAAATTCAAATGGCCATATCTCAAGTGCCATAGAACACTTGGATTGGAAATAGCAACACTTGCTAACTTATCTCCCCTTGGTTGGCCAAACTTTAAAGGAAACAATCTATTATTTGACATTGGCACTTGAGTAATGATTCTATTATTGTTATTTTTATCAAAAATAGTGCATTTACCCTCATCAAAAAGCAACTTGTAGTTCTTTTCTAACATTTGACAAACACTTAAAAGATTATGTTGGAGATGGGGTGTATAATAGAAATCACTTACTTGTTTGACTCCTTTAGTTGGAACTGCCATAGCTCCAATTCCTTTGACTTCCAATGATTTATCATCTCCCAATTTGATGTTGGATTTATAGGAGGAATTTAGAGTAGTAAAGAGCTCTTCTTTGCCACTCATATGGTTTGAACACCCAGTGTCCAAGATCCATGTATCATTCATGTTCTGATCTGCTTGAGCATATGATAGAAATAAATTTGTAGCCTCTTCCTCTTCTCCAAAGTTTCCAAACTGACTGCTCTGGCTGCTACTATCTCCCTGTGAAGTCTTAGTCCAATAGTCACGAGCATAATGGCCAAGTTTGCAACAATTGTAGCAAGATTTTTTTGACTTATCTCCTCCTTTACCTATGCCTGATTGTTTCCCTCTATTTTGTTGTCCTCCTCTATTTTTTTTTTGTTCACTGTTGTTGGAGAATCCTCCTCTGTTCTGATTTCCTCCTCTGTTAGGAGTTCCACCTCTCTGATTATTTCGGCCTCTTCCTCTAGACTTTCCTCTGCCATGACCTCTACCTTTGCCTTCTTGAGAAGCAAATTCTTTATCATCTCCTCCGTAACTTGTGGAAGGATATGGCTATAATCTCTCCTCATGTGAGAGAAGTGAGCCAATGAGAGTTTCAAAAGACAGAGAAGTTACGTCTTTAGATTCCTCTATAATGATGGCTACTGAATTCCACTTAGGAAGAAGTGTCCTCAACACTTTCTTCACTATAACTTCAGGCTTTACATCTTCTCCTAAAGTGACTATCTTATCTACTACGACTTTCACACGCACGTAGTAATCACCAACCTTTTCATTTTCTTGCATTTTAAGAGTTTCAAACTCTCTTTTCAAGGTTTGGAGTTTAACTTGTTTGATTTGATCACTACCCCTATAACTGTCTTGTAAAGCTTTCCAAGCAGATTCAGCAGTTTTAAAAGAAGCTATTCTGGGGAAAATACTTTTATCAAGGGTGGCGTGAATGTGATAAAGGGCAAAAGAATTATTCTTCTGTGCTTCTTTTCTAGCCCTTTTATCAGCACCACTCAAAACCGCCCACTCGATGAGTCGAAGGTTCGAGTATATCCCTCTTCAATCACATCCCAAAGACCTTTGCCAATCAACGAGTTTGCATTTTAATTGACCAATACTCGTAATCACTACCATTGAATTCAGGGATTGCTAAACTAGTATTGGAAGCCATTTTAGAAAGCAACTTTTATTTCAACTTCAAACAAGATGTACAAGAAGTACAAAATAGATTAATGATTTACTGATTTAAATGAAATCTAGCTTTCTTAAAATTCTCACTGATTTGGCGTTCTTCTTCTTGAGGATTTCCCAAACTGGAAAGGTGAAGTTGTCTACTTCGTCGTCACTGATGACAATGACTTCTTTTGTTGTTGTTGCTGGCTCAAGACACCTTTTGAGAACAACTCATTCTTCAATTGCAAGTTTCACCTCCACTGGTTCTTTTTCCTCTACTTCTGCTTCTACTTTTGCTGGTTCTGGATCAGGAGAGCGAGGTGTATAGCTCTAACTCGTTTCAACTTCAGGCACTACAAGAGTATAACTGTCACTTGATTGTCCTTCAGGTACTGTCTCAATCGTCTCGAATTCAACTACTCTTTGCCCGAAGATATTATCTTCTGAATTTGCCTTGTATCCAAAATCTGGTTTTCCCTGATGTGCAATTACTTGGTTTTCCAACTGACAAAACACAGTATGAAGTCCACTCTGCTGAACTTTCCTGTCAAAGGAATCAGGAGTCTCTCTTCTCAATAGAGAGAGAAAAGCATAATAGCATCCAGATGATCAAATCATCTACCCACAAATTTCACCGCATGCACTGGGTTACAATAATGATGCTAAAAAAAAAACTTTTCACCCCTTTTTTTAAAAAATAATTTTTCAAAATTTGTTAAAAAAGTCCCTTAAAAAAAATTTAACATTTTTTTTATATATTTTTTAAATTAGTTTTTTAAATAAAAGTTTATTTTAAAAAACTTAATAAAAAATATAAATAAAAAACATTAAATTTTTTTAAAAAACTTTAAAAACAAAAATAAAAAAGCATTAAATAAAAAAAACCTTTTTTTTTTTGTTCGTCACGAAATCCCCGACAGGATTTTAACACAAGACATCCTTGTCCTATCCGCGGCAACAAGCTGCTACACCACGCGGCACCGGTGAAACCAAAGGGGACGGTCACCGTATTAAACTCCCCGTCGTCCGAAGTTTCCAAAAAATAAAATAAAAATAAAAACTTTTTTAACCCCCGGCAGGATTCGACCCCGGGACCTCTCCTCTGCCAGCACACAACACAACCGACTGCGCTATAGGGGTCTGCGGGTAAGGAAAGGAACCACCTGTTCCTTATACCGTCGTCGGGTGGGAAATTATTTTTTTTTTAAAACAAGGGAATTATCCCACACGTAGTGGGAAAAATGCAGAGAAGCCTTCAAATAAGCGTGAAGGCGAATAACCTTTCGATTGCCTTCGGGCAATCGCTCCTCTCCACGATGCTTGCTCCTCAGCAAATTAGCAATCACCATGTGTCACTCTCAGACGAATCCACATCCGCCACGTGGACAAACCAATTTTTGCCATCGCACATGCTCAGTTTGCCACCTCTGCTTGCCACATCGATCACCATGTCAGCACCACGTCAGCGCTCTATCAGCACCCACCATGTGTCGGCCATCGCCACCTCAGCACCTCGATCCATGTGTCCATGTTAGTTGTCACTTCGCCTGCCACGTGTCACCTCAAAAATCATGCAGCATCAAAATCCATGCCCAACTCTGCCACCTCCTCGATCTGATTTCCAGCTCCTCGAGATGCACGCCCAACACGCTCGCCAGCCAGTCATCGTACGTTCTCAAGAATCATGCCCATGCATCCTCGAGAATCGTGCCTATCTGATCTCGAGAATTGTGCCCGTCCGATCGATCTCGGCTTTGATACTGAATGTATTATTCGTACCAGGTGGAAATATTAAATATTTACTAAATAACAAATAAATTATATAATATTCTCGTAGATCCCACTACAATCAACAAACATAGAAATGCTCACTAATATATACGGGAAGGATAGGAAGGAAGTCGACGGAGAGGAAGGAAGGGAGGTTGGAGGAATAAGGGGAAAGGGAGTTGGAGGGATAAGGAGGAAGAAGGAATAACGAAGGAAATGGAGGGATAAGGGGAAAGAATTTATTGACTTTAATAAAACCTGTCGACAATGCTAACCTAACCTAACCACTAAAGGTGTTCACATTTGCTACAGGATGGGCTGTGCATCCTTTATAAGTGTCTTAACCCACTTGGGTGTAGTATGTTTATAAGAAGCATAAGTATCCTACACCATCTCAACATTAGAAACTAAAATTTAAGGATTCAACTCATCACAACTCACCTCATATTACAAAACTAGATCATTCTAGACTAAACCATCTTAATCATCTTGTTATGGCGCAAGAGAAGAGGAAGCTACTTGAGAAGCTATGCATGATATAATCAAATTGATAGGAAGTGAACAAACACTAGAAGAGGAAGATGCTTTAATATAAATAAAACCAACCAAGATATCTAAAGAAGCTATTAAATCTAGCATATGTAGAGAATCAAAAAATCAATAGCTTAAAGATCAAGAAGGGGAGTAGAAGGAGTAACTAGAAGAACCTCATCAAAGTGACATCCCTTTTGATAAACTATAAATATTGTTGCCATCTCTTATTTTCCCTAGTAGGGACACACCTTTCAAGGAGAAACATATAGGAGGTATGATCGAGAGCATAAGATTTGGCTCAATCGGAGGTCCTTTCGGAGTTCTTATAAGGCTAGATCCTTATTAGGATGTGATCTTCAAGGTGCACTTGTGTTAAACAAAGGTAAAAGTGATCCAAGAGATTAAAATAAAAAACAACTCAACAAAATGAAAATGGCATGATGCACCAAAATATCTGCTAATATCTTCCTAAAAAAATGGCCTAAATGATATGTGCTAGTGGTGAACACTTCCTCTCCTTGAAATAGTGAATCACACGTGAGAGTTACCAGTTATATGCATGTGTAAAAAGGTGGGTCTCATTGGATATCTAAACATGTGACTAGTCTAAAAATAGACGTAGGCCTCTCACATACTCATACACTTAATAAAACCTAAAATCAAGCAAAAGGTCACATACAAATACATACACATAGAAACGGGTCAGCAGGAGGTCATAGATGGCTATACCAAAAATGTGGCATAGGTTCCTATGTATATATATATGTAAGCAAGATTTCACATAGATAATGCCAAAATCAAGGGTTAGAAATTCCCCTTAAGACACTCAGGAGCTAATTATTTTTACAAAACGAAAATAAGGGAAAGCTTATAAAATAATACAGATGTAAACTTGTCAATCCTTTACAAAGTTATTACTACTTCTATTTATAGATTACAATGGGAGGGTTTTCCCTCTAAAGCTCATGCAAATATTTCAAGGTATTTTTAGATTCTAATGCCACATCATGTCTCATCTAAATTGTTGGTTCCTCTAAGGTCCTCTGGATTCAAAGTCATGACTTTCAAATGGTCCTATGCCCTTGGATGAACAAATACCATCTTTATTGCCATCTATCCATTTTTGGTAATTACCATCACCTGGGCATAGAAGATATTTTCATTTAATGTTCTAGATCTTTGAGTTACTTCTATCATGGCTCTCATGCTATTGTTTTCCTTTCATGAAGATATAAGACATTCTTTCATAGGAAAGGATTATATTTCTCAAAGAACATGCACCTCATTGGTTTGACTTTCAGGGCATCAATATTTTTTTCAATAGTTTTTTTTACCACTTAATCTTGGGGTCATTTGACATCAGATCTTCAATATTGTTTTTCATGGGTACCTTTATTGCAACTTTCACTCCTTGTCTTCAAATTGGGACTTACAAACGTTTGACTTTTTGGACATTCCCTGATCTTGAGACCTAACCTCTGATCATCGAACCTTTTGATCAAGGTTATATTTTATGCTTGTTAAAGACTCAAACTTTTACCTTCTAAATATGTAGTGACTCATCACTACAAGTATCAAAAATTAATGTAGTGATAAATCACTACACCTTTCAAAAGTGGAAGTCTGAGTCACAAACAAACACATGAGAAAATCCTGATCAAAAAATATTGACCATCGAAGGCCAAATCTCATGAGCAAGAAATATCTAAAAGTCAAAATTTCCTGTCATGAAAATAAGACAAGGAGAAAAAGTATCGAAAAAAGAACAAAAGGTAAAAGTATCAAAGATCTAAACACCAGCGGTCCCAAGTGATGAAGTAAAACTCTTGAAGAAGACAACATTGATGCCCTAAAATTCAAACCAATGAGGTGCAAATTATTTGAGGAAGACTATCCCTACTTAAAAAATAATATCTTGTATCCTTGAGAAAGGAAATCAGTAGCTTGGATCCCTAACAAAAGCAACTCAAAGATCCAAAGTATTAATTAAAGAAATATTTTGCACCCAAGTGATGGGAATTCCTAGAAATAGGTAGATGGCAATAAATATGATAGTTGCTCATCCAAGGGCTCAAAATCAATTGATATTCATGACTTCAAATCTAGAGGATCTCAAAGGGATAAATAATCAAATGAGACATGACTCAATATCTAAAATGGCATCCACCTAAAAATCTTTGCATGAATTTTAGAGGTAAAACCCTCCCTTTGTAATCTATAAATAAGAGTAGCAGTAGCTTTGTAAAGGATCGATTAGTTTGTAATTGTAAGAATTTGTAGGCTTTCATTTTATTTATATCTATAAAAAATAGTTGTGATTCTTGAGCAACTTGTGGGTAATCTCAAATCCCCACTTCTAGCACAATCTATGTAAAATATTTCTTGTACTTGTATATACATGACAGTCAATATCTATTTTTTAGCATTGTCTATAGACCCATTGTTGTTTGTATGCATTTATCTATAATAATTTTCCTATATAATATATTTTATTAAGTGTGTGTGAGGGACCTGCATCTATTTTTGGAATAAGTCATTTGCTTGGTTCTCCAACAGGACCAACCACCTCTGAAGAACATGTGCTTATACTGAGAGGGGGGTGAACAGTATAAGGTAAAAATTTTGCCTTTTAATCCAAATGATAACATCAGCAATATTAAAGTAGTAAACATCACACAAAGCATCACACACATGAGAGACATGATTTTACGTGGTTCACCCAATGTGGGCTACTCCACGGAGAAAATATTTCTTATAAATTTTTCTCAAATAAATTCTCTTGGGAATCCTTTCCCTACAATGTTTATGGACCTCTGTCCAAAGGAGACACCAATCCCCTAATCAAGTTCGTGGATCTCTATCCATAGGAGAACTCCTTTCTCCTAAGCTTTGACTGGTGATCTTCTAGAAGAACTATTGCCCCCATCTACTCGGCTAATGGATCTCTATCCACTGAAGACACCTATCCTCACTACCCTAGCTAATGGATCTCTATCCACTGGAGACTATCATCTTCTATACTCTATCACCTTCAAAGCTCTATCTCAAATCTGCACTAAACACAGTCCTTCGGTCTAGCACAAATCTATCCTCAATCTCTATTTCTGGTCTGGCACAAACCTGTCCTCAAATATGTACCAATTTGTCTAATTTATCCTCAATCTCTATCTCTAATCTAGCACAAACCTGTCCTCAAATCTGTACCAAACTCTATCCTCAAATCTATCCTCAATATCTATCTCTAATTTGGCACAAACCTATCCTCAAATATATACCAAACTCTATCCTCAAATCTATCCTCAATCTCTATCTTGTAAGCTTTCACAAAATCTCACATAAATCTATCCACAAGTCTTCTCTAAGACTTACCTCAAATATGCTCAACAATTCCACACTATAACTTGTCCAATCTCATAGAAACATAAAGAGAATTTTTAGAGACTCAATATGCTTCACATTCATCATAATACTCAATCACTTTCTCAAATCAATTCAGAATATAGAATAATTTGTTTCACAGAACTTGAACAATCACTTCACACATTCACTTGACTAGGCTCAACCAACTCTACTCAACCAATCACTCAATGAAATGATCCTTGCTCACAAACCCTAGTCCAAGCATATGAATAATCACTCAAATATTTCCAACAATGCTTTATCAACCAATCTCACATAACAATGATACTCATGTTCTTTCCAAACCCTAGTTCAAGTTCTTCACTCAACAACTCAAACACTTCAACAACAATGCTTATAAAACAAGGTTTTATCAACAACTCTTAATTCCAGAAAACCTTGAAGCATTAATTCAAAACACTCTCAACAATGCAAACCAAACAATCCTTTTCACTCCAACTTTCCATTCACAATTTTCAACAATCACTCACTAGGAATAATATGCCCATACCTTTTGTTGGATGTAGAAGTACCTCTAGAAAACCTGTCTCAATCACAATTTTCTTCTTTCCAATTCCAATGGTTAGACACAACAATATTACTTCAACACTTTCCAAAAATATTCCTTAGACATAAAACAATCACAACTCAATTTATGCCTTATTGCTCCCTTTTAAAATAACACTCATCATACCATACATAAAGATAATTTCCTTGATACACCTTATAAACTCCAACTTAAAATAATATCCAACACCATAAAAATATCAACCAAACACCTTACAATATTTTCAAAACATTTGAGCAAACAACATTAAAAATTTAATTTTGCAAAAACCCTTATAACTCCTTTAGCAACCTTAGAACCAATTTAAATATGCAAAAATTAATTTTTAAATGCCCAAACTATATTCCCAAAATTTTTGGTGACCAATATTCAAGCATACCTCTTTCTTCCCCAAAAGGAGATTCGATCCGTCGTCTCCTCTAGCCTAAGTGCCTTAGCGCTTGGGAGCCCACCGCATGGGCTACTAATGCCCACGTGAAGGAAGGTAGAGCCCCTTCCTCTTATGCCTCCACTCACCATCTATTTCTCATGAAACTTGCACACTCTTCCTTCGCTTTGGACGCAACGCAATTCGTAAGGCTCACAATTCTTAAAGCTCGCAATAATATTCGAAGGCATGGTAAGGTTTGGTAGGGTGGGAGTTCCCCCCTTATATACATGTTTTAATTTCTCCTCACATCGGTGCTTTGTTATTCAAAATCAAATTTCAAATTTTAATTTTGATAACCCACCTTAGGGTTATTTAACCTTAGCTTAAATTAATTTATAATTAATAATTAATTTAAATAACTTTATAAGTTAAGTAAATTAACTAATAAATTAATTTTAAATTAATTTATAATTAATTTTAAACTTCCTTTGCATAATATTATAAAAGAATATTATAATATTATTTATTTGGGCTTTTTCTTGCACTTTGGACCTCATCTGACTTCCTGGAACCGGGTCTTGAAACTGAAATCGAAACGAATGTTGCTAACCGAAACCACTGACTGGTGCTGAAAGTTCGACATCAATGACCACTCACTCTTGACATCAATGACAACTTATCACTCAAAATGTCCAACAATCTCCCCCTTTGTCATTGATGGCAACCCAAATTCTTTTTACCAAATCTTGACCTTTTTCCTGTTCTGCTCCCCCTGGGAAACTACTCCCCTGACTCAATGCTTTCTCCTTAAACCAAATATCTCCCCCTTACTCAAATATCTCCCCCTTTGACATCAATGGCAAAGGGTCACCTTTGGGGCTCGGGGCTAAGAATGAATCTCTTAGCTTAGCCCCTCCCCCACCTCCTCTTGAGGTGGTTAATTCTAGGGTGGGAGTCTTACTCCCAGTTTTCCTCGAAGATACTCAAAGGTCTCCTTTGAAAGTGGCTTAGTGAAAATATCTGCTATATGTTCCTTTGTAGTAACATATTCTAACCTGACCTATTTATCTATCACCTGTTCTCTCAGAAAATGATACTTAATCGAAATGTGCTTTGTCCTGGAGTGCATCACTAGATTTTTTGAGATACTTATAGCACTTGTATTATCACATAGTATGGGAATAGGATGATCATGTTTTATCTTGAAGTCTTCTAGAGTTCACTTCATCCATAATACCTGTGTACAACTGGCTACTACTACAATATATTATGCTTTTGTTGTAGATAAGGATACTGAAACCTACTTCTTACTTAGCCAAGAGACTAAACAGTCTCCAAGAAAGAATGCTCCTCCACTTGTGCTTTTCCTATCATCAATGTTGCCAGCCCAATCTACATCTGTATATGTTGTGAGTGTAAAACTATCACTTTTGGGATACCAAAGCCCAAAATCCATAGTCCCTTTTAGATACCTGAGAATTATTTTTACCGCTACCACATGTGTTTCCTTAGGTGTTGCCTGAAACCTTGCCACTAATCCCATTGAATGTACTATGTCTGGTCTTGTAGTTGTAACATACAATAAGCTGCCAATCATAGATCTGTATAGTCTCTGATCTGCCTCGAGAGATTCATCATCCTTACTTAACTTGCATCCTGTGACCATGGGGGTACTTACCGGTTTGCAATCTTCTAACCTGAATTTCTTTAACATTTCTTTTATATACTTGGTTTGTGAGAGAAATACCCCTTTCTCTGATTGTGAAATCTGAAGTCCAAGAAAGAAAGACAATTCACCAAGCATAGACATCTCAAATTCATTATGCATGTTCTTAGAAAATTCTTTACACATCTTATCATTGTTTCCCCCAAAAATGATGTCATCAACATAAACAACCACAATTAGTAGATTATTCCCTTCATTTTTGATATATAAGTTGTTGTCTGCTATTCCTTTTCTGAATCCCTGTTCCTGAAGATACTTATCCAGTCTTGAGTACCATGCTCTAGGAGCCTGCTTTAGACCATACAAGTGCCTTTTTCAATCTGCATACATGATCTGGTTTATTTGTTAACATGAATCCCTCTGGTTGTTCAATGTATACTTCTTCTAGAACACCATTTAGAAATGTTGACTTAACATCCATATGATATACTTTGAAATTTTTAAAACTTGAGAAGGCTAAAAATATTCTTATGGCTTCAAGTCATGCAACTGGAGCAAATGTCTCATCAAATTCAATTCCCTCTACCTGTGCATAGCCTTTACATACTAACCTTGCTTTGTTCCTTACTACTTGTCCATCTTCATTTAGCTTATTTCTGAATACCCATTTTGTGCCGATCACATTCTTGTCCTTTGGACGTGGGACAAGTTCCCAAGTCTTGCTTTTCTCTATCTGATCTAATTCCTCATCCATTGCCTTGATCCAGAACTCATCTCCACTTGCCTGATTGAAGTCTTTTGGCTCAATCTTAGATAGCAAAGAAAAATTTGCTTGTTGAGATGGTGTTATTATCCTTCTCCTTGTCTGTCTTTCATCTGGATTCCCAATGATTTGCTCTTTTGGATGATGCTTTTGTACATACCTGGATGGAGTTTTAGGAAGAAGTCTTTGTGTTTCTTCTTCTTCTTCATCTGATTCCTCACGAAACTCTTCTTGACAACTTCCATCTTCCTGATACACAATTTGTTGAACTGGTTCTCTTGAATCTATCTTCTCATCAATTGTTACATTTATACTTTCTACAATAGTGTGAGTTCTCTTGTTGAAGCATCTATAAGCTTTACTCTTAGAGGAATAACCAAGGAAAATTCCCTCATCACACCTTGGATCAAACTTGCCTAAGTTTTGATCTTCTCATCTTATATAACACTTGCTTCCAAAAATCTTGAAGTGTTTTACAGTGGCTGGTCTTCCTTTCCAAAGCTCATATGGAGTCTTGTGATGGTTTACCCTCATTTGAGCCCTAGTGATTATGTATACTATTGTATTGACTACTTCTCTCCAAAATCCATCTGAGAGCTTAGACTCATTTAACATAGCTCTAGCCATATTCTCAATAGTTCTATTTTTCCTTTCAACTACTCCATTTTGTTGAGGAGTTCTTGCTGCTGAATATTCTCTCTTGATCCCATGTTGTTCACAAAACTCTACAAACTCATTTGAGGTAAATTCTCCTCCTCTATCAGATCTCAAACACTTAATTCTCTTGTCGGTTTCATTTTCAACTAGTTTCTTAAATGTTTTGAACTTTTCAAAAGCTTTCGATTTCTCTTTCAAAAAATCTACCCAAACCATTCTGGAGTAATCATCTATAAATAGAATAAAGTAACTCTCACCCTGAATGCTCTGTGTTCTAGTAGGACCACATAGATCAATATGTATTAGACTCAATGGCTCAGATGACATATATCCTTTTGACTTAAAGCTTGTTCTAGTTTGCTTTCCATGTTGACAAGGTGCACAGATTGTGTTTTGTGGCCTTTTTATTTTGGGTAAATCTCTCGATAGCATTCTTATTGCTTATGTTGACTATGTTGTCAAAATTCAAGTGACCCAATATTCTATGCCACAACCAACTCTCATCTTCTTGTGATAGAAAGCACTTTTCCCCTTTGATCTCACTAAGCATGTATAGATTGTTTGGAGTTCTTCTTGCATTGGCAATGACTTTTCCAATTTTTGATTTTCTTATCTCACATCTATCTGGATGGAATGTAACCATATGCCCTTGATCACAAAGTTGACTTACACTTAACAGATTATGTTTTAACCCTTTAACATACAACACATTTTCTGTTCTTGTTTTCCCATTATCTAAACTCAGAGTTCCTCTTCCACCAATCCTTGCTGATCCATTATCACCAAAACTTACTGATCCTCTATTGGTTTCTTTTAATACAATGAATTTGTCTTTGTCTCCTGTCATGTGACTAGAGCAACCACTATCAAGATACCATTGTTCTTCTTTATCCTGAGCATGAAGGGTTGTTTGAACTAACATTGATCTAGCTTTTACATTTTCCCTTTCATCTTTCCTAGTTGTTGAATCTATTTTTCTTTTACTAGACTTAGGAAGTATCATTTTACACCATCTAGCCTTGTGCCCAAAATTATTGCATTTGTAACATATAATATCATTATCCATAAGAGGTGCAAAAGAATTGAAATTTCTATTGACATTGTTTCTTGCATGACTAATACAGTGTACAACTCTATGACCATATTTATTACAAGAAAAGCAATGACCATGGAAGAAATTATGTAACCTGTTTGGATGCCCTTGAGATTGTGGTGGAGTATTCCTCCTCTTGTGATTAACTCTCATCCAAGGTTCTTCTTTGCTTTCTTCCTTTCTGATATCCTTTGCTTGCTTATCCTTGTTTGAAGTTTCTGCTTCTTGAAGACTTGATTCCCTTTTTTATTTCTTATCCTCTACATCTTGTAGTACCTTGGTCCTTTCAACTTCATTCCTTAGATAAACAATTTTTGCTTCCAATATTTCACATTCTGTTTCTCTTGCTCTTAACAGATCTATCATATCCTGCTCAATTTTCTTTCCTTCTTCCACCCTTATCTTGAGTTCTGTGAGATTTTGTAGAAGTTCCATCCTTGCTTCTTCATCCTCTTGAATTTGTTCCTTCAAGCTTGAATTCTTCTCTCTAATTCTTTCCAAATTTTTGAGAGCAACAAATAATTCCTCTTTTATATCAAACATAGTCTCCTCTTCATTTTCTAAAGTCATGTGTGTTATTGATGGATCCTCCTCCAAGCTGTTAGTCTTTTCACGGAGAGACCCACTCTGATACCAATTGAAGAACATGTGCTTATACTGAGAGGGGGTGAACAATATAAGATAAAAATTTTTTCCTTTTAATCCAAATGATAACATCAACAATATTAAAGCAAGTAAACATCACACAAAGCATCACACACATGAGAGACATGATTTTACGTGGTTCACCCAATGTGGGCTACTCCACGGAGAAAATATTTCTTATAAATTTTTCTCAAATAAATTCTCTTGGGAATCCTTTCCCTACAATATTTATGGACCTCTATCCAAAGGAGACACCAATCCCCTAATCAAGTTTGTGGATCTCTATCCACAGGAGAACTCCTTTCTCCTAAGCTCTGACTAGTGATCTTCTAGAAGAACTATTTCCCCCACTACTCTGGCTAATGGATCTCTATCCACTAAAGACACCTGTCCTCACTACCCTAGCTAATGGATCTCTATCCACTAGAGACTATCATCTTCTATACTCTATCACCTCCAAAGCTCTATCTCAAATCTACACTAAACATAGTCCTTCGATCTAGCACAAATCTATCCTCAATATCTATCTCTGATCTGGCACAAACCTATCCTCAAATATATACCAAACTCTATCCTCAAATCCATCCTCAAATCCTCAAAAAACTATCCTCAAATTTATCCTCAATCTCTATATTGTAAGCTTTCACAAAAGCTCACATAAATCTATCCACAAGTCTTCTCTAAGACTTACCTCAAATCTGCTCAACAATTCCACACTAGAACTTGTCCAATCTCATAGAAACATAAAGAGAATTGTTAGAGACTCAATATGCTTCACATTCACCTCAATACTCAATCACTTTCTCAAATCAATTCAGAATATAGAATAATTTGTTTCACAGAACTTGAACAATCACTTCACACATTCACTTGACTAGGCTCAACCAACTCTACTCAACCAATCACTCAATGAAATGATCCTTGCTCACAAACCCTAGTCAAATATTTCCAACAATGCTTTATCAACCAATCTCACATAACAATGATACTCATGTTCTTTCCAAACCCTAGTTCAAGTTCTTCACTCAACTCAAACACTTCAACAACAATGCTTATAAAACAAGGTTTTATCAACAACTCTTAATTCCATAAAACCTTGAAGCATTAATTCAAAACACTCTCAACAATGCAAACCAAACAATCCTTTTCACTCCAAATTTCCATTCACAATTTTCAACAATCACTCACTAGGAAGAATATGCCCATACCTTTTGTTGGATGTAGAAGTGCCTTTAGAAAACCTGTCTCAATCACAATTTTCTTCTTTCCAATTCCAATGGTTAGACACAACAATATTACTTCAACACTTTCCAAAAATATTCCTTGGACATAAAACAATCACAACTCAATTTATGCCTTATTGCTCCCTTTTAAAATAACACTCATCATACCATACATAAAGATAATTTCCTTGATACACCTTATAAACTCCAACTTAAAATAATATCCAACACCATAAAAATATCAACCAAACACCTTACAATATTTTCAAAACATTTGAGCAAACAACATTAAAAATTTAATTTTGCAAAAACCCTTATAACTCCTTTAGCAACCTTAGAACCAATTTAAAATATGCAAAAATTAATTTTTAAATGCCCAAACTATATTCCCAAAATTTTTGGTGACCAATATTCAAGCATACCTCTTTCTTCCCCAAAAGGGGATTCGGCGAGATTCGATCCGCCGTCTCCTCTAGCCTAAGCGCCTTAGCGCTTGGGAGCCCACCGCGTGGGCTACTAATGCCCACGTGAAGGAAGGTAGAGCCCCTTCCTCTTATGCCTCCACTCACCGTCTATTTCTCACAAACCTTGCACACTCTTTCTTCACTTTGGATGCAGCGCAATTCGTAAGGCTCACAATTCTTAAAGCTCGCAATAATATTTGAAGGCATGGTAAGGTTTGGTAGGGTGGGAGTTCCCCCCTTATATACACGTTTTAATTTCTCCTCACGTCGGTGCTTTGTTATTCGAAATCAAATTTTGAATTTTAATTTTGATAACCCACCTTAGGGTTATTTAACCTTAGCTTAAATTAATTTATAATTAATAATTAATTTAAATAACTTTATAAGTTAAGTAAATTAACTAATAAATTAATTTATAATTAATTTTAAACTTCCTTTGCATAATATTATAAAATAATATTATAATATTATTTATTTGGGCTTTTTCTTGCACTTTGGACCTCATCTGACTTCCTGGAACCGGGTCTTGAAACTGAAACCGAAATGGATGCTGCCAACTAAAACTGCCACTGACTGGTGCTGAAAGTTCGACATCAATGACCACTCACTCTTGACATCAATGACAACTTATCACTCAAAATGTCCAACATCCTCATGCATGCTTATAACTAGTAACTCTCATTTGTACTTCACTATGTCGAGGAGAGAAAGTGTTCATTGTTGGCACATAACATTTAGGCTTGTTTTTGTAGGAATATCTTAGTGGATCTCTTGGTGAATTGCTCCCTTTTACTTTTTTGAGTTCATTTTTTTTTTACTTTTTCTTTCTCACTCTTTTCCTTTTGTTGAGAAACAAGCGCCTTGAAGATCACATCCTAACAAGGATTCAACCTTGTAAAAAATCTCAAAGACCCCCAATTGATCCAAACCCCATGCTCTTGATCATAGGTCACTTTGTAACTCCCCATGAGGTATTATTATCTTCGGTAGTGACAATAAAATATAACAATGGTTTAATGGCATGCTTGAGGGACCCCAGTGACATATCATTGGTCCTAGAATTGCAACAAGAAATAAGACTAAGACTTGGTGAGGTTATTGGTCTATTCTCACTTGTTGAAGCACCTATTTTCTCACCTTGTGACTCCACTCTAGAATAAACACTAGAAGAAGCTACTATTTAAGATACTAGATCGAGGTTCGAGTGAAGAGCTTAGTCTACCTACTTTTCAAAAGCAAGAAATTGTATTCACCTTGTGACTTCACAATTATCCAAAGGACCCATAGGTCCAAGATGGTTATCCCATCTCAAGAGATGTCCTCTACCTAGGGAGAAAATAATTCATTGTGACCTCCATATCCATAGACTATTGGGGGAAAAATTCCAATATCATTGCTAGAAATTTTACCTAAATATACTAGCAAAGGCCCAACATCCCCATTGGATCACCTGTAAGAAATGGTTTTCATTTACCATGTGCATAACATCATGAAGCAACATGTGGCTCTCATTCTATTGGTAGCTTATCTAAAATGTAAGTCTCACCAAAATTACAATGCTTTATCTTCACATTTAATCTCTTACTAGGATCAGCATGCTACCTTGGTCATGAATGACTCAACAAAAAATCTTATAGAGTGAAACTTGAGATAGGAACTTCATTCAAAGATGCATCAAAAGGAAATATGCATAACATCTATGTGGAGGATAAAAATGAGATTTGCCACCCCATTGAACAACAAGAGCAAATCTTAAATGAGGCCCTCCACATACATCATGAAGGACATGAGTCTACAAATTAGCTAGATGTTGAGAAGGTTCATGATGAGGAGGATATTTTTTTTTCATACCTCCTTTATCCTTGTTGGACATTAAAGAAGTATAAAAAGGTAAAAAAAATGTTTACAATGGTAAGCTTTGGACCTTACCCTTTTACCTCCTTGGACGACAATTGACTGGGCAGATTGGACGACATGGGTGGTAAGGCATTCGACATCAATTTCCCTTCCTCCTTTCCTCCCTTTTTTCTTCATTTCCTAACTTCTATATTTCCTAAGGTTGTTAAATCAACCATATTTAAACATTATAATTTCTAAGTTTCGTAAGGTTAATGAATAATATTTCTTATTTTAATTTTTCTCCTCACGTGCCACATCTAGTATCAGAGCTGAGGTCGGAGAGGACTCAAAGATAGAGGTGGAGGAACCAGCAGCATGAGCATCGAGGCATGTGAGGTCAAGTGGGGCCCATAGCACAAAATTCGAGGTGAGTTCAAAGAAGGCCCATGAATTACAAACCAAGGTGAGGTCTAGAGAAGGCCCGCATAGCGAGCACATGAGGAGGAGGAGCAACATAGGAGAAACCAATCAAAGAGTACCATGTGGCAAGAGGAGAGCAAGATCGACGTAGACCAAATGACACAGAACTGACACAGATCCGATTACATTACAGAAGGAGAACCAACAATGTGGTAGGCCTAGGAAGGAGGCAACAAGCAATGTGGTGATAAGCGATAGGCTAAAGGAGGCAAAATGGCGGTCATTGATTGCCCAAAGGTAATCAAGTGACCATGCAAGCATTGAGGGTTTTAAACACCTCAAATGCTCTTGCATGGTCGATGTGGTACTAAAAGTCCCAAAAACAAATTTCTTTCAAAGAAGTCGCAAGAAGAACAAGGAAGGAAAGCTTCCCTTGCCTTCCCTTCAAGCCACGCAACTCGACTAGCTCGAGGATCCAGTCGTAAGGCACCCACCTTCCTATAGGTCGTGGGTTCGAAACCCAGTGACAGGAAAAAAATTGAATTTTTTTTATTAAAAATCAGATTCAAAATAGCATAAAATTATATTCATTCCCTTTGGTTCTCATCAGCAGTGGTGGCCGAGTTGGTTAGTGCGATTTTTTGATGCCAAGAGGTCGCGGGTTCAATTCCTGCAGACCATAAAAAAAATTTAATATTATAAAAGAAAGGAAAATATTGTCTAAGATACAATTATTGTAATCAAAGGGTACTTATTTTTTTACTTGATTCAAGGAATCACAAACTATAGAACTCTTGTGTAATAATCCTAAGAGGCTTAGTTTTTTTTGTGAAAGATACCAAGGATCAAATTGTAAAATTGTAAATAGGCATTGATGATAATACCAAATGGTTGTTATCATGCCTTATATGCAATTTTAGCAAGAGAATGTGTAGAGAGGTTTGATGAAAAATTAAGAGATTATGGGCTCAACATTGTGTTTATCCAACTTCAAAATGCAGTGATAGGACATCAAAGGCATCCTGAATCAGGGTATGAGGCAGACTTTGAAGACAACTCATTTAGGAGTCAATTTTAACAATCAAAATTCATACAAGCTGCACCACAAGAATCAGAGTATACACACTACAGTATTTCAGTGGAATTATTAGAACTAGAATCACAAAAAATAATATTGATAAGTGACAATGAAGAAGAAGTAGCAGATAATTTTGTGAATCAAGAGATAGCATCCCCACATCAAGAGGAATAAGTAGTGAATGATAGAGTAGAACAATTCATATTTGACTTAAATTTGTAATCTCTTCTTTCTTCCTTCTTCTTATTTCCTTCTTTCAAACAACAAAGTACTTTATTGTAACCCTAAAATAAAGAGAGTTTTTTGGTAACTATGGCCTCACACAATAGCTTACCTATACCAAAATTTAACAGTTATGACTATGATTATTGGTCTATAAATATGAAGACCTTGCTCATAGGAAGAGTTTTGTGGGACATAATAGAAGAGGGCTACACAAAACCCTCATACTGGATAACACTAAGTTTCGCAAACAAGAAAACACCAAAATAAGAGAAAAAGAGCAACTCTTTTGCTCTTTCTCATCTCCAAGCTGCATTGGAGAAAAGTATATTCTCTAGAATCATCGCTTGTACGACTGCACAAGCTACATGGAAAGCATTGATTTATGGATTCCAGTGTAGTAATCAAGTAAAATAGGTAAGGCTTCAAACACTGAAGAGAGATTTTAAAAATCTCTGAATGAAATATGATGAGAAATTCGATGATTATTGTGTTAGAGTAAAAGCAATTATGGATAAAATGGTTACACTAGGCGAAGAAATCAAGCCTGAGAAAATTGTAACAAAAGTGTTACGAACACTTACATAGAAATGGAACCATATTTCCATAATTATAGAAGAATCCAAAGATCTTTCCATTTTAACATTTGATGCATTAATCGGATTGTTAATGTCACATGAAGAGAGATTTCCTGAAAATCCTTCAACCAGCTATGGATGTGATGCTAATGCCTTCACTTACAATTAAAAAAATGTAAGAGGATGGGGAAGAGGTCAAGGCAAAGTCAAGAAAATAGGTAGAGGCAGAGACAAATACAGAGGAGGCAATCAAAATAGAGGAGGCAACTAGAACAGAGGCAATTCCAACAGAGGAGGCAACTCATACAGAGGAGGCAATCAGCAAAGAGGTGGAAATCAAAATCAAGGAGGAAATAAAGAACAAAGTGGAAATAAAGGGTGAGGAAGTGACAAGTCAAAATTAGCTTGTTTCAACTATGGCAAGCCAGGTCACTTTGCTCGTGATTGCTGGTCAAAATCTTCACAAGGCAGCAGTAGTCAATATGGTAATTATGGAGAAGAAGATGATACCTCTAATATTTTTCTTTCATATGGACAATCAGAATATAATCTAAATGACACATGGATTCTAGATATCGGTTGTTCAAACCACATGAGTGGTAAAGAACATTTATTTGCTACTCTAGATTCCACTTATAAATCCTAAATCAAATTAGGGGATGATAATACATTGCAAGTAGAGGGTATTGGAGCCATGGAGGTTCCATCCAAAGAAGGACTAGAGAAAGTGCATGACATCTATTACACTCCAAAGTTCCAACACAATCTGCTAAGTGTTGGATAAATGATGGAAAACAATTACAAGCTTGTATTTGATGAAGGACAATGTATCATTTTTGATAAAAATAATTGTAATCGTGTCATCACACAGGTCCCCATGACCAAGAATAGGTTATTGCCTCTTAAATTTAATTAGCCAAGAGGAGCTCAAATTGCAAATGTAGCTATAACAAATCCAAGTGTGCTTTGGCACTTGCGATATGGTCACCTTAATTCCACTAGCTTGAAACTTCTAACTTCTCAAGCTATGGTGATAGGACTTTCCAAAATCAATGAAAAAAATGAGTTTTGTGAAGAATGTGCTTTGGGAAAGCACTCAAGGTCGAAGTTTCCAAAAGGACAAGCGTGGAGAACCATCTATCCACTTCAGTTAGTACATTTCAAAATTTTTGGACCAATGCAAACATAGAGTCTTGGAAACTATTCTGATTTTCTCACTTTTATAGATGACTTCTCTCGAATATGCTGGATTTATTTTTTGAAACATAAATATGAAGCTTTTGATTGCTTCAAATATTTTAGAAACAATGTAGAGAATAAAAGTTGGAATTATGTAAAATGTCTTAGGATAGATCGAGGAGGTGAATACTCCTCAAAATCATTCTTGAAATATTGTAAAGCAAGTGGGATTAAAATACAATTCACCACTACCTATACCCCACAATAGAACGGTGTGGCCGAGAGAAAGAACCGCACCATAGTTGAAATGGTGAGATCGATGCTTTAGACTAAGCATCTAAATCATATGTACTGGGCAGAGGCTATAAGAACCAGTGTATATATTCTAAATAGAAGTCCTACTTCTAGTTTATATGGTGTCACTCCTTATGAGGGGTGGTACGAAAAGAAACCTAATGTAAAGCACTTCAAAGTGTTTGGTTCTTTAGCATATGCACATATTCTTGATGAGAAAAGGAAGAAGATTGATCCAAAAAGTCAAGCTTGTATATTTGTAGGGTATTGTGAGTCTACAAAGGCATATAGACTCTACAATCCTAATAATCATAAAGTTATACTCTCCAGGAATGTAATTTTTGATGAAGGGGGAGAATGGGTTCATCAAAGAATTTTTGTTGATGATGAGTCCCAATATGTAAGTTCTTCATAGGTACAACATGTGTCTCCAAAGAAAACCAAAGGTATACCATGCCCTCCAAGCTCATACAGAAGTACCACAACAAGTACTTCAACCACCACTTCAAGTCCTTCTCCACAGATATCAGTCAGTTCTTCACCGATGGACATTGACAGAGACTCTCCATCGAGAGGTAAAAGAACATTACAACATCATCCATCTTTTCAAATGTTGGATCAGAATTTCCAGAGAAGATTCACTAGAAGCCAAGCTAGTGAGATGAATATAATTTTGTAGCAACTTGAAAATTTGCAATTGTATGGATATGATGACTCCCATGATCCTAGGGCAGATGTAATCAATTATGCTTTATTGGCTAAGACACAGCTAGAACCAGCTAGCTATGAGAAGGCATGTACTCAAAATGTATGGCAAGAAGCCATGAAAGAGGAAATAACCTCTATAAACAATAATGATACATGGGAGCTAGTAAAGCTACCCAAAGGAAAAAAATGTGTTGGGTGTAAATGGGTCTACAAGACCAAGTACAATGTTGATGGAAGCATTGAGAGGCATAAGGTGAGACTAGTAGCAAAAGGTTTTACTCAGAAATTTGACATTGACTATGAGGAAACCTTTGCTCCTGTTGCACGACAAGAAACAATCAGATCAGTTCCTTCCTTAGTAGCCCATAAAAGATGGAATGTTCAACACATGGATGTGAAAAGTGCTTTTCTGAACGGATACTTTATAGAAGAGGTTTATGTTAAAAAACCTCAGGGTTTTCAATAATAGGGAAAGGAGAACCTTGTTTACAAATTGAAGAAAGCACTTTATGGCCTCAAGCAAACACCAAGAGCTTGGTACTCATGTATTGATGGCAGCAAGTATGGATTCATAAGAAGAAAAAGTGAACCAAATTTGTACTACCTAAAGTATGTAGTACACATTCTCATAGTTTGTTTGTATGTGGGTGATCTAATATTAATGAGTAGTAACAATAAAATGAATATAAAGTTAAAAAACTCCATGATGAAACAATTCAAGATGAAATATCTTGGTTTAATGTGATACTTCCTACGGATGGAAGTGCATCAATCAAATAAAGGGATCTTAATATGTCAACACAAGTATGCTCGAGACATTATCAAGAAATTTGCCATGGAGCAGTGCAAATCAGTTGCAACTCCAACTGGACATGGGATCCAATTGAGCAAGGACGATGGAGCATCAAAGGTTGACATGACCACTTATAGAAGCATGGTTGGGAGTTTGATGTTTCTCACCAAAACAAGGCCCAATATTCAATATGATATTTCTCTAGTTTCAAGGTTTATGGCTAGTCCATCTGAGCTGCATCTACAAGCAACTAAAAGAATCTTAAGATATGTAAAAGGTAAATTGGATTTTGGAATCCATTACCAAAAATGTAGTTCTATGAAATTAGTTGGCTTCAGTGACAGTGACTGGGGTAGCAATATAGATGACAGGAAATCTACATTAGGAAATTATTTTAGTTTAGGATCAAGACTAATTACATGGAGTTCCAAGAAATAAACTATTGTAGCATTGTCATCGACTGAGGATGAGTATATAGTCATCACACATGCTAGTACTCAAGCCCTAGGTTGATAAAAGTTCTTGAAGATATTTGAGAAAGTCAAAGTGGTCCACCTCGACTGTATTGTGATAACATAAGTGCCATTCAGTTGGCATACAATCCAGTCCACCATAGCAGATCAAAGCATTTCGATATGAAGTATCACTTCATTCGAGATATGGTGGAATAGCAAATATTTGAGCTTCAATATTGTAACAATTTGGATAATATTACAGACATATTCACCAAAGGTATAGCTAAAGCTTAATATATAAAGTTGAGAGACTGTATAGTTAGTCCTCTCAAATTTAAGGGGGAGAAATTTAGAAATTAAAGTAGTATAAAAAGGTAAAAAAAAAGTTTACAACGGTAAGATTTGGACCTTACCCTTTTACCTCCTTAGACGGTAGTTGACTGGGCAAATCGGATGGCATGGGTGGTAAGGCATTTGACATCAATTTCCCTTCCTCCTTTTCTCCCTATTTTTCTTCATTTCCTAAGGTTGTTAAATCAACCCTATTTAAGCATTGTAATTTCTAAGTTTCGTAAGGTTAATGAATAATATTTATTATTTCCATTTTTCTCCAAGAATCACGTACCACAACCCTTCTAGTTACCAAGTAAGACAATGGGCACATATCACCTTGGATGCCCCCCTTCTGAAGAGGTCGAGAAAGTGTACACAATTAACTTCATCCACGAGGATGAAAGGACCTCAAAAAGCCTAATCAAAAATCATGGGATGTACTCCAATGGTGCCAACCATAGCATTATCTCTAGAACCTTTTGCTTTGGGTGAGACAACTGAAAAAATGTCCCAGTTTCACTAGGGTGACCATTTTCACCTAAAAACTAGAGAGAAATAAACAAATAAAGTACTTAAGCAACTAGTGGGTAGGTCCTTGACTCCATACCCAATGGATAAAAACCACTCACTTAAAATTTTGTACATATGTACCATAGGCAATCTCAGTTTCATGAGATAGCAAAAGTCCCAACCACCTGCAAAATTTCAAAGATATGGCTTGAAAGCTAGAAACTTTTGCTTTTAGGGAAAATTTTCCTAACTCTATGCCCAATGGACTAAGGCACCAAATTCTAGGTTCCTTATCTTTAGTAGGCTAAATATCCCCTAAGAGTTGCTAGAATTATAATTATAAATCACTACACCTTTTGAAAATGGAAGTCTAAGTCATGGAGAAGCACATGAGAAATACCCAATATAAAAGGCTTGATCATCGAAAGTCATATCTCATGAGCAAGAAATATCTAAAATTCAAAATTTCCTAAGTCAAAAAAAAAATATGAGGAGAAAAAATCTTTACAAAGGAACAAAAGGAAAAAGTCTCAAAGATCTAAATACAAGTAGCCCCATATGATTAAGTAAAACTCTTGAAGAAGATAACATCAGCGCCCAAAAAATCAAACCAACGAGGTGGAAATTATTTGAGGAAGATTATCCTTACCTGTAAAATAATATGTCATATCTCCAAGAAAGTAAAATAGTAGTATGGATCCATGGCAAAAGCAGCTCACAAATTAAAAGTATTAGTTAAAGCAATCTTCTACACCTACATGATAAGAATTCCCATAAATGGGTAGATGGCAATAAAGACAATAGTCACTCATCAAATGGTATAGGATCAATTGACATTCATGACTTAAAATATAGAGGATCTCAAAGGGATAAATAATTAGATTATATGTGGCTCAATATCTAAAATATCAACCACCTAGAAATATCTACATGATTTTTAGAGGGAAAACCCTCCCTTTGTAATCTATAAATAGGAGTAGCAATAGCTTTGTAAAGGACTGGCAAGTTTGTAATTTTAAAATATTTGTAGGCTTTCCTTTAATTTATCTCTATAAAAATAGTTGTGGTTCCTAAGCGTATTGTGTGAAATCTGAAAGCCCCACTTCTAGCATAATCTATGTAAAATATTGCTTGCATTTATATATACACGAGAGTCTATGTCTATTTTTTGATATTGCTTACAGACTTGTTGTTGTATGTATTTTTTTGTGACATTTTACCTAAATAATGGGTTTTATTAAGTGTATTTGTGTGTGAGAGATCTCCATCTATTTTTTAAATCGAGTCACTTGCTTGGCTCTCTAGCAAGATCCACCTTCTCATGCATGTGTATAACTGGTAACTCTCATTTGTACTTCACTATGTTGAGGAGAGGAAGTGTTCATCGTTGGCACATAGCATTCAGGCCTTATTTTATAGGAATATCTTAGCGTATCTCTTGTCACATCACCCCATTTTATTTTATTGATTTTTTTTTACTTGTACTTTCTCACAATCCTTTCTCTTTGTTGAGCAACAAGTTCCTTGAAGATCACATCCTAACAAGGATCCAACCTTGTAAAAACTCTCAGAGATCCTCGATTGAGTTGAACTTCATGCTCTTGGTCATGGCCTACTATATCACTCTTTTTGAGGTAAGATTGTCCCAAGCAAGGGTAATCAAATATGACAACAAATAATACCCCATATATAAACATGTATGGTCTTAGATACCTCTTTATTCTGAAGATCCTTTGGTATGTGAACCTATGTTGAAGATCTAAATATTCATAACATAGATACATTTGGCTTATCCCCTATCAATTTTTTAATAGGGTTCATCCCTCAAATAACCCTAGTAGGAACTATGTTGATGATAAATCCTTTACAAGTGACCACATCACTCCAAAAATTGTTACCTAGTCCCTTGGAATGAATCACATAGTGAGTCATCTCTATGATTACCCTATTTTCTATTTTTTCTACACCAATATATTTAGTTGTATAATTAAGTTACCTCTTATATGTTATTTCATGAGTGACCTAGAAATCATAAAAAGCATGACTAACATTTACCACCCCATTTATCCTTATACACTTGGTCCTTTTGTCTAATTGATATTCAACAATAGCCTTGAAATTTTTAAACCTCTAAAACACTTCATCCTTACTAAAAATGGTATATATAATATATATCTAGAAAATTCAACAATAAAAAGAAGTAAGTACCTATTTTATAAAATATAAGGTGTTCCCATTGGTCTAGATATATCACTATGAATGATCTCCAATGGGTGAGATGCCCTCCTAGAAAAAATATTTAAAAAGGTCTTCCCATGATGTTTTCCAAAATGCATCCCTCACAAACACCACTTGGAGGGGATATACATGTAAATTCAATAGTCGTATAATGTTGACTCATGTTCCTCAAGGAACCATAACAAATATGTCCAACCCTATGATGTCACTTTTGAATTTGAATATCAAGATGTGCAACCATTACAACAAAATTCTTATTACTATTAGAGGAATAAGGAGTGGATATTTCACCCAACTTATACATATGATAAAATTAATTATAATATCTACAAGTAATAGTATCATACCCATTGTCTAAATCCTTAATCATCCATCTATTAGGCCAAAATTTAAATTTTTTATTATGTGAGTATTGCGATAAGTAGACAAAAGGTTAGGACCAACATTAGAAACATGCAGTGCCCCATATAATGACAAATATATAATCATGACATCTCCACTTCTAGCCACTTGCAATGGAGAGTCATCCCTAATCACAATATATTCTCCTACATAAGTTTTGTTGTAGCTTTGAAGAAGATGCTTGTGCTTTGTCATATGTCTAATAGCCCTAAAATTAGCTATCCACTCATATGAGGAGATGGATATCCAAAATGTAGAATGGACAATAGCATGATTATGTGAGGTTTCTCCTTCAAATCTATCCTTACCTTAAGCATATAATAGAGCAATAGCATCATACCTTTTCTTGTTGTTTTTTCCAACTTCTTGATCCAAAGCATACAAAATTGTATCTTGTGTTCTTCTTTCTTGCAAAACTCATAGGTAATTTTCTTGAAGAGCTTCATAGATTTTTCTCATTTTGTTTTTTCTTTTTATCATTTTGATATTTTACCATAGCTTATTTTGGGTGTGCCTAGTTAAAAATAGAATTTCTCTTACATCTATTTCTTCTAGCTTGATGATGTAATAAATACTTAAATACCTAAATAATAGGTGGTATAGGAGAGTCTATAAAGTACATGCATAGCATCTTGAAAACTACAATAACTATATTATATATTTTTGGGTGTTAGAATTTCCCTTACATCTATTTCTTCTAGCTCGATGTTGTAATAAATACTTAAATAACTAATCAATAGGTGGTGTGGGAGAATCTAGAAAGTACATGCATAGCATCTCGAAAACCACAAATATCTTATATATTTTTTATAATTTACCGAAGATAATTTTAAGTAGGTATATGTTCATCTCTTTCTCCAATGCCTCTTATCCTTTCCATATTTCCTTAGAAAATCCTCTTGTACTTTAGATATACTCTTGCAATTTCTTGAACCAACTAATGTATTCATCAATAGTGTAAAATGAATCCATGGATAGGATTGTAAGCTCTATCTTCAATCTATTGATCTAAGTAGAATCAATCCAATCACATAGTCTCTAAAAATTTGCAAGCTAAACCTTAGGATTAGTAGTGTTTATTATCAATGTATACTTGTTTTACCTCCTCAGTATCAGTTTCTTGAGGTTTCTCATTCACATACTTGAGCAAACCCTTGTTTTACAACAGATCTTCAATCTTGATTTTCCAAGTATTATAGTTTAGATCACTCAATAAGGGCACATGGTGATCCATCCTTATTCTTCTAAAAATCAAAAACATATAAGCAGTTATAACTAAACCAATACAACCAACATAGAGAAATTGAAAACCCATGTAATTTTTTTAAATGGGATTAAAATGCTTTTGTATGCAAAATTTATGGCCCCCAAAAGTATAGCCTAAAATCATAAAAATTGCCACCAAAACCTTTTAAGAAAATATAAAAATATTAGTACTTGTAATGAATTGGAGGTCATCACATGATATTATATGACTAGATAAGAGGGTACTTATTGTGTAGTAGTTGTGTACAATACTAGAAAATCACATGAAGCCACTTATCATACTTTTACTAGTTTTTTTTTTTGCAAACCACATTGTGCTACTTATCATTGTTTGATTCACTTTAAAATTTGTATGTCATCAAGTATGCTACTATGTGAGTTTCTTTTCAAGTTTGATGAAATAGTTGAATGCAATTGGTTGATCATACTTTTATATATGCTAAGTGATGTACAAACTTCCAGTCAATCATTAAAAGGACTATCACATTGGTCCAACCAAAATGTGCAATGTGTTACCTTGATATGAATGCCAAAATAGTGCCCTCAAAAATTTCCATGTGTCAGCCTACATCTTGTTTTTGGAATACCACCTCAATTACCACAGATTGCCTTATGATGCATGTACCTCCTACCAAGTAACCTACCATGTAAGTTTTATGGATTGTCATATGTCACCTTTGAGTGCATGCACATATATGGACTACCACATATTACCTTGGGATTCATGCATCAAATACTAATGTAGCTAAATAGAATACCATGTTTTGTTTGAAGGTGCATGTGGATGGTGCCACCTTAGTTATATAGACTACTACTTGGAACTTGTATAGACATTTTGTGTCATCACATCGATGAAAGTTGGGTGCCATGTCATTCACCACATCATCAAAAAGGGTGTTCAAGGTGCCACATCCTCATTATTTATGGCGTCATAAGTAAGCATATAAGGTGTTCTAATATTATTGATAAAAAAAATTGGGGGAGAGATTTCGACTTTAGACTTACCCTACGCAACACCTTAGCTAGCCTTCTACTAGTCACCTCTTTAAGCACCAAGCTTAGGAGGAGCAAGGCCCAACATAAATAAATATTAAACTAAATTTCAAGTTACTCCCTTCATGCATGTGATGCATTCCTTTGTTATAATAATACAAGAATGTCCAATTGTGCACCTTCACACCCGACGGATGGAATATATGTCAAAATTTTCCAAATTTTGAATTTAGGAGGGAAAAGGACTAATTTTTCAAATGCGACTTACAAGTACCTAAACACAAAATGGAAAAATATTCTAAACAATAGGCCCCCCTAAAATTTTGTAAAGAATATAAAAGCACTAATATCTCATCCATATCTATTATGGTTTACCCTACATAACCATTTTTCAAATGCAACCAATCAAGTCCTTCTCTCATGCCTATGTAGTAAAAAATTTGCCTAACCATTTTTACAACTTTTTCAAGTGGCTTGGAGGTCTTTGATAAGTAAAAAACCTACCCCATGACGTCTTTAGCACTACAAGTCTATCTAAAAAATATAGCCTCTTCTTTTATTCTTTCATAGTGGCAAAGTAGTCTATCCTCTCGTAAATACTACTACTAGTCATGAAAACCAAAAGAGAAAAGGGAATGGGTTTTTATTTTAAATCCATAAAAGAAAAATAAGGTTTCTAAAAAACCTTGAAAAATCAATCCTAAAACTAGGGTATCTTTTTGGTCAAAAAAATTAATAGAACAATATTGAATGCCAATGAAAGTAAAGAAAAAACCTATCGATGAATATTTCTCGTAGAGTGGATTTTGTTAGAAATAGAGTCTATTCCATCATTTGGATTATGTAAATGTATCTTCCAAGGTACATACTTAGATTACTTTAGGGGTAAGTTATCTAGTTACTTCATGCAATGTAATAAGTGCACAAGTGTCAATGTGCAAGTTATCCCTTGCACATCTAGATAGAGTGTTGGCCAAGTATCCTATTTTGCCTATATAAGGATGGCCTCATATATAGATAGATATAGAGTGATAGATAGAATCATAGATAGAGAGCTAGGGGACATAGTATAGCATAGTGTGTGAAACCATCCATTAGTGATGGATGTAATGTAGTTTAGTAGATTTATATTGGAGTTTTCATTTTCTCCATAACTACATTGTAATATTTTATATATCAATAATATAGCATATTTACTTTCTTTCATATTATAATGTATCTTGTGATTACTATCTCTCCATTCTTGCAATATAAAAATCTAATAGTTGTATCAGAGCTAAATTAGATCTAGTTTGTTTAGGTCTATATAAAATCCACCATTATCATTGAGCCTGAGCATTTTGATAAACTAAAGTACCGTTGGACTAACCACTATCAAAATCCCTAATAAGTATCTATGTGGAATAATAAGGGAGAGTCATGAGTGAGGACTAAAAGAAGTCTCAATTCTAGAAAATACGGATATTGTAATTGACCAGAGTCTTTCCACAAGAGTTTTAGGAAAAACTCGTGAAGACCAAGACTTAGGATTCAAGCCACTAGATTGATAGATCATTTAGTGAGGATTATCTAGGATATCTAGAAATTTGCTAACTAGTGCCTAAAGTTTCTTTTATTTGTAAAAAACTATTTCTCAAAGGATTGGGACTCCTCCTATGATAGAATTCTAGGAGACTCCAAGTTCGTTTCCTGAAGGTCAGTTTTTTCTCATAATGTAGAGATTGGTTCTTTGTGCAAGATATGAATACTATGAAAGAATACTTGTATGAAGATTTGTGGTGAAGACAAGAGACTGAAGATCTCCATTATTGAATCAAAAAACTTCACAAGTTGAAGAACAGACCATAAAATCCTTGACATAAAAATGCCATAGAATCCTTGGAGAAGAGGCCATAGGAGCCTTCAATGATAAGCCATAGAAGTCTTAATACCAAAATGCCATAGAAGCCTTGGTACTAAAAAATACCATAGAAGCCTTAATACTGAAAATGCCATAGTAGCATTAACACTGAAAAAGGCTATAGTAGACTTGGTACTAAAAAATGCCATAGAAGCCTTCATCCCAAATTTGAAGAAAATATCTGATTTAGAAACAGATTAAATATTTTAGTACTAATACTTTGTTGTAGAGAAAGAAGATTCAGTGAGTTAGGAAACTTCGTACAAGAAAGTTAGGAAGGGTATCTTCTTTAGAATCAATTCAACACCTACAGCAAAATCAAAGAGATCATGAGAAGACCTCATTATAGAACTTCCAGTAAAGGGAGAATAATGAAAATAAGGACTACGCGAGTCCTGGTCGAATCCAGAAGTAGAAAAATCAGATATCCAGAGGAAGATATCATCACCAACACTTCCAAGAGTTGAAGGTTGAAGAAAATATCTCAAGGAATACCAATAGAATTTGATAGATCATAGACCTTGAGAAGGTATTATCGAGCATCCATAAAAAGGCTAGGAGAGCCTTACTAAAGATATTATCAAATGAGAACTCATTGGAGAAATCCACTATCAAGGAGAAGCCTCTGGTAGTGAAGGACTTGGGATAATTATCACCATTCAACAATAAGCCCAAGAGAATAAGAATTTAGCAAGGAGTGCCAAATCCAAGAAGAATAATTTGGCAAGGAGTGCCAAATCCATGAAGAAGAATTTGGCAAGGAGTGCCAAATACGAGAAGAAGAATTTGGTAAGGAGTGCCAAATCTATGAAGAAGAATTTGGTAAGAAGTGTAAAATCTCATAAGAAGATCCTGCTTGAAGTCAAAAATTGATAAGACAACTTGAAGACAGAAGAAGCTCACCAAATATTGAATATTACTTCTCACAGAAAGAAGGAATCGCTTTTGAGACAAAGACTTCTCCAAATCTACATCAGAAGGAAAATAACAAAAGAGAAGAACAAGACATCAAATCCTAGGCTCGTAAATGAAAGGTTGAGACCATCATTTTGTGAATACTGGTCTATTCAAGATAGTCTACAAAGAGCTACAAGGACATTCTCGTAGCAACAACTTAGTGATTCTAGACACCAAGATCTACATCCTCTACATAAGACATAAAAGAGCTACAACAAAAAAGTATACAACTTTCTAGTGCAAAGAGTTTTATTAATTCATCTACCTATTAGATTTGTTAGATGCACCTACATTTGGATTAAAGTTACAAATATAAAATTGGATTGCAGTCTTCAAAAGTGCAAAAATAAATTTAAGGTTCATTTGCATATTTATTAGGAGTTGAATAGGTTTCAAAAATAGTTTCTATCAACTACCTATTATCTATTTTGGAAAAATAAAAAGAATACTAAGCTCTACAATATTTGTTGTAGTGAAATTTCAGAATTAACTCTTAAATATTCATTTTAGGTTATTCTTGATTAGTTGCAATAAATTCGTAGTGCAATAATTTGAGAGTTGATCGGTGATGAGGCCCATAAATGCCTTAATTTTACACTATGTTTGACATATAAAAACTGCCATGTTACAAAACATAACAAATTTAATTGCCAAATAGTTGATTAAAATATATTATTTGTTAAGTGTTTGCATGATTTTATGTTAGGAGCATTGTACCCCTGTTTTTGACTATTTTCAGCATTTTTATGATTGTTTTTGCATGATTAGTTAAGTGAAAAATGCATAATAAAAATGGTAGTTGATAAGGAGTGCTAAATTTTATAACTACATTATGTTATTTAAATATTTTCCCACCTAAAATGAGTTGTTGAGGTGAAATGGTGCCAAAATAATCTCTACTGCAAAAACAGGGTATTGACAGGTTTTTGTGCAGCATATAAAAAACAACCAACTGACACATTAAAGGAGCACCTTCAAGTTGTCAAACAAAGCATGGTAAAATGGTTGGAATGTGTTCATGGAGATCAAAGAAGACTTCTGACCCACTTGGATGCATTCCCACATGGTCTAAATGGACAGCAACAGGGCATAACAACTATAAGGTAGGGATAGTTGTGCAACATTGTTGCACTATTATTTAGTGAATAAAATGCATAATTCAATTAGCAGTATGATGTGTGCTGATGTCTATCACTTCATAATGATGTTTGAATACTTTTCCCACCTTCCAAATGGTTTTAATTGCAATTTGGTGTCAAATTCCTAAGACTGTGCAAAAAACTGGAAACAGCAGGTGACAGTCCATACAAATTCCAACCACCTATCACTATGAAGGAAGGCATGGAATTTATCAACTAAAGATGAGGAAAATGCTTGGAAATAGTTTAGGGAGGTTAGGAATGACTCCTTATCCACCTGGCAGCACTTCCATGCGGTCCAAATGGGAGCAACAAGACAAAAGGGCTAAAATGCAAGAACAACTGGAAAATGCATACAAAAACCAGAATTGTGCAATTATTAAGGAAGTCATGGAATTTGTCAACATAAATGGGAGGCAGTGGTTGGAAATGATTGCTGAGGGATAGGAGATATGTCCTATCCACTTGAAACCACTTTATTACCCATTTTAGTTGCAGTTGAGCGCAAAGTATATTTATGTTACTGATATTTCGAAGAAGCTCCGAAATGAAAGGGGAAAAGCCTATTTTAGACCAAACGAGGTGGATAGCACCCAATTCAGTCAGGAAAAGGTATTTTGAGATGGGTACATGTGTAAAGTACTACTTCCAACCTTTTCCACCTCATTCCCACCATTGTGGATGCATCAAAGGACCAATGAGCATTCACTGCAATACATCTTGTCCTAATTTAGACTAAGTCAGTTTTAGAGTTGATAGCAAATCACTGATAAACAACAACACAGCTGATATTGAGCATGAGGTATATGTAATAGAATAGTATAAATAATAGAGCTCCCTTATTGGTTGAGCTAATATGAAATAGTAGAAGCAGATAGGAATTATAGTGGATAGCAGAGTGTTATTCTGTGAGCATTGTAACATGTTTTAACAGTCAATAAAGTGCAGTATTTTTATCATATTTTGTTTATGAGTGAGTGTGAGTTTTAAGTAGCTAAGCAGCACTTCCTTACCTTCTTCTAGATCAGAAAGCAAGGGCCACTTTCAAGCCTAGAAGGAGGACTAATTAATGACAAGTTTTTTTGATATCTTTGTTGTAGCAGTTTTAGCAGAATGCTTGTCAATTCTTGTTTGTTGTTAATTAAGTAGACTAACCTATATTTTGAATTGATTCCCTACTTTCAATTGTGATTTCATGTGTGTGTGTCAGCTGAAAAGTAGTTTAGACTTGTAGTTCCCCTGTTTTTTCTATTTTTGCAATTTGAAAAATAGCATAAATTTGCAGTTACCCTGTTTTCCCATGTTTTTCTTGCTTTAGCAATTATACCAAGTTTTTAAGAATTTTATTTTATTGTCAGCCACTATAGCAGAATACTGACAACCTTCTACAGTAGGACACTGAATCTTGTTTTAGCATGAGTGTTTCCTTTTCAAGTATCATTTCAATTTTGTCATTTCAATTCTACAACTGTAATTTAGGATTTGATTCAGCAACATTTACATTTATGTAATTTCATTTCTTGCAATTGTAGTTAGATTTCAATTTTAGGTCTTAGAAGTAGTTTTTAATTTATGCAAGTTAAATAGTTTCCATTCAACATATTAGGTTTAGTGTGACACCAAAAAGGCTAAACCAACATCTATTTCACCGAATAAATGCTTGTGAACTGAATGCCTAAATTGTAATCTGCCCAAACCTTCTATCGTAGATAGCCTTGGACACCACCCCGAATTTGACAAATATTGAAAATTAAATGATGACAATAATGATACTCATCATTTTTGGCATCTTTTGTGTAGGGAACACGATGTTGTTAGAGGGTAAAAGTAGTAAAATAATTATTATTGTGCTAAGTTGTGAACTTCAGAGTAAAATCTGAATGTAATAAGCTGGCATAAATAACAGTTGTTGATAGTTGCATTTCAGATACATTTAGAAAACAAGCATAGAAAGAAACCATAGGAAGAAAAATTTCACAAGAGGTTGAAACTATGTCAAAGTTGTCTAAATTTATGATTTCCAAAAATGTTGGAATTTTTAAAGAATCACAATCATCTACTTCAAGAACTGTAGGATCCTTTGAGAAATCATTACAAGGAGGAAAAATTAGTAGTTCAACACCACTTTCTCTTGAAAAATCCATACAATCAGGACAATTTAATAGGATTTATAATTGTTGTTGGGAACCCATAATGGTAGGCTCATAAGAGAATCTAGGGAGAGCCAGTAATGTGCTCCACCCTAGTGCAACTAGTACACCTACCAAAACTTTTCAAAATCCCATTCAATTAGATCCTAATCAAAATTCTCCCATGAAGGTCATTTCACCTTTAGTGTTACCAAATTTCAAGGGAGTTACATCTGAAGACCCTGATATATTTTTATTTGAGTTTAAGATTGTATGTCAAGCTCATGATTACACTAATGACAATCAAAAGCTCAAATTATTTCCTTCCACTCTTAAAGAATCAACCCTACGATGGTTTATCACCTTAGCACCTGATTCAATTAGAACTTGGAATGAGATGGAAAATATATTTTTGGAGAGATACCAAGAATATTGTCAAGTCAAGAATCAAAATGATGAATTGCTTAGAATGAAACAAGAGGAAAATGAAATTTTAGAAGACTATCTAGACAAATTTTCTTTTGTTCATAAGAGATGTGGAAGTGTTGAACCTAAAATTTGCAAAATCATATTCTTAAGGGGACTGCAAGATGAATCTAGAGATGTATTGGATATTTTGGGAAGAGGAGATGCACATACACTTGAATTTCAGGAAATCATTAAACTCTATAAAAATTATTCTCATTCAAGGCATAGAAAACACAAAATTGGTAATAACACAAATGATTTGAAAGAATGCATGAAAGAGTTTGCTAATCTAAAAGCTAATATTTTAGTACATCTTGATAAAACATTAGATGAAAAGAATGAATCTGTTGAATCTTTAGCCATCTATTGTTCAAAATGTAAGAAGAAGCACTCTCTTCATGAATGTCCTTTGAACAAAATATTTATATCTGCTACATGTAGCATTTGTGAAAAAGGACACCCTACAGATCAATGCAATTTGTTACCAGAACTCAAAAGTGTCTTTGAAAAATAGTCTCAACCTATGAAAGAACTCAATTTTGTAGGACAAAGACAAGGGGGTAATTTTCTTAAATTTCCATATCATAATGCTTCTCAATTTCCTACACATTGGGGAAATAATCCTTGGTATATGCCATGGTCTACTTCAAATCCACTTCAACAATATTGGAGTCAACCACCATGGGCATATTCCCAAGAGTGGTCTCAACATGGATGGATGAAACAACAATGGAATCAACAACATCCACCATGGTTGCAACCAAAACTATAGGGACATCAATGGGTACAACAACAAAAATTATACAAAGGGCAACAACAGTATCAAAAACAACAACCAAATTTGTTGCCTACTCATACCCATAATTTCTCTCATGGACAACAAAAACAACAAGCAAAACAACCTCTATTTTTAGCTCAACCTGTGGCCAATCCAAATAATGTTAAACAGGCAACCCCTGTATCTATGGTTGAATCAAAAAATACAGCCATAATAAATGTGAGTGACTATGATAACACTCAATTGTGTTCAGGAAAACCACTTCTTGAACCTATTCCACTTATCAATGTAGAAATGGGAGCTGAAGAAAATAAACATGAAAACTCATCTACATTGAAACAACAAAAAAACCAAAAAGAAAAAGAAAATCTCCCACAAGATGACTCATCAAAGAAAGTATCATATCTTGAACAATTTGAAATATCAAAACTAACATCTTTGAAATCAGATTTGATAAAGGAATTAAAACATTTAACTGTTACAATCCCTTTACTTCAAGCTATTAAAGATGTACCAATCATTAATAAGATTGTTCAAGAAATGTGTTTTAAGAAACCAAGAAAAAAAAGAAAGTATATCCTAAAACCATACAAGTAGGTGGAAAATTAGTAGACTTGCTTGCAGGAAAACTTACTCCACCTAAGTATGATTGTCTAGGAAGCCCATGGTTTCTTGAAACATATAAGGAAAATGAAAAGAACATTTCAAATTTGGCCTCCATAGTTGTAAAGGATAATGTAGAAGAGTTGGATTCATCCAAAAAGTTTATTTTTGATGAAAATGTTCTAAATTCAGATTTTAAAGATGAACCAATTATTGTTCAACAATTACTATGGAATGATGAAAAATAAAATCCTGAACATTTGTCACCCATTCCAATACAAAATAATTTTCTTCATTTACCACATGGATGGCATCATCATTTTTCTCATCTTTTCATTGTCATTTATCAAATTTAATTCCTTCAAGAATTTTTTTGATAAAGATACACAAATTTTCCATTCTCTTCTACCACACCATTGCTCTCTTAAATCATTAATGCATAATTTTCCAAAAATCAATTCAATACATCCTGGTATGACACAAATTGAAACACAACCAAAATAAACTTTGAATATCAATAGTTGGTTGACTGATAACCAGGAAGCAAAATTATTTGATGCATTGATCCAACATCCTAATGCTTTACTAACACTTCATACATCTTTAGAAGTTGGCATTGAGTTGTTGTAGGTACAAAACAAGAGAATTTTGCAGTTGAATGCATTGGATGAACTTTGGTTGGAGGCACTTCACCAAACAGAGTTCATTCAACAAAAATGGAAAATGTGGCATGATGATCACATTAAGAGCAGCAAGGATGAACCAGAAGAGTTTGAGAATGGATTTGTTCAACTTTCTTTAGTTGATGATTTAAGGAGGACATTAGTGGTGAATGGACATCATTTACAATTGTACCATAAGCCACTAACAAAGGTGGAATTTGCTCGATATTTCACACAGTCAAACTTGCATATGATAGAAGAGGCTTCCTCTTCTGACAAATATTCCAAATGATCATATTTTTTAATCTTGAAAAAATAAAAAAAAAGAAAAATAAAAAAGAGGAAAAAGAGAAAAAGATGAAAAAAAAGAGAAGAAAAAAAGAAAAAGAGAGAAAAAAAAATTGCAACATAAGGCATGTCCCACAAAATGAGGATACATGAGGACATGCATCAATTTCAGCAAGGAGGAGGAACAATGAAGTCAATACTTCATTTCCAGCAATAAGGAGGTAATGATGACATAAGAAGATTCTTACTGCTCATATGGAAATAAAGGGTGCATCATTGTTGCTGCTTTTAGGAAGAAAAAGATGTTTTCATATAGAAAATATAGATGTGCTTTTTGCAGAATAAGGATTGTTCTTATCCAAATAAAAATGAGAGACATTCTCTCTCATTGAAGCCTCATGAGAGACATTCTCTCTCATTGAAGCACCTAAAAAAAATAGAAAAAAATAGAAGTTGGTTGAAAACCAGAAATGGCAACCTCTTTTGATGATGAAAAAAATGAAAAAAAAAAGAAAAAAAGATGGAAAAAAATGAAAAAAATGAATAATTCAGTAGTGAAAACCTTTTTGGAGGCACTATTGAATTAAGGCTTACATGAAAACCAGTTTTTAGCATATTTTGCCTTGTTGATCTACCCATCATTGTTCCACCATTGTACAAATCTCACACTACACATGTGTCATGTTTATGTTTTCAGATAGCTTGCTAACAATCATCGAAAGTAGCATTTTGTAAGGTGTATGATAAATTTTTAAGATAGTAAGGTATGTGTTTCTTGCATTTAGTCATAGTAAGCATTTAGCATGTAGTGTATGATAATCGGTATTTGGCATAAACTAGTTATAAAATATTGGTAAATTAAAAATGGAACATGTTGTTCAAAATGTCAAGAAACACCCTATCCTACCCTTGGTTGCATGAAAATTTTAGTCTGGTAGCATAACAATAGAGTTGCAAGAAAATTTTAACACATCACTAGTAAAGTGCTTCACAATGTGTAGAATCACAAAATTGCTAAAAAATTGCAGTTGGTTTCAAAATAGCAAGAGAAAAAAAAAATAAAAGTGTAGTTGCAAAAAAATGCAACAACATAGTAAAACTGCAAAATAGAAGCAAAACTGCAAGAATAAAGTAACTAGTAAAAAAATAGGTACACAGTAGCTGAGAAGATCCACCAAAGAGAAGCTGGTTGAAAGAAAAAAAAGTATATTCATTAGTTGTTGCAAGAAATGAGTGAATTAAAAGGAAAATGACACAAACTACAAAATCAACCTACAAATCCTAATTCTGGAAGGAGATAGCAACAATTTTATTTGAATTAGTAGAGTAATTTCTAGAAGGGGAAATACAAGAACACATTCCATAATTACCTCATCAAATTGAGCAAGCCACCCTAGAGCAAGAGCCTGATATTTCTATTTTTACCTTGGTTACTACTGCAACATAACAACAACATGCAAAAAAATAGAGAGTACACCTCTAAAATAAATTGATAAGGGGATCATGGATGCTATAGGGAGTCCACATCAGAGAGAGGATACTCTGGAGATGGGCCAACAATAGTGTTTTCACAAAAAAATTGAAAAAACAAGTCATTTCTGCACTTTCAGATGCATCTTTGGAATGAGCAAAAATTATGCTAAAAAGCCTAGATATAGTGCTAGAGTGAAAAAAGACAAAGTACATCAGAAAGTGAGGTCCCTGAAGCTCAAGAAACCCCAATACAAGTAAGTACATCCCCTCAAAAAGATTCAAAATCAAATTTTTGTCAATTTTGTTTCAAAGGTGCAAACAGCAGAAATAGGCATTCAGGTTGAAATGTTGTCAAAACAGAAAACTCCACCAGTAGTAGTGCATCTGCCAGATATGGTTCCATTAGAAAAACATAATGAGGCTATTGCAAAATGATTCACATGCTACCAAGCCTTTAAGAGGTACCTTGCAGCACTAAAACTTGTGGAAGGGTGGAAAGAGAGACAAAATTGCAGGAATTGTAAAAATTGCAACATTGAAGGATGAAAGTGCAGAAATTAAAGAATTGCAAGTTGAAAATGAAAATTTGAAAAAAATTGCAAGAACAGAACAAAGAGCAGCATAAAAAAATGCAAGAATTATAGAAATTGAAAAAATTGCAGAGTTGCAGAAAAAATGAAATACATGTGCTTAATTACAAAACAATTTCAGATGGTAGGTAATGTGAAATGTTCAGTAATTTTTTAGAAATTACAATAGTTTCATATTTTCAACATCACATTTTTCAAAAATTGTAGTACTTTCAGATTTTTCAACATTTTGAAAAACAATTTCAAAAATTGCAGCATCTTTATCATTTCTCAAAAATTACATAAATTTCTCAAGTGGAAAAGGATGTTGTTCAAAAGGATAAAACTTGCATATTGCTATGGCCTACTAGGATGCATGAGGGCATGCATCAGTTCAACTTTGGGGGGATGATGAGGCCTAGAAATACCTCATTTTTGCACTATGTTTGACATATAAAAACTGCCATGTTACAAAACATAACATAGTTAATTGCCAAATAGTTGATTAAAATATATTATTTGTTAAGTGTTTGCATGATTTTATGTTAGGAGCATTGTACCCTTGTTTCTGACTATTTTCAGCATTTTATGATTATTTTTGCATGATTAGTTAAGTGAAAAATGCATAATAAAAATGGTAGCTGATAAAGAGTGTTGAAGTTTATAACTGCATTATGTTATTTAAATATTCTCCCACCTAAAATGAGTTGTTGAGGTGAAATGGTGCCAAAATAATCTCTGCTGCAAAAACAAGGTATTGATAGGTTTTTGTGCAGCATATAAAAACAGCCAACTGACACATTAAAGGAGCACCTTCAAGTTGTCAAACAAAGCATGGGAAAATGGTTGGAATGTGTTCATGGAGATCAAAGAAGACTTCTGACCCACTTGGATGCATTCCCACATGGTCTAAATGGACAACAATAGGGTATAACAACTATAAGGTAGGGATAGTTGTGCAACATTGTTGCACTGTTAATTAGTGAATAAAATACATAATTTAATTAGCAGTATGATGTGTGTTGATGTCTATCACTTCATAATGATGTTTGAATACTTTTCCTACCTTCCAAATGGTTTGAATTGCAATTTGGTGCCAAATTCCTAAGACTATGTAGAAAACTAGAAACAGTAGGTGATAGTCCATACAAATTCCAACCACCTATCACTATGAAGGAAGGCATGGAATTTGTCAACTAAATATGAGGAAAACGCTTGGAAATAGTTGAGGGAGGTTAGGAATGACTCCTCCACCTGGCATCACTTCCACGCAGTCCAAATGGGAGCAACAAGACAAAAAGGCTAAAATGCAGGAACAGTTGGAAAATGCATACAAAAACCAGAATTGTGCAATTATTAAGGAAGTCATGGAATTTGTCAACATAAATGGGAGGCAACGGTTGGAAATGATTGCTAAGGGATAGGAGATATGTCCCATCCACTTGAAACCACTTTATTACCCATTTTAGTTGCAACTGAGCGCAAAGTATATTTCTGTTGTTGATATTTCGAAGAAGCTTCAGAATGAAAGGGGAAAAAGGTATATTTTAGACCAAACGAGGTGGATAGCACCCAATTCGATCGGGAAAATATATTTTGATATGGGGACAGGTGTAAAAGACTACTTCCAACCTTTTCCACCTCATTTCCATCATTGTGGATGCATCAAAGGACCAATGAGCATTCACTACAATAGTTTTGTCCTGATTTAGACTAAGTCAATTTTAGAGTTGATAGGAAATCATTAATAAACAACAATGCAGCTAATATTGAGCACGAGGTATATGTAATAGAATAGTATAAATAATTGATCTCCCTTATTGGTTGAGCTAATAGGAAATAGTAGAAGCAGATAGGAATTATAGTGGATAGTAGAGTGTTATTTTGTGAGCATTGTAACATGTTTTAACAGTCAATAAAGTGCAGTCTTTTTGTCATATTTTGTTTATGAGTGAGTGTGAGTTTTAAGTAGCTAAGAAGCACTTCCTTACCTTCTTATGGATCAGAAAGCAAGGGCCACTTTCAGGCCTGGAAGGAGGACTAATTAATGATAGGTTTTTTGATATCTTTGTTGCAATAGTTTTAGCAGAATGCTTGTCAATTCTTGTTTGTTGTTAATTAAGTAGACTAACCTGTGTTTTGAATTGATTCCCTATTTTCAATTGTGATTTCATGTGTGTGTGTCAGCTGAAAATTAGTTTAGACTTGTAGTTCCCCTATTTTCCTATTCTTGCAATTTGATAAATAGCATAAATTTGTAGTTACTCTATTTTCCCCTATTTTTCTTATTTTAGCAATTGTACCAAGTTTTCAACAATTTTATTTTATTGTCAGCCACTACAGTAGAAGCTTAACAACCTTCTGTAGTAGGACACTGACTCTTGTTTTAGCATGAGTGTTTCCTTTTCAAGCATCATTTCAATTTATTTTAATTATGCAATGTAATTTAGGATTTGATTCAACAACATTTACATTTCTGTAATTTCATTTCTTACAACTGTAGTTAGATTTCAATTTTAGGTCTTAGAAGTAGTTTTCAATTTATGCAAGTTAAATAGTTTCCATTCAACATATTAGGTTTAGTGTGACACCAAAAAGGCTAAACCAACATCTGTTTCACCGAATAAATGCTTGTGAATTGAATGCCTAAATTGTAATCTGCCCAAACCTTCTATCGTAGACAGCCTTGGACACCACCCCGGATTTGACAAATATTGAAAATTAAATTATGAAAATAATGACACTCATTAATCAAAGTGAGAAGATGTAATCTTAGTGCATTAAAAGTGAAAAACTTGTACTATTACACTACGCTTACAAGAAATTAGTTTTGTGTTCTTGAAGGGCACAAAATTTTATTTGTATCAAGTGTCTAAAGAAACTGTTAAAGTACAAAAATCTGCAACTCATAGTGGCCTAAAGAAGCCACCCAAAAAGGTTAGAATCCTCCAAAACCTAGAGAAGAACATAACTAACCAAAAATAGAAATAGAAGCTTTAAAGAATGAGACTTGGTGAGTCTCAAATCCAAAAGCAATAAAGGATTGAATGAAAGAAAAGAATTGCAAAAAATAAAAAGCTTCTATCTATTGTTTAATAAGCTTGGAATTAATATCTAAGTGTCCAAGCAAAAAGGGGGAAGCTTTCTCCTTGTAAAATACAACCTCAAAACCCTTGTATTGCAGGAGAAAAATATGCTAAAAAATCAGAGTTTTTGATCTGAAATATGAGTGCAAAAAAAGGTGCATCAAAGGAAATTTATGTACACACTATTAGTAAATCTTATAGCACCATTTAAATATGGTTTTTATAGTCTAAAAACATATTTGAATCTGCCCAAAAAGAGACAATAAACACAGGAAAAACATCCAAAAAAATGTTGAATGTGAGCACTCTTCCCAAGCTATAGAAGTCACTCAAAGGAGCTCATCATATACACTTGAACCTATAGAAGACACAACATAAGAGAATATCAAGTAGTGTACAAAGCAGAAGATAAAGCATAGGAGAAGATCAAGCAGTGTACAAAGCAGAAGATAAAGCAAATGAACGTCAAAGGAAAGGAGCATTCGTATCAAAGCATTTCTACCATTAGTAGATGTTAACAATGGAGTAAAGCATTAAGGAGTATTAATCCAAACGATGCCATTTGGACTCCACTCAAGGGAAACAAAAGCTACTCCATATCTCTATAAAAGCTCCACCACATCTCCACCATAGCTCAACCATTAGCTGGAGATACTTGAGCATCTACGTAAAAAAACAAGGATTAAGGTGGAAAATGCAATGGAGAGTCTTCATATAATCATTGATAGAAAGAAAGGCATGTAGCTACCACTTGTGATGTTTTGAAAGATACTCTATAATGCTCACAAAGAAGACGTTACATTTCTTAGCACCCATACTCTAAAATAGTGGAGTTACACATAGCTTGACATACATTACAAGAAAGATAGCTTAGAGACATTCAGGAAGGAGTGTTACTTAGACACTGCTCAAGAAATAATCAAAAAAATATTTTCAACTCAATAGTGACACTTTTCACGAGTAGAGGAGTGAGTTTCACACCTCCACCAACCAAATTAGAGCTTGCATGAGCATTTAGAAACTCATATAGTGACACTTGCCACTCCTATCTTGTATTAAATATGGGTTGGACTTTGGAAAGGAAGCGCAACAATTGGAAACATCACAAGTAGCAGTGGAAGCTACTCGATAGATCAACGGTAGACACTCAGCAAGATTTTAGGTTCTACATAGGATATCGATGGCAGATGCTCGACAACTATTCAAGCATGATTCGTTAGAGTGACGATAGACGTTTAGCACCAATTCGAATGTGATTCGGTAGGGATCCAAAGCAATACGGGTACAATCTAAAAATTATTGGTCAACCATCATTCATGGAGTGCATTAAAGCGATAATCCACACTCAAGAAGGAGATTTTATAGCCACATTCACCCAAAATAATAAAGGTACAAAATATTAATTCAATTTGCTTTCAATTTCAAAAAGGGAGTTATAAGGTTATAAGATAAGGCTAATATAAATTATAAATCAATCTTTATTTGAAAGGAAAACTTAGGGAATTAATATAATATTTGTAAAAAATATAACTTAGGAGAAATAAGGGATTCTACTAGGAATTAATCCATTTAAATTTTACAAATATTAATGTGTTCTATTTTTCCAAATTTGGGAGTGATAAGGGTTACAACTTCAAACTAGTCTTTTGGAAATTATAAACACCTGAATAAAATTCCTAAGGGTTTCAAAAAGGGGTTTTTAAAAACTTTTATCAAAGTTGGAAATTTATTTTCTTGTCTCAGAAAATTTCTCCTTAGGGACAAAATAAATCCAACATTAAAACCTCTTCAAAATTGAAAAGTGCTTAGTTCAATAGGAGTATTAAGAAGACTAAGAAGTTGATTTTTGATTCTTACAAATTTGTACAAAATCAACCAAAAATTGAACTATATCTTGCAAAAGCACTATAGAATACTTCAAAATATAACTAGGGATACATAAGGAAGCCTACAGATCCAAGGATTGATATGAGGAAGATTTAAATGGCATCAAACAAATTATTCCTAGCAGAATCTCAACTACTCAAGGGGTAAATTATTTCTCTTGGAAAATAAAGTGAAAGCAATCTTAGTATATGAAAAACTTTGGGATGTTGTCAAAGGGAAAACACAGAGACCTACTACATGTGAAACTGAAATCCTAAAGTTTGAAGAAAATGACTCAAAAGCATTAATGATAATAAATTTTACTATCACTGATGAGATTCAACCATTTATCAGTTCATCCAAAACTTCTTCAGATGCATGGAAAAGTCTAGAAAATATATTTGAACGGAAGAATAAGGTGACTATACTTCATCTCCATACTCAACTTGACTCTCTAAAGATGAATAGTGGAGAAAGCATTGAACTATTCCTAAGGAAGGTTGCAGATATTAAAGGTAAACTATTGACCTTAGGAGAATCATTTAAGGATGAACTTCTCACTCAAGTAACCATGAGAGCACTTCCAGATAGTTATAAATATTTGGTCACATCTTTACAGGTTCTAAGTAAAGATACCTCTTTTGATGATCTAGTCAATATACTTAAAGAATATGAAGTAGAAAATATTGTGAAATATGAATTGACTAACATTGCATTAGAATCAAAAGATAATCCATAGGGAAATATTGCATCTTTAGCAAGAGGACAAAAAACAAGATATTGTCAGATATGCAGAAAGAAAGGTCATAATACCAACTATTGTAGATATAATTGTAAAATTTGAAAGCAATAAAATCAAATGCATGGTTGAAATCCTTTTAAATATCAACAATATCAAAGGAACCCTTATCAATAGCAATTTCAGTGACCAACCAATTATCCTCAACTAGAACATCAGAAGAGAAATCAGAAGGGACACTTGGTATAGAGGATAGAAGAAATTGAAGAACTGGAAGAACCCACAGATACCTATGAGGTGAAATTTGTATCAGCAAATGCTACATATTATAAATACTAATCATTTGCTTGAACAGGTTATAAATAATGCAACAGAAGATCATGAGGAAGAATAAGAAGATCCATATTGAATATTGAAGTCTTCAATACCCAAATAATGTAATACAGGGGGTGTTAGAAATAAAGTATATTCCATCATTTGGGTTATGTAAATGTATCTTCCAAAGTACATACTTAGATTAATTTAGGGGCAAGTTATCTAGTTACTTCATGCAATGTAATAAGTGCACAAGTGTCAATGTGCAAGTTGTCCCTTGCACAACTAGATAGAGTGTTGGCCAAGTATTTTATTTTACCTATATAAGGATGGCCTCATAGATAGATAGACATATAGAGTGATAGATCATAGATAGAGATCCAGGAGACATAGTGTAGAATAGTGTGTGACACCATCCATTGGTGATGGATTCAATGTAGTTAAGTAGCTTTATATTGGAATGTTTATTTCCTACATAGCTACATTGTAATATTTTATATTTCAGTCATATATCAGATTTACTTTCTTTCATATTGTTCTGCATCTCGTGATTATTATCTCTCCATGTTTGTTGCATCAAAGGCTAATAGATTTGCTAATTCTAATGAGATCCTATAGAACTCATTATTGCTTAACAAAAGAAATGCACATCATATAGAACACAATATGTGATGGGATATCTATAGGCACCAAAAGATCTTCAGTCAAAGAGAATTAAATTAAACTCAAACCAGTAATAATATAATCGATGATAAGGGGTATTTATACCCAAGTATTTGATACCTTTAGTTCAACGTTTCAAGACTAACCTTCAAGAATACAATGATAAAAAAATAATAACAATTTACATTTTTCAAGGTTTACAAGGACCCAAAGGTTAATTATAATAAATAGTCAGCCAAGTCTACAAGAAAAGCTTAACATCACCACATATTCCAACAATAGATATGGAGAGTAAAAGGAGGATACTAAGGTGATAGGTTTTGGTAAGCCCATTATTGATTAAGAGGTGGTTGAATATTCTATTGTGGAGGGGTATATTTCAACTTATCTATAGGAATTATTGGTCCTGAGGAGATGGACCTTGCATATTTTGTTGTGCTTGGTTGGCTAGAGGTTGTGTACCATAAGTCATATGATAGTTATAAAGTTAATGTATGAATAGTGGGTTATTCATGAGGTTAATTACGTCAATTGATACCTGGTATAAGAGATTATTGTGTCACCATGGAAGCCTAACTATACCAAGTTAGGGTTACTGAGTAACTCATTTGCTAACTTAAGTAGCCAATTTGTAGTGGCATGAAGCCTTGGTTAACTTGATCAAGCATGGAATTCTTTTCTTTTGATGATACAAGATTGGATACACAAACCTCTTTGTACTTGCCTTCTTGATGCACCCACACAATATTTCGTTCTTTTTTCTTTCCTTTAGTATACTTTCATTGATACACAATGATGTCCAGTATTTTATGCTCTTTTTCTATTTTGTAATTTTGAGGTTATGCATTCATAGGCTTGTTCTTGCAAAGACAAAATTTTAGAATCAAAACCTATAAAATATTTAAAGTTTTCAAAAATAAAAAATTTTGTTAATTGATTGATTTTATTACAATCATAGGTGATTTACTAGTAGGACATAGTTTTACAATATGCTATAGAAATTAGCAATTCACTCAAAAATCGAATGATTTTCTTGTTTAGCTAAACTTTGAAAATTTTACAGAAAGAGAAGGTTGGCTAATCAAATCGCTTAGAGAAAATCACCTTCAAGACTAGAGTGAATCACCTTCTCGTCAAGGAGAGAGAAGAACTTATCTTTCTTAGTGATTCACTATCTAGACCTCAAGTGAATTACTTTTGAGATCTGACTTGGAAAATTTTCACCATTTTAGAGCAAATTGCTCACTTAATCGAGTAAATTGTTGCTTATTTTATACTTATAAAACTCAATTCAAAACTTGTCTTAAGTGCTCTTGTATATGGTAGGCACATATACAAGGTCTTATTCAAGTTTTTAAATCTTACTTGGATGTTTTCAAAGTCATCTTTCCAAAAAAAAAAATTGAATCTCGTGTCAAAGTCATTATTCACAGAGAACCTATAAAATTCAAGCACAAATAACAAAAAAGTGGTAGAATTTCAAGTAAAACGAGGTTTGGAACTAGAAAAATTAATAGAAACATTTTGAATTCATCCTATGGAAATGAATATCAAATCAAATTATTTTCTTGTTGAGTCAAGCGAATCGCTCATTTTCAGCAAATTTCAAAGTTGTTCAAAATAAAGTGAATCACTTGCAAAATCAGACTCGGTGAGAATTTTCTTTGATTTTGAGCAATCACTCTATTTTTGATGGATGTGTATTTGGATATGAAAATCAATATAAATTCATAAAAATAGGGTTGGTCCCATCAGGCATGCCATAAACTATTTTGATTTAGAGAATTGTCTTGACTTTTGATTTAGGTTTTGTGCCCACAAATTCAAGTTTCAACAAGGTTGGATGGATTTTCCAAATGCGTACCCCAAATTTCAAATTAAGGTTGACTCCCTACTATCCTTGTATAGATATCTAATATAAACTAACTACTTTGCATGTAAATTAAATGCATGGAAGAAAATACATAAAAGTAAAGTGTAGAAATAAATTGTATAAAAATAAGTGCAAAAAGTAAATTTGTGAGGTTTAGAGTGCAATAAATAAAATCAAATATGGTTGTTACACCATAAGAATGATGGCATATAATTATTCAACACACGATAAATTGAATAACATCAATGTCCACCCATTCATTTTATTATGAAAGTGATAAGTGAATGACAAGATGGACTAGAAGGGTTGTGCCCAATCATCACATACTTAGCAAACCAAGAGGGTGGTACCATAAATGGAATGCATAAATACTTGTCAATTTTCATCGAACTTCATGATTCCAAAGCACAATATTATTTTTATAAAGTGTAGCTCTAAATTCTCATGGCCAAAAGATAGTTACAATGAGGTTGCTAGGCCCCTATTTACAGAAGAATTTTATCCCTGAGTTACCTATGGTGAAAACAATTATTCCTAGAAAAATTTAATATTTTGGTTTAGCAAAATGTTGCACTTTTAAATGTTGCATACCTCTAATACACTTAGGATGCTCCAAAAATGGCTAGTATGACAAAGAATACCAAAAAAATTAAATTTTTGAAATATTTTACCCATAATCCATGCTAATTATTACCTTTGGACTTCTCCTATAGATTCACTCTTATTTTTTGAGTGATTTAGTTCCTTTTGGAAAGCAATATTGTCACCTTTTCTGAGCTTATCACCCCCTTTGGGCAAATCAACACCTTTGTTAAGTGAATCACTCCTCCAAGCCAATAAACAAATTTTACAGGTGAATTGACACTTTATCAAAAATAAGCCAAATTTTGAAATTTTGTGTATTTTCCTACCATCTAGCCTCTTGCTACTGTTTTTCACTTCAAAAATTAAAAGAAATGGCAAAGGTAGTGCTAAGGTACTATAGTAATCTAAATACCCAAAAAATAGTGTAGTGACCCTAAATTTGTTATCTAAAATTATTAGTAATCCATATCCTCATATCTTGAATCATGGAGAAAGAAATCCTTAATATGATAATATCATTGATTTATAGCACAATAAAAAATATCTCACCATCTTTATGATTGATGTAAAAAATCATGATCCACCTTGTTGTGAGAAAATCCACACTTCAAAAAAATAAGGTTGAATCCCCCAGTCTTTGAATTAAGGTTAACTCCTTGCTATCCTTTTATGGATCTCCAATATAAACTAATTACTTTGCATGTAAATTAAATACATGGAAGGAAATACATAAAAGTAAAGTGTAGAAATAAATTGTATAAAAGCAAAGTGCAAAAAGTAAATTTGTGAAGTTTAAGGTGCAAGAAATAAAAGCAAATATGGTTGTTACACCATATGAAGGATAGCATACAATCAGTCAACACATAATAAATTGAATAATATCAATTTCCACCCATTCATTTGATTATAAATTGATAAGTGAATAACAATATGGGCTAGAAGGGTTATGCCCAATCATCACATACTTAGTAAACCAAGAGGGTGGTGCCACAAATGGAATGCATAAAGACTTGTCAATTTTCCTAGAACTTCATAAGTACAAAGCACAATGTTGGTTCTATTGATTGTAGCTCCTAATTCTCATGTACAAATGATAGTTACAATAAATTTGCTAGGCCCATATTTATAGCATAAGTTTATCCTTGAGTTACTTAGGGTGAAAACAATTACTCCTAGAAAAATTAAATATTTTAGTTTACCAAAATGTTGCACATTTAAATGTTACATACCTCTAATACACTTAGGAGGTTCCAAAAATGGTTAGTATGATTAAAAAATACCAAAAAAATCACTTTTTGAAAGATTTTCCCCATAATCCATGCTAATTTTTACCTTTGCGCTTCTCCAATAGATTCACTCATATTTGTTGAGTGATTCACTCCTTTTGGAAATCAAATTTGTCACCTTTATTGAGCAAATCACCCCCTTTGAGAAAATCAGCACCTTTGTTAAGTGAATCACTCCTCCAAGATAATCAATAAATTTTACAAGTAAATTGACACTATCAAAATTAAGCCAAATTTTGAACTTTTGTGTATTTTCCTACCATCTAGCATCTTGCTACTATTTTTCACTTCTAAAATGGACAAATTTTGGAAAAGGTAGTATTGAGGTACTATAGTAATCTAAATGCCCAAAAAATAGTGTAGTAACCCTAAATTTTTCATCTAAAATTATTGGTAATCCATATCCTCATATATTGAATTATCAATATATAGCACAATAAATAATATCTCACCATCTTGATGCTTGTGTAAAACATCATGATCCAGCTTGCTATGATAAAATCCACACTTCAAAAATTATAAATCTTCTTATACCAAGCACAAGGTGGATCCTTAACCCTATACATAAATTCCTAATTTTACAAACCAAGGGTGTATGACCATTTGAACAAAATCTTAGTCATTAAATATTTATATATATGGAGTCCATGAATAAAAATACTCTCTACATCCATATTATAAAATTTCTAATGGTAGAAGCAATAAGAGAAAGAATTATACAAATGAATTCAATGCAAGCAATAGAAGTAAAGTATCATTATAATCATATCTTATTTGAGAAAATACTTTGATAATAAGAGGAACCTTATGCATTCAATTTGACTAAAAATATACTTGGTTTTATAAACCTATATGCAACTAATGATGCTTATCCTCATGCAAGGAAATCAACTCCCGATTTTAATTATTCACTATAGAATTATATTACACTTGCATAGTTGCCTCCCACTCATGGCATCACTTAGGTGGATTATATGTTAAGGGGCTTTTAATAATATTTTTATTGAATAATAGTATTTGTGTCTTATAAAGTATTTCTAACCCACTTTTGTATGGGATGATATATAGGATAGGAGGCTCAAGAGGCAAAAACTAATTAGTAGAAGCCATATTGAGAAGTGAACAATTCCTAGAATCATAAGAACCCCAACAAAATATCATAAATAGGATTATTTAGAGGAAGAATATATTTCTTGAAATAATAAAAGTAAGTGCAATAAAATCATCTCAAGTGGTTAAATAAATGGAGTTTGAAGAAGAGGATAGATTATTACAACCCAATTGAGAGAAACATTAATAATAATAGTATATGATGAAGAGGAATCAATTAAAAAAAATTGAAGAAATATCCAAAGACATGGTAGGATATGAATCATCAATATGAACATCATTCTTGGTAATAACCTTATGGATATTGGCATCATAAATTTGATAGTATTTCAAAAACGTTATTATACCCCATGAAAATGCATCTATGACCCTTTTATTGAAGCTTGTTCCATAATTCAATAGGAATGTGATCCCCAAGAAACTTTCCAAAATACTGTGAAGTGAAAAACCAAAGGCTTGTCCTATCAATAACTTAAAAGGTGGAATACCCTTAACAATAGATGTATTCATTTTATTGATTATATATACTACACAATAAATAAATTATACCCAAATTATAATATCAACGTAATAATAATGAAGTATACAATACACCATCTCCATAATGGTCCTAATTTTTTATTAATATTATCTTTTATTTTAGGTTATAACATATTGTATGTTACCAATAAATAACATGGAACATCAAAAAATCCTAAAAACCTAATGATAATAATATCTTTACTATGATTTATCGTCAAGTATTTCATCTTCCTTTATCATTTATTTTCCACTAGGGATTTAAAATTCGTGAACTCTACAATCCCTATGTTTTTAATATGATAATTAAACCTTAACCAACCTAGTAAAATTATTGGTAATTGTGAAAAAGTAATATTTATATTCTATATATTAAGCTACCATAAGGTTGAAAATATCATTGTGCAACAACTCCAAAGGATAGGAGGTTTTCCTATCTTTGTTCTTAGGAAAGGAATCTTAATGGTGCTTCTATAATACATAACCTTCACAAAATACTAGTTCTAGATTAATCATTCAAAGTCTTCCAACCATGTGAAGACAACTCATATACCTCAAGGATCTGAAACTAGTGTACCCTAAATGTCGATGTCAAAAGTCACTAGTTATATTAGCTTTATCCACCATAGCAATAAAATCCTTCTATTTTAAATATGAATCCAAAGTAGAATAAATTGTGTATATATGATCATTATTATCACAATACTTTGAACCTAACCCTAAAGCCATTATCAATTTTCTTGTAACCTATTGATTTAGTCAATGCTCTACCTCATTAATATGAGTAACATGGGATATAAAAATATATTGAGACCAACTCCTAGAAATGATCTCTTCAAACTTGGTGATATCAACAATGATATCACAACATCCCAAAACTTATGAGGTAGAGTAATGTCTAGTAGAAACTACCATCATTGTGTAGGTAATTATAATTGAAGAGAAGATATTGATTGCTATCCATCTACCTTATGGATTGAAAATTTGTAATCCACTCTTTAGAATAGATTTTTAGGTAAATTTGAATTCTCAAAATTTTCCTCAATATTTTGGAGTATGTAAGGTATTTCGTAAAACAATAATAATAATTATCATAGTACCCATAAGTGACTCTTTGCTCTTGGGCTTTTCTCTGTCTAGATTTTGAAATATCTTTCGTATGGGCATGTTTAATAGCAAGATCACCACAATTTCTAAGAGCAACTTGAAAATGCACCAAGAATATAATATAATCAAGGGTTAGAGGGTCCATTAATAAATAAGCAAACATGACAAATAAGGGAAATCATCTTGTACTAAAAATATGGGTTGGTTAGAAAAGTCTAGAATAATTTGGGATCCTTTTTTATTTATGCTCATGGAAGTCATAATATTTTCTATCAAATATCTAACCATCGTAATTTATGCTTCATTTTTATCAAATATCCCAACTTAAGAGTAGCATGCTCAATCACCAAATGACTCAACTTCATAGTGTTTACCTTCCCAAATTTGCTCTTCAATTTCATGTTGAAGTTTATTACATTAATCGGTACCTTGCAAGTACATTATAAGAACTTTGTAATGTATTTTGTAAATATGTGGTGTGAAGGAGTCTTGTAAATAGTTATCATTTAGTGATCATTAGGTGGTTATTAAAGAGTCGATAGATATATTTATGTTACTAGAAATATGAAAATTTATATATTTTAGGAGTTTAGGAGATGAAGAGTTTGTTGAAGTTGAAAGGTAAAGTCTTTATAAAGGCTATATGTAGAACAAGAATATGATATGTCGATGAAAAAAATTTAATACTTCAATGGTACTAGAATACTTAGTTTATGATTTGTGCAAATATAGTAAGTTTTTCTATTTGCTTGAATAGTTGTGTATATCATTGTGTGATAAATTTAATCTTGATATATTATGTGAAAATGGCTTATATGCTAATTATTGTCATATCTGGATGCATCGATCTATTGGGGTAGAAGCCTGATGTAACTAAGACACCTACACCTTGCATAGAACAACACAATAGGAAGATTCATAAGCAATAAAATCACCTACAAAGCAATCTCCAAGGTTTTATCGAGGTTTGTGCCTCATTGTATCAATCTTTGATGTACAAAGGCCTTCACGATCTTAGGCCTATTTTTCTTGGGGGGTTATAAGGAAAGAAAATTGCAATGAAAGTAAAAAATGACATAATCATAAAGGAATAGGAAAGTAAACTTTGCAAAAAATAAAACCTAAGCTATAGGGAAATTGTGCTAATATTAGAGTCCCCTTCTTGAATTCCTAAAACAAATTGAAATGAACACATTCACCACAATCTAATAGCTAGAAAGTGAACATAGTGAATTTTGCATGACCCAAAATTGGAAACACACTAAAGAAGTAGGACAGAGAGAAATTAGTCATAGCTTCCATTCATGTGCAGGAATGATTACAAGGTATGCATATTGAAAAGGCTCGATGCTTCTTAGACAGTGGCTCAAGGTTCAAGCTCTACTCATTACAATCAAGAAGAGAGGGTGAGAGAAAGAGAGATATAATGCATGAGTGGGTAGGTTCCAATGCCTTTACAATGCACATACAAGCATGTTTATAGGTCAATATGATGGTTCTTTTCCCTCAAAAGCTTATGCAAAAATTTTATAAATATTTTCTACTCTACAGCCAAAATCCTTTTGCAATTAGAATTGGTAGCTTCAATATATTTGGATCTAGGGCCATTAATTATGGAGGCTTTGGGATCCTTAGATAAAGGATCATCTTTGACATGTTTGGTTGTTTTTGCATTAGGGAGGTTGTGAAATTAAAATTTTGCTAGATCTCCTCTAGAAACCCCTACTTGTTAACATAGTGGACAAGGCCTCTCTAATTGGCATGAGATGGAAGAGTATGCTTACCCATGTGATAGGTGGCCATTGTATTGATATGTAGATGGTTTTAATAGTCTAGGATATAAAATTCAATCTCAATGGTCAATGGTGGGTATTTTTGTAAGTTACCTTTTATGTTGTCTTCTTGTGTATACAAGTGATTTCCATGTGTCCTTGGTTGGTGTTGGGGTCTATTTTGACCAATGGTAGTCCTTATCTAACTATGCCTAAGTACTTGCTTCTTTCTACTTAATACTGATTGTCCTGGCCCACATTATAGTGGGTCTTCTCTCTTCTTTATTTTTACCTATCAGAGGATTAGTGTGAGTTATTGGATGAGAAAATTTATAGACTGTGGATCTCGACACCCTCAAGTTGTTGGTCTTGGACAAAAAAATGGGCGTTGACCATTGATTTGAGATCCAATAATTGGTATGGCTTCAGATATAATTTATCTTTCTCTCAATGCCCCTTCTTTCGATTGAAGCTAGGATGTGCCTCTCAACTACCTTCATCAGAAAATTTTGCTTTCGACTAGATTTTCCTTGAGTGAAGCAGGACTATAGGAAAATATTTCCTATAATATTGGTGGCTCCCAAGGATCTTCAGCCTATTGAGGAGATTGAACCTCAAATTATTTGCCTTGTCCTTGGGCATGGAGTCAAAATTGGAAAATGGAAAGATAACAAAAATACATAATCACATAAGGAAAGAAAAATTGAGAAGGGAATAAGGAAGATTACTACCTTAGGCTTAGGATCCTTGGGTAGGACATTGCCTTTGGATTGTGTATGCACAAAATCTTTCACAAAGTTTCTAAGCAATTTTAAGCTTGGGATGATTATTTCTAGACTAGCTTTTGGTTTACCTTCTTGAATGTCCCCTGGTCTGGTGAATGTCACTTTTGTTGCTTCCATTATTTGTGTAGACATTAAAAATTGACCTACATCAATTTTTATTAATTCTCCCTCATGCATTAGCTTAAACATTTATTGCTTCAAAAATTAAGGTCATCTTTGACATGAATTTTCACGACCAAATCATCTACCACCGCCATTGGATTGGACTCAAAAAGAGCCTTTTGATCATTTCCTCCAAATTTCCTCTAATTCTTCTCAATTTCCTCCAAAATATCTAATACTTCGTCTAAAGTCACATATTTCCTTTAATTTATTCTTAATATTTTTAAATATCCTTCTAATACTCTTAGCTTCTTCTAATTCTCTCTAATTCCTTTTTAATTTCCCTAAGTTCACTATTCACTGTTCACTGTACACTGTACATTGTTCACTGTACACTATTCAAGGATCACTATACATTGTTCACTGTTCACTATTCATTGCGCACTATTCATTATTTTTAAATTCAAAGAAGAATGTGTCATTTTCAAAATGGCATTAGCCCACTTTCAAAGTGGCATATTATTTAATTATTTTCATTAATCCATTTTCAAATAACATGTTCTATTTCCAAGGGGGCATGTTATTTCAAAGTTCATTTTCAAAGTAACATGTTTCATTTTCAAAATAGCATGTTACTCCATTAGCCCACTTTCAAAGTGGCATATTATTTTATTATTTTTGTTAAGTCCATTTTCAAACTAACATGTTTCATTTTCAAAATAACATGTTACTTCATTAGCCCACTTTCAAAGTGGCATATTATTTAATTATTCTCATTAACCCATTTTCAAAATAGCATGTTCTATTTTCAAGGGGGTATGTTATTTCAAAGTTCATCTTCAAAATAGCATTTTCCATTTTCAAAAATGGCATGTTACTTCATGATCCATTTTCAAAATAATATGCTTCATTTTCAAAATGGCATGTTACTTCTTTAACCCACTTTCAAAGTGGCATATTATTTTAGTATTTTTGTTAACTTAGAATGTTCCATTTTGAAAGTGGCATATTACTTCAAATTCCATTTTCAAAGTAGCATGTTCCATTTTCAAAAATGGCATGTTACTTCATGATCCATTTTTAAAATAATATGCTTCATTTTCAAAATGGCATGTTACTTCTTTAACCCACTTTCAAAGTGGCATATTATTTTAGTATTTTTGTTAACTTAGAATGTTCCATTTTGAAAGTGGCATGTTACTTCAAAGTCCATTTTCAAAATAGCATGGTCCATTTTCAAAGAAACATGTTACTTCACATGATCCATTTTCAAAGTGGCATGTTATTTTCCACCAAAGTTGGTGGATAATATTTTATTCCATTTTTTAATTCAATCTACTTTCCCTCTCTCCCAAGGTCATGAAAAAACTATAAATAGAGCCCTTGGGATAGCCTCATGAACTAAGTTTTTCAAGCACTAAAAATCTACAGGTTTTCTTCAAGCTTTCAAGTCTCCAAGCAAATGATCTCAAAGGAATCATCAACATCTTCTTAGGCATCTTGAAGAAGTCATCATCAAGTTATTATCAAGAGAGGAAGAGAGTCAACTTGGTTGTGCTCTTCCACCCTATATCATTTCATCTTGATTCATTTAGTTTATACATTTTTTTATTTTTGAATCACATTATTTCATATATCCTTTTTAGTTCCTTAATTTCCACATTAACCTTGTATAGTTTATTTATCTTACTATCATTCTTAACATTTATTTATATTGTTAGTTCATATTCACCTTGCTCTTTAATACAATTATTGCATAAATATTATCACTAACGGGGTTCCTATTCCGTGTATGCTCTTCCCATCGACTTCGTGTGATCTTGGGAATCAAAAGCGGGTAGATCCCTAAGGTTAAAGAACATCATCATAATCATAATTTTTTTTTCTTTTACTTATCACATTAAAAAGGGATTCTTATTTTGTGTAAGCTCTTCCCTTGCACTCTGTGTTATCTTGGGAATCAAAAGTGAGTAGATCCCTAAGGTTAATGAATATCATCAAGGTCATAATTTTCTTTTGTCAATCACATTAAAAGGGGTTCTTATTCTGTGTATGGTCTTCCCTTGCACTTCGTGTGAACTTGGGAATCAAAAATGGGTAAGTTCCCTAAGGTTAACAAGGAATATAATCATCTATTAGCATCTTAATTTCCTACTTTTGTATGTCCACCCAAAAGTTCAATACTTATTTTATTTTTATAAGTTCAGCTAAAATAACCAAGGGGGCTTGACTGCTACAATCTCGATCATATAGCAGCCTATGCAGGCCCCCAAATACTAATCTAAATTTTTAAGTGTTTATTAGATTATCTTGCATGAACAAGTATTTTTACCTTGCTCTTTTTATCCAATGATGTAGAAATACTTGTTCCTGCAAGATAATCTAATAAACACTTAAAAATTTAGATTAGTATTTGGGGGCCTGCATAGGCCGTTATATGACCGAGATTGCAGCAGTCAAGCCCCCTTGGTTCTTTTAGCTGACCTTGTAAAAATAAAATAAGTATTGAACTTTTCGGTGGACATACAAAAGTAGGAAATTAAGATGCTAATAGATGATTATATTCCTTGTTAACCTTAGGGGATTTACCCATTTTTTATTCCCAATTTCACACGAAGTGCAAGGGAATAGCATACATGGAATAAGAACCCCTTTTAATGTGATTGGCAAAAGAAATTTATGACCTTGGTGATATTCATTAACCATAGGGATCTACTCGCTTTTGATTCCCAAGATCACACGGAGTGCAAGGGAAGAGCATACACAAAATAAGAATCTCTTTTTAATGTGATAAGTAAAAGAAAAAAAAAATATGATTATGATGATGTTCTTTAACCTTAGGGATCTACCCTCTTTTGATTCCCAAGATCACACGAAGTGCATGGGAAGAGCATACACGGAATAGGAACCCCGTTAGTGATAATATTTATGTAATAATTGTATTAAAGAGCAAGGTGAATATGAACTAACAATATAAATAAATGTTAAGAATGATAGTAATATAAATAAACTATACAAGGTTAATGTGGAAATTAAGGAACTAAAAAGGATCTATGAAATAATGTGATTCAAAAATAAAAATATGTATAAACTAAATGAATCAAGATGAAATGATAGAGGGTGGAAGAGCACAACCAAGTTGACTCTCTTCCTCTCTTGATAAGAACTTGATGATGACTTCCTCAAGATGCCTAAGAAGATGTTGATGATTCCTTTGAGATCCTTTGCTTGGAGACTTGAAAGCTTGAAGAAAACCTGCAGAGTTTTAGTGCTTGAGAAAACTTGGTTCATGAGGCTATCCCAAGGGCTCTATTTATAGTTTTTTTACGACCTTTGGAGAGAGGAAAAGTAGATTTAATTAAAAAATGGAATAAAATATTATCCACCAACTTTGGTGGAAAATAACATGCCACTTTGAAAATGGATCATGTGAAGTAACATGTTTCTTTGAAAATGGACCATGCTATTTTGAAAATGGACTTTGAAGTAACATGCCACTTTCAAAATGGAACATTCTAAGTTAACAAAAATACTAAAATAATATGCCACTTTGAAAGTGGGTTAAATAAGTAACATGCCATTTTGAAAATGAAGCATATTATTTTGAAAATGGATCATGAAGTAACATGTCATTTTTGAAAATGGAACATGCTACTTTGAAAATGGACTTTGAAGTAACATGCCACTTTCAAAATGGAACATTCTAAGTTAATAAAAATACTAAAATAATATGCCACTTTAAAAGTGGGTTAAAGAAGTAACATGCCATTTTGAAAATAAAGCATATTATTTTGAAAATGGATCATGAAGTAACATGCCTTTTTGAAAATGGAACATGCTACTTTGAAAATGAACTTTGAAATAACATACCCCCTTGAAAATATAACATGCTATTTTGAAAATGGATTAATGAAAATAATTAAATAATATGCCACTTTGAAAGTGGGCTAATGAAGTAACATGTTATTTTGAAAATGAAACATGTTACTTTGAAAATGGACTTAACAAAAATAATAAAATAATATGCCGCTTTGAAAGTGGGCTAATGGAGTAACATGCTATTTTGAAAATGAAACATGTTACTTTGAAAATGAACTTTGAAATAACATGCCCCCTTGGAAATAGAACATGTTATTTTAAAAGGGATTAATGAAAATAATTAAACAATATGCCACTTTGAAAGTGGGCTAATGCCATTTTTAAAATGACGCATTCTTCTTTGAATTTAAAAATAATGAATAGTGCGCAATGAATAGTGAACAGTGAACAATGTATAGTGATCCATGAACAGTTTACAGTGAATAGTGAACTTAGGAAAATTAAAAAGGAATTAGAGAGAATTAAGAGAAGCTAAGAGTATTAGAAGGATATTTAAAAATATTAAGAATAAATTAGAGGAAATATGTGACTTTAAATGAAGTATTAGATATTTTGGAGGAAATTGAAAAGAATTAGAGGAAATTTGGAGGAAATGATCAAAAGGCTCTTTTTGAGTCCAATCCAATGGCGGTGGTAGATGATTTGGTCGGTGAAAATTCATGTCAAAGATGACCTTAATTTTTGAAGCAATAAATGTTTAAGCTAATGCATGAGGAAGAATTAATGAAAATTGATGTAGGTCAATTTTTAATGTCTACAATTTGATAGCTTCTCGATGCTTCAAAGTGGCTATATTACTAGATTTGTGGAATTTTCTTTGTTTCTTCATCTAGTTTAGGCCACTTCACCACTTTTTTATAAAGTTTGACTTTTGTATAGATCAACAAGCCCATATGGTCCTACTAAATCCTTACTTGGATTGGCTTTCCCTTTTTCTAACCTTCTTCCTAATCTTTACTTGGATTGGCTTTCCCCCTTTCTAGCCTTCTTCTTAATCCTTATTTGGATTGGTTTTCCCCATTTTTAGCCTTATTCATATGGATCTTAGGTTTTATTTCATTGGCATATTATTGGCATAATTTTATAGTTGCACCAGGATTACAATTGCAAACCCAATTACCAAAATACAATGTCTTGGTTTTCAAACCCACCCTTAGGTTGAGAGGTGTGTCCATCCCTACTCAAAAAATAGAAACCATACCAATGATGAAACCCTTTAAAATACCATTGTAAATGCTCTAAGGTTCCTACCTATGGTGAGGAATGACTTAGATATCACCATAAATGCTATAAATCTTTCATCTTTTTGGTCTCATGAGTTGGCACAGCCTCATGGAAAAGAAAGTTTTATATTTTCTAGTAGATCCTTTTGAATGTCTTCCCTTGTTAGCACCCTTGGTATATTTATGGAATTAACTATCTAAAAAATTAAAGGAGCTTCCAATCCTCTCATCTTGCCTTATTTTGCATAGTAACTCTACTTCAAGTTCCTTTGAAAGGTGGATTTCTCACTTAGGGAGTAGATTTGCTCAGGAGTATATGAGGCATAGTGGAGGGGTTTCCTTTTATAGACCTCTCCCATAGGACAAGTCATTAAATTCCCTTTCCTCGTATATATTTTTCTCTACTAGATCTTCTTTGACAAACCAATGAGAAATTATCTTCTCTATGCAATCCGATTGGAAAATGTCATGATTATCTGATGTCATACCAATTTTCTCACTATCAACTTGGTGGGTCTTCTAGGTAGTGTGTGATGATTTGTAGATTCTCAAGGGTATTGTTTTCCACTTATTATTCTTTTCTAGCATGAGTGTTTTTCCTTATTCCAAACCATCTTCAAGCATGTAGTTGATTTTGCTAGAAATCTAGCACTATTGCTTGCTCTCTAGAAGTTTGGTCCTCATGTCAAGGTACGATACTCGTATACTTTTGATGAGTGGATGATTAAGGCTTTAAATTCTCCTTGATTCGTATAAACAAATTATATTTGTTATATTCACATATTTCCATGCATATTTCTCCTAACCATACTTTTGGATCTATCTCATGTTCTCTAGGTGTCAACTATCATGGTCTTGTAAGCCACTACCTTATGATAAAATATCAAGGTATGCTTTCGTAAGCAAAGATTAAGCATTGGCATATCCTAACAACCTAAATTGAATTATGTGCCTTAATTAATATTAGTCATTTATATTTCTCACAAAATGCATCAATTTTCTACTCACAGTTGTAAATGATACTTGATCCCATGGTAGGTATTGACTAGTCATTAGCACATTTTTACTTTTAGTTATAGGTCGATGTGGATTTACCCCATATTTGGTCTAGAGGAGAGTTCTACCATACAACAAAAATATTTGTTCTTTGTTGACCTATAATCGAATGCTCAGTGCTCCTTTGGAAAATTTCTCCTATTCATTTATAGTTTATCTCTAAGGCCTAAGCAAGGTGTCTCCCTAAGAAGATGCTTCTTCTTGATTGAAAAAGTGATGGGACCACCTTCTACTTTATTTTATAGGTCAAATGGATCACTTTGTGATTTAAAAGACATTTCAATTCAAAAGACTTCTATTTCCTTATTTTATAAATATATTTATATATATAAGTTATTTACAATATATATCATACCTATGATGATGGTTCATCCCATCCTAGATGGCTCAAATGCTTTATCAAGACCTAGACCCCATGTATCAAATGCCCACTACTCCAAGTGGTCATTGGGAATGTGGGGATGCATCTTGTCCATAAAGTAGTCTTATTTTGATAGCTTATCTTCAACCAAGTAGATTTGCTCCTTTGTGACCTTCTTAGAAAGGATTTTCTCTATGTGGCGTATGTGGAGGGGTTTTGATAGGATTTTAAACTTTGTCTCATACCTTATTTGGAGCAACGTGTGAGTCCAATCTAGGGATAGGTATCCTTTGATCTTGGCAATCAAATCTTCTAAAATGTATATTTTGAATGTGGCTAGGATATTGATTATCGTTGTCTTAGCACATCATTATGTTGGTGTATGCTTGAAGTGCTAGAGGAAGATCTTGTGTTAATCCAAATATTAGTACTAGAGTTCCATCTAGCTAGACTACCCTATTGTTGGTTAGCTAACATGTCAATCCAAGTGTATATGCTACCCTATTAGGTAAGACTGTTGTTCTTGACCCTAAGTCTACTAGGAAGTTATGTATCATCTTATCCTCATAGATCAAGGTCAAGTAGAATGGCATAGGCTTCGATCTATCAAACTCTGGACTATAAATTTGTAGCACAATAGGTGTCCCTTGTATGCATAAGTCTTTCTACTTCTATATGGCCTCTTCCAATTTATTTATCTACTCCAATTTTATGAGGACATCCCAAAGAGGGAAGGCTATGGTAGACTTATATGATCTACCATGTTTAATATTCCAATGAGAGGTACCTTTGGAATGGTGCTCAATGTTGTCAAAATTTTGGTCTTCTCTATTTTTTGAGGGGACATTAAAATATTTGTATCTAACTACTTTAGAGGATTTGAAACCATTCTTATGATTGTTATAACTACTTAGGCTTGGTTTTCTTGTTGGACTTATGTTAGGAAACTCATATGATTATCCACTTCCCTTCTCTAGGGTATAGTTTCCATTGGAATAGACTTTCTCTACTATTTTATGGCCTTCCTCTTAGCCTTGGTACTATATTCCATCCAAATGTGTGGCCTTGAAAGACCTACTTTGTTCGAGATATCATACACTTCCATTTCATCCCAGGTGACAAAATTGTGCTCCAAAACTATGAGATCAACAATTGGTGGTATAGTTAAAAGTTGTGGGGTAGGTTCTAGACTTGGTATCTTGAATTTTGACTATGAATGTTGGGCAATACTATAGTTTTCCAAAGTCATTCCAACTGCTTGAGACTCAATTTCAATATAATAGTTGAAAAGTTTACAATCATGAGTAGGGTAGTACCACCCATTGGGATCTTCAACATAATTATTTTGTGGTGACTTGGTCCCTAACCGAGATAGTAGATGTATGTTGGACTCTCAGTAGAATGAGTACTATCTATGGCGTTAGAGCCTACAACTAACTAGGATTTTTATTGGCTAAAAATAGAGGATTTTGATACTGATTTGAAGGTGGTCATACATTTTTATTTTCCTGTTGAAAAGGAGGTTTTGGGTAGTTTTAGTAGGGAAATATTGGATTATTATGTTGTCTCTTTAGAATTGTGATATCATTAGAGAAGGTTCTTATCATACTACACATTTGATCGAGTTTAGAAGCAATGGAATTGGGTATCTAAGTTTACTTTGAGCTTGTGGTTGGGGTAGTTGGACTGATGATAGATAGCATAATTGGAGAGGGTGATAAAAGAGAAGAATGGAGGGAAACAAAGGTAGAGGTGGTCTAGGGGATAACATTCTTATCTGGATTAGATCCTTATTATTATGTATGGCTATCTCATAGTCTTCTGGTAATGAGTTCCCTCTCTTAGACTTGACCATCATGGAAATTTTAGAATTAAAAGCCTTAAAATAATAGATAAATGCTATATCAAGTGTCACTAGCTCAAATAGTTAGATTCCTCATAATTTAAAAGAGGAGACCAAGTTTCGAATATTGTCAATCGATATTGGATTATATCCAAGCTTTATTGTAATAGCTCTATATGGTGATGATGTATATATATGGGACCCATTTTAATCCCATATAACCAATTGAAAAAAATAATAATAGATAAATTCCATATCTAGAGGTGGTCAAGTTTCATCAAGGATTTTCTTCCAAGTATTATGGAATCATACATTAAAATTATCCATTATTTCTATAGGTGTCCTTTTTATGGTTGTGATTTGCTCTATGAGAGACATCGCGTATGTTTTCTCTCTAAATTTTCTTATTGGAAGTTCTTCTAGTTGGTCCTAGATTTTGACTGATTATGAACTAAGGCTAAGGTACCACTCACACACTTTCCCTTTGAAAGAGGCCCCTAGTAGCCCTTAGGCTTGATTCTTAATAAAATGCACTATATACAAGCTTACCAAGTAGTGCAAATATTTTGTTGGAGTGATAGCATCTTCTTTCACGAAATAAGGTAGGAAGTTGAGTACCAAGGTAATGATAGGATCCCATATGATAGGTGGATTCAATGTAATCAAAGGGCCTCTATTTTTCCATGTCAAAAAAATTGAGGTTCACTCAACAGGTCTACCATGTTGTGATGTTGGTTCCTCCTCATTGCTCTTCTATTTAGGGGTGGCACTAGATCTTGTTAATTAGATTGGGCAAAGGCTCTAGTCATAGTCCTTTCGCTCATATAATTTTGGACCCCTTCCTTAAGAATAAAGTCATCATTTGGGGAAATAATCAAGGTTATGCATAAGGGGTCGAACCCAAAATGTACTTGTAAAAAATTGACAAATCCATTGTGAAATCCTGGTGAATCTTGGCCAACCTCATGTCAGAGGACATGGCAAATTACCTTAATTTTTGAAAAAAAATTGGAAAAAAAAGGTGAATTTGATAGTTTTGCCTGGACCGCATAGAAAACACAATTCGAGCTCAGACTAGGTGAAAAACACAGTTCGGTTACGGACTGGGTATCAAACATGAGTCAGTAAACGGATCAGGTGTAAAACACGGACTGATGATGAAAAGCATGGAAAAGATGGTCCATGCCCAAACTGGGTGGAAAACACGGCCCAAGATAGAAACGGGTGGAAATCACAGATCGCATGAAAAAATGGATCACATGGAAATCATGGATCGGATGAAAAACATGATATGACAATGGATCGCATGGAAAAAATGGACCATGTGGAAACCATGAACGTGTGGGAATCATGGACGCATGGAAAACACGATCTGGCGATGGATCGGGTCTAAAACACAATCAGGGCTCAAATCGGGTAGAAATCATAATCCGAGAACGAATCGGGTGAAAAACACAGTTTGGGATCAGACCATGTAAAAAACACTATTGAACCTTAAATAAAAATTAAAAATAAAAATAAAGCGATAAAATATGAACAACAAATCTTTCAAAAAATCAAAAAATAAACACAGACCAGTTTGGAGCGTGGAGGACTTGGGAGCATGGACAACTTGGGAGTGTGGACGACCTACGAACATGGACGACCTAGGAGCATGTTTTTGGAAAATGGGGATGTGATGCAATTGATTGCTCTTCTGTAAATCACTAAAGAAAAAAGGTAATTTTTTTTTTCAAGGGTAAAATTTTGTGCTAGGGTTTCCAAATTTCTAGATTTTGGGTAAAATTTTGTTAACATTTTATTTCCATATTTCAAGGGGATTTCATGGGGATTGTCTATGATTGAATGGTCTGCCAATGATTAATTGAAAATATTTTTTTAATCGTATGTTGCTAGATAAGATGGAAGTAGAAGGGAAGTCTTCAAAAGAATTGGACGAAGTCCTACATTGCCCTATTTGCTTGGATGAACTCGAACCGGAAGCATTAGTAACATGCATGTCTTGCGATGAAAAACATATATTTCACATAAATTGTGTTTTTAAGTGGATGGAGACAGGTAAGCGTAGTTTCCATTTGTGTAGAGCGATTTCAAAATATAGACAATTAGGAAAGATATTCAGTCATTTTGAATAACCTATCAGGTTCTATAATATGTTCTTGTACAAAACTAAGACATGTAGACAAACTAGAATTATTGGATTGTATTCAAAATAGTGTTTGTCTATTATTTTTAGTTCACATCTCAAATGTATTGTTCATTCTCGATTTGCAAGTAGCTCATTGTAAATTGTTAAACTATAAATAATTGCATATGTGATATTTTTGAGGTTAATAGTAAAATTATAATTTTATTTTTAATTGTTGAGTGTCAATAGTTATTACATATTTCATCTCTATGCCTAGTTTAAATTGTTTAATCCTAATTTCTTATTAAAAGCATAGTGAAATTGGTTAACTTAGTTTGGTATTTTTCTTTCTAAAATATTTTCTTATTTCCACAAAATTACGGACTGGATGAATAGAAGGTATTGGCAAACCATAATGGTCTGGGTGTAAAATATTGTTTGGATAACAGATCGAGCAAAAAACAAGTACCATATAACCATAACAGCCCAGGTGTAAAACATTATTGAATCCAATATTGGATCAGATGCAACACATGATCCGATCTCGGACCAGGTACAACACACAATTTGAGCTTGGACCAGGTGCAACATACAATCCAAGATCAAACTGGGTGCAACACACGATCTGGGCTCAAATCTGGTGAACAGTTGATCCAAAAAACGGACCATGTGCAAAGAAAGGATCGGGTAACGGGTCATTTAGAAGAAAGAACCAACAGATGGACCAAGTGGATAACAAAATCTGGCCAATGGATCAAATGCAAAATAAGTTTTGGTTAGCAAACTGGGTGTAATATAGATCCAATGAACGAATCGGGTGAAGTAAAGATCTAGATGACTCACTGGGTGTATATAATGCTCTAGTCACACACTGGGTGTAGATATCCCTTCATCCTTGTACCCATGTAAAATAAAATCTTGCTTCACCCTACCACGCGTCAGACCACCACATGCATATCCACTAACATGTTGTCGCATGTCCATCCCACTCAATTTTATCTAAAAAAGACATTAGTAGTTATTTTTTTAGGCTTTAATCTGCTACACACTACAAACCTAAGAGATATAAGAGTGAAGTTGTGAACCCTTACCTCCCCCGAGTGACCATTACCAATTTACCCTGCACCTTTCCAAAGCTATGGCCACCATGTCCACAACCTCACAAAAAAAAAATTCAAAAATCAAAGTTACATCAGATTTTTTGAGTACTTAACGATAACCACACCTAAGACAGATCATTCATGGGTTGAGGATGCAGGTTTTGGAGGTTTGACTTTTATGCCCCAATTTAGAACAGATAAATTTATTCTTTACAATATCATCTCAAGATACGACAATGATCTTAGGGTCGTTACTCTATCTGTATAGAATAGAAAATAATATTTTACAATCAAACCCTATGATATACAGAGATTGATTGATCTTCCATAGAAGGGTGTCAGTCCAGTTTTACAGAAGTTAGTTCTCTCAAATAACGATAAGGCTTACTTGGCGAACAAATATGATATCTCTCCGAAATTGTTATCAGGTATAATTCTCTTTAGTTGATTATCTTAAATTTCACAATTTAAAATTTTCTATGTCACCTAATTTATTTTTTTAGAGTTTGCGACGAAGTCCAAGAGAGGGTTAACTAATAACTTAGTTTCCAATAATGATTTTAAGTCAATTAGTAAATTTTTCCAAGCAATATTGTTTCTTCTTGGAAGAACGGAGATTCCTTTCTTGTCATTGGCTTATATTGTTTGCTGTCTAGATCACCATGAAAGATTCGACTAGTGTACATATATTTCAGAATGAATTAGATCAGAGCTCTATATTGTTCAAACAAAACAATCAGACAATCCTCACACGATCACCTCAGTAAATTTTATTTTAGTAATTTACTACTAACGTTTTCATAATTTTCTAGATACTGGTTCACCAACTGTAGTACAGCCAAAATTACAAAGTATTGTTATGACTACCGAAGAGTTGAAGGTAATTTTTTTTTTAACCATTAAATATTTTTTATATTTTAGCATATTTTTTATTTATTTTTTAACCTTTTTTTTTCACCTAAATGCAGATTAAGGCAATCATCGTACGGACAAAAAAGTATGTTGGTGTTATAAATCATATGCCAGAGGATGGTGTTGATTTATAAGGCACAATGTATGAATTTCAACCACTATAAAGACCTAATAAATACTAGAAGCCAACTTCTTCTCCCATTTCTTGTCAACATGTGCAAGCACATACCATGGAATGTGAATCCAATTATGTCACACCAATTATAGGTAAGTTTACTATTTCAAGTTTTCTTGATTCATTACCATTACTATTTAGTTGAAATTATATTTATTTTTTCATTTTTTTGTATATTTTCAGTTTTACGCCACACCCCCACATGCACTCGCACCCAATTTTCTCCATAGGTTGAACAGTAGCAGGATATCTCTTCGTCAGGTAAGTGATTTTCTACTATTATGTACTAATTTTACTTTAATTTTATTTAATAATATATTTTTATAATGTATTTAGGTCCCTCCCAACAATTTATTGAAATAAGGATATGATGTCATCGCCACCACCACCAGGTCCACCACCACCACCACCAGTAGCAAGACAACCTCAACAACGATACCAATTAATGTGAGGTCAAGTTGTTGTAAAATAGCTTATTGGACCGAGATCATGGGTGGGACCCACACAATCCAATACACAAGGTTCTACATTTCCATCCTTGTCATTTTCAACTGGTTGTTCATTGAAAGATGTTTCAACCTCCAAATTAGATGTGCCATAATTAGATCATTATTTTCTTTTATAGGGGAACATTGAAGGGATTAAAGTGTCAGAGATGATTCAAGGACAATAGGAAAAAAAATTCCTGAAGTTGAGCCAATTTCATCATCACCTTCTGACACCTCTGATCCTGGTCCTAAAACTGAGGAATAATAAGTTACTTTTTCTAAAAATAATTTAGTTTATGATAGTTTTTATACACTGATCTAGGATGTTTTGGTTAAAAATGTGAAGGAAATGAAGTGTTGGGAATTTCGAGCAAAGATCCTTATCAAGGAAATAAATGCCTGCTATAAAAATCATGATAAAAGGGAAGAAATTTTCTCCCTGGTTAAAAACCAACCTAAGAAGCTTTTTAGGTTGTTACATCAAGCTCAATCAAGGTTGGTGAACCCTTTTGTGTCTTATGATGATCAAATTTTAAATACTATGTTGGATAGGTTTGAGAACCTAAATTTTGAAGCCCAGGCATATTACAACCTATGGGATTCTTATAAGAAGAAAGTTGTAATCGCTGATGTTGCAAGATATGTTGTTGAGGTGAGACTTTAGATGCAATAAAATTTATCATTATATTTTGTAATATAACTCTTGACTAACTAAGGTTTTCTTTAATTTTTTTGTAGGCAAATTTTTAGAATTTAAAAAAACAAGTAAATTTCATAGTTGTTAATCTCGAGGCTGTAAAAAAAATTAATCTTAAATGCAATTGCAATGAAGGATACCTTATAGGCTAAGGTTAGGGATAATAATTATTTAAAAGCAGTTATCGTGGAGCACAATATGGATATAAATATCTTTTTTAAGAAGAAGCTTAAACAAAACTAACATGTAGTCCTTGAGGATCCAACCAAAGAAGATAGATTGTTGATGGGGAGCTTACATAAGGCTGAGGAAGGCCTCATAAGAATTGGAGCACTAAAAAATCCTGTGCAGATTATTGGTACAAAAGATAAAGGAAAAGAACCTACAACTTCAAAAACATTTCAAACTAAAGGAGATGCAGATATACAAGGAGCATATCAAATTCAAGGAGATGCAGATATACAAGGAGTGACTAAATATCAAGCCCTAGGTGATCCATGTGCACAAGGAGCGACTGAATCTTCCCCTACTCACCCATGATAAAATTAATATATTATAAAAAGTTTCATAGTTGACAGCAAGTTTTGTTGTATTTTTGTAAACAATTTTGTACAATTTTCTATGCAAATAATGAAAAAGGTTTTTATTAATTTGTTTTCTATCACTCATTGGTTGTTTCCATTTATATTCTTGTGCAATTTTTAAATTTAGAATGATTCAACTATATTCACAATTACAATATTAAAAAATAAATGATTCAACTATATTCACCATTCAACTCAGTTATGCCATACATTAATATCAGTACACTAACAATACTATACCAAAAACCATATATTTTGAAAGACAATGTTTCAAATCGGTTATAAATACAATATTGTGTTATAAATCATAAAACATATAATTTTAAAGATAATGATGTGTTGAAGATGATAACTAACAAATTCATATTGATCAATCTTGTAAAATCTTGTAAAAATTACTATTCAGGTAACTGAAACAAATAAATACTATGGTATAAAGGCAATTAAAACTATTTCAAAAAAAATGGGATATAAAACATTAAAATTTATGAATAATCAAACTTTATGAAATCTGAAACAATATTTTGAACTCTGATATCAAATAAATTCAAATTTATTAATTTTGTGAAATATTGGAAAAATCACAATACTGGATAAATCACAAATCAGGTAGCTGAAACAAATACTTCTCAGCTTGTTCGAAATCACTATTGTGAAATCTGATATCAAATGAATTCAAATTTTGAAGAACACAAGCTTATACTGATAGGGGGGGTGAACAGTATAAGACCACTTTTTACTTTTCTTTCTCAAACAATATTATGTAATATATCAATGGTAATATCAACATCAGTAATCAAAGCAATGCATAAATCACCACACATAATAGAAACACCAATTTAAGGTGGTTCACCCAATGTGGGCTACTCCATGGAGAAAAAAATTCACTAATATTTTCTCAATCAATCTCTTGGGAATCCTTTCCCTATTATAATGTTTATGGACCTCTGTCTAAAGGAGACACCAATCCCCTAATCAAGTCCATGGATCTCTATCCACAGGAGAACTCCTTCTCTGCTCTGGCTAGTGAACCTCTAGAAGACTATTGCCTCTACTGCATTGGCTTGTGGATCTCTCTCCACTGAAGACTCTTGTCCTCACTTAGAAGACCTATCCTCACTACCCTGGCTAATGGATCTCTATCCACTAGAGACTACTGTCCTCTGCTCTGTCACATCCAAAGCTTTTTCTCATCTCTGTCACAAATTTATACTAAACACAGTCCTTTGGTCTAGCACAAATTTATTCAAACTTTATCTTTGATCTGCACTAAACACAGTCCTTTGGTCTAGCACAAATTTGCTTAATCTTTGTCTCTGATCTACACTAAACATAGTCCTTCGGTCTAGCACAAATATGCTCAATATTTATCTCTGATTTGCACTAAATACAGTCCTTCGATCTAGCACAAATCTGCTCAATATCTATCTCTGGTTTGGCATAAACATATCCTCAAATCTGCACCAAACTCTATCCTCAAAGTTGTCTTCAAGGCTTAACACAAAGCTTGATCCAATCATAAATCAACTCTACTAGATATGTCCTAAACCTTGACTTAAGGTTTGAATAAATCAATCAATCAACTGTGCTGTCAAGTCTTCTCTAAGACTTACCTCAAATCTGCTTCAACAAGTCTTCACTAGAACTTGTCCAATCTTCTCAACAAGACTTCACCAATACTTACCTCAACTCTGCTTCAACAAGTCCTCACTAGAACTTATCCAATCTGCACAAAAAGTCTTCACTAAGAATTACCTTAACTTTGCTCTTAAGTCTTCACTAGATCTTGTCCACTCTGTTCAACAAGTATTCACCAAGACTTGTCTCAAAACTGCTCTCAAGTCTTCTATAATACTTACCTCAAATCTTCTCAACAATTCCTCACTAGAACTTACCTCAACTCTATCCAATCTGATTGTAAGCTTCCACAAAAGCTCACACAAATATGTCCTTAAGCTTTCACAAAAGCTTTCTCAATCCTATCCTTAAGTCCCCTCAAGGACTTACTCAAATATGCTTGCAAGCTCTCACAAAAGCTTGCTCAAATCAATTACAAAACTTGCACACTAGCTCAATTCAATCTCTTGCAGAAAACCTCTTTCAAATAAATTTAGAATATAGAACAATTTATTTCATAAAACTTGAACTATCACTTCAATACTTCCAATCAACTAGGCTCAATCAACTCCACTCAACCAATCACTCAATGAAAGCTTATTCAATCATTCTTATTGAACAAACCTCACATAACAATGATACTCATGATCTTTCATAAACTCTAGTTCAAGCATATGAATACTCACTCAATTATTTCCAATAATTCTTATCAAACAATATCTCATAACAATGATACTCATGATTTTGCACAAACCCTACTTTAGGATATTTCACTTCACATAACAATTATACTCATGTTGTTTCACAAACCCTTGTCAAGCAATCATACTCAATATTTCCAACAATGCTTATCAAAAAAGGTTTCTAGTATCAACTTTCATTCCAGAAAACCAAACTCAACAATGCTTATCAAACAATCCTTTTCACTCCAACTTAGCATTCACAATATCCAACAATCATTCTTAAGGATAATGTGCCCTTACCTCTTGTTTGAAAAAGACTTGACTTCAAATACATGTCTCAATCACAATTAACTCTTTTCCAATTTCAAAGGTTAGGTAGCAATATCTTCTCAATCATTCACTCAATTTGATCCCTCAAAATATTTCACCATACATAGCAATAAATCTCTTTTACACCTTATAATCTCCACACTTCAAAATGCAAACCAACAATTTGTGTAAAGAAAATAACACAATAATTTTCTTTATAAACCCTTATATCTTTAACACATCATAGCTCATCCAATAAAAATATAATTTCCTTTTTCAACCTTATAACTCCTACTTTATCAAAAATCACAATAAAACAATTAACCTTAAAAACCTTATAACTCCCCCTTAATAAAAATTTATCATGCCACCTTTTAAACCTTAGAAGCAATTTTAATAACCAAAAAATCAAACTTTCGCTTGCACTTCCACAATACCCTAGTCGTGGCCCACATTCCACATGATCTAGGCGCTCACCTTAGAACAAAAAGCACCTCCTACGCTTTTAAACCTCCACCTTGGTGCCAAAAACTAAACACTCGAACCTTCACCAAAACGCAGTTGTTGGGCTTTGATCGCGGGACCTCACATCAGTTAGCGCGTTAAGCCGTAGTCGCCTATTGTTGGACCAACCGCCATGATTTATTGTGAGGCTTAGAGCCTCCTACCTCTTATACGCAAGTTGAACACCACACAAGCACAAAACCCTTGCCTCTTATTTCGCACGTTCTCAAATTTTGCATGCACATCGATTAAGGTATTCGAAGGATGGATTTATGTTTGCCAAAGCATATAGTATTTATATTAAATTTTGCTCTCCCTCAACACATTGACGAGTGGAAATAATAGTCAACGGCGGCGCTCGAATTTTATTACTTGCCCTTTGTAACCCTAACTTTTGGGTTATTTTAATTTAAATTAATTTATAAAAAAGTTTTTATAATTAATTTAATTATTAGGTCTATACTTTAGACCTTTAATATTATAATATAAAATTATAATATTATTTTCTTGGGCCTTCCTATTGCTCTTATAGACCTTTTTGACCACCTTAAATATTATAATAAGCATATTATAATATTATTTTCCCTTAGGCCTAGAAGTAATATTTTCCTTACACTGCTCATGGAAACGGATGCTTGACCTCATGCTACTCACTAAAACTTATTATTGACATCAATTACAACACAACTTGCTCATATTTCTAATAAATTTATTAATGTTGTGAAATACTAGAAAAATCACAATACTAAAATAATCACAAATCAGATCACTGAAACAAACACTTCTCAGCTTATCCAAAATCACTATTAAGCATAGCAGATATCTATGTCTCCACCATCTCATCACTGAAATCATCATTATCATTCTTATCATTTGTATTCTTTGTACCCCTTCTGCCTGCAAGGGAATTTCAATATGTCAATACTCTATCATAGGAAAATGTGTTCAACTGATGCGATGACACATAAATTCTCAAAAAAAATTCTAATTTTTTGTCCAGCCTGTTGTGGAGTTTAGATTTAACAAAATATAGTGCACTGAAAACCCTCTCATCTTTCACAGATACCAAAATCATTGTTTGACATAATTCATATAAACAAAAGTATTCACTAATAGTATCTTGTAAGACAGTACTTTGATACAATTTTTGCCACAAATGTGCAATGGAACCAGTCTCATAGATGTTACTCAAAAGTGATGTTTGTTCAACCATTGTTCCACCAAAATGCAATGACTTGTTTTAAAAGATCTTTGTTGAGTATACCTTTGATTTCAGCACCATTAACTTCCACACTTTTACTGAAATGTTTAATAAGTATGAACATATATTTAATAAATAACTTGTGCAAAATTGTATTATGTACAAGGACCCCAAAACATGGGGTTAACCACACCCGTGGCCTCAAGCAACTCATCTCTTTGAAACCGTTCTATTATCTCTCTTGTTAGTGATTCTACTATTTTGAACAAATTTGTCTTAATTTTCTATAAATAAAATTCAAATCTATTGTGTGTTACAAGAACTTGTTCAACATCATCAGCAATTATACTTGACTGCCTTTCAAAATAATACAAAGGTATCATCTTTCCATGAACATTAATACAAAGATGATCACTGATGTCAAACTTCAAAAAGCTTTTTATATCGCTCATGTTGTCAATGTATTCCAACTATCAAACAAGGGATATGTAAAATTTGCTTTGGACACATATAACCTGTCAATAATCACACATATTTGCTTTATCATCCTTATGAAATCAACGATATATATGGATCTCTCTTGTACAAGTTTAATCAATCTATTCATTTCATGTAACATTGGAATAATACCACATAAAATTAAAAGTATTTCAAAGTCATTCAAACGGAACAACAAATATTTTACCTTATCAACTGCCCTATGATTTGCGTATATAAACCCCATTAATGATTGATATTATTTAAAAAATCTGTGTGCAGGTTGATACAATGAAATCCGCCTTGTATCCACATCTTTTAACATTTTTTTTCCTTCTATAACTCCTAATACAAACTTTTGAAACTCTACAAACCTTTTTGTATTGCAAGAAAAATAAGAATGTATTTCACGAGTAAGGTCTTCCACTCTCACAATATTTTCAAAAGAGCTCATGATTTTATATGCTAAATTCACTCTATGATCCATGTAATGAATGGGTATCATATATGGGGCAACTGACATTTGGAGACAAACACAAAGACCATTCATATGCCCTTGCATTATAGTAGCACCATCAGCTCCAATGCATATTAACTTTATGGCTATCTCTATATCATTCATTCCTATAATATCCTTTAAAATACTCACAACAATATTATAGATATTTTCTGCATTTGAACTTTCCACCATCTTATGTAATCCTAGAAAACTAGGTTACATTACATGATTTTGAAATGTGTACACATGCATGCAAATCCATTATGCGTTGTCCACAATCGTCACCTCATCAATAGAAAGTGATATGAATCTGGCAAGTTTTACTTTATCCCTCAGGTCCTCCTCAACTAATGATAGAAATTTTGCCACTTCCCAACCACTTCAATCTAACCAATGGGAACTATGAAGGTTTTGCACATCGTCTATTTGAAACAGGTGCTTATAATCAATGAAATTGGACATGGATCGACCCTTTTTGAGAATATTATATACAACAGCCAACTGCAAACTTTTTGAAGCTAAAGTGATCTTATGAATTTTTTGAAATTGGGATTTAATCGTTCCACATTTTCGAATAAGAGATTGTTGTTGCTTTAAGTGATTGTCATATTCTATTGCATATCTGACATGCATACATTCTGATGCATCCTTCCACCTAAATTCTTTATTAATTTTACCATCTCTTCCTCAAAATTTTACATAAACTTTGCTAGCATGTTTTTCTATTGTATCTATCTTATTTTGCAACCTGTGATCATTACCTAGTTTTCAACTACAAATTTTGCATCTATATTTTGTTGATTGAATTGATTGTCCTCGTACAGGATAGGATCTATCAAGGGAAATTTTTGTACCCATTCATATTTAAATACCCTTCCAATAGCCCAGTTAGATGTCTTTCTCTTTTTAGTATTTTTGCTTGAATATTTGAAAAATTTGTAATGTATTTGATTTATCTTTTTTTTTTTTTATAGTTAACGAAATATGTACAGCGGGTTTTTTTTAAAATGATCCCAAAACCTTATTTACAATATGAGCCAAAGCAGTAAGTCGTACAACCAGACTTGATTTCCCCAAACTGGGGCCCAGAAAATAGACAACAACAAAAAGGGCCTTGCCACGGGGCCCTGGAGCCTACAAACAATAAAAATCCCAACAAAACCAGGCTCAGCTCGAGAGCAGAGGGCTCCAAAAAAATAGATCTGGATGCCATGAGGGATGAACTGGCAGGGTGGGGACACGGGGGCCAGAAAATGCCAGACCGGGGACGCAAGCACAAGGGAGGGGGAATGTGACAGCGGGATGGGACAGCGGGGGGATTAAAAAGACCTGGCGGGGGCTTGGGGAGGGGAAGCGCCGCCAACTTTGGGAAGTAGCGCGCGCGTTGATGATCGACATGACGGGGAGGAGGGTGATGGAGTGGATCAAGGATCTGACACACGGGGGTGGGGCAGGCCCACAGCCAAGGCGCCATCTGGCGGATGCTGAGCGAAGGATCGTCGAGGAAGAGCTGAGTCGGAGATAGCTTCGAACGGATTGTCATGGCACGGGGAACGAGCAATTTTGAGATTGCCACGGGAAAAGCGGGGAATTTCGACATGCACGAACAGGAAAGACTGTCGGGGCTGCCAGCTGGCCGGCGAGGGTAGCTGACGAGACCGGTGACGTGGGCCGCTACGGGGAGGAAAAGGGTCCTAGCGCTGTCGGGGCCGCTATGCCTAGCACGGGGGTGGGAAGTACTGAACGGCGAAGGCCCAGATCGGGAGGACAACGTCGCCTAGCCATGGAGGAGATTAGACACCTGGACAAATGGCAGGATCGGGGTGGTCTTGGAGCGCAATTTGAACTAGACCTGCAGGGAAGTGCGAGGTCCAGTTGGTGAATTCTCCAACGGTGATGCCAAGGTTCGCCATGAAGTCAGCCACCCTGTTGCCTTCCCTGAGAACATGTTGGAAGGTGTGATCAGGAAAACCCTGTAGCAGAAAGAGGGCCTCCCGGATGGATTTCTGAAATCGCCAGGAGCAGGACTCGGGCTGCTTGGCACCTCTAATAATGACTTGAGAGTCCCCTTCGATAATAATTGGGGAGGGGCCCCGGAGAGCCGTCAGGCCATTGAGCATGCCAGCAGCTTCAGCAACGTTGTTAGTTTGTCTGCCTAGCGGGACCGCAAAGGCAGAGACTAGATTCCCGGAGCTGTCTCTGATAACCCCGCCGGCCCCAGAGGGACCGGGGTTGCCTTTGGAAGCGCCATTGAAGTTGAGCTTGAGCCACCCGGGGGGGGAGTCCATTTGATCAAGGATCGGGGGGAAGGGGCGGGAGGGGAAACGGGGGGGGAGATCTGGAAGCCGAGGGAGGAGAGGAGGGAGGCTTCGCTCGGGCGCCTGGGCTCCGCAGAAAAGGGAAGGAAGCGGGAATTCTCGGAGGCGAAGGAAACCACTTTGATTGCCAACCTCTGGGGGGAGCAGGCCGGGGCAGAAAAGGCACACCGGTTGCGCTCAAGCCAAAGCTGCCAGAGCAAGTGGGGAATGTAGGCCTTCCAGAGGAAGCAGAGGAGGGGATGGGCAAAGGGGGTGGGCCATTGGGACAGCAGGTCGGAGATGGAATTGGGGGCCACCCACTGAACGAAAAACTGGGAAAGGATGAGGCCCAAAGCTTCGGAAGAGAAGGCGCAGTTTAAGAAGAGGTGGTTGGTAGACTCCCATGCGACACAGCAGAGGAAACATCTGTTGGGAATTTGGAAGCCACGCTTGATCAGATTTTTGAGCATGAGGATTTTGTTTTGGGCGGCCGCCCAGACGAAATGGCTAATTTTGGGGATCAATTTCTTGGCCCAGACCATCTGGGTCGGGAAGGTGGTAGCCCCGGGGGTTCTCTGAATATGGTAGGTAGACTTGACAGAGAAGATGCCGCTAGGAGAGCCATGCCACACGATTCTGTCGCTGGCACCGAAAGAAGGAATGACTGTCGCACTGAGGATGCGTTGGAGTCTGGCAGCTTGAAGCGGGAACCTGGGGTCCAGGATGGGTTTCCAGGTGATCTGCCCCTGGCACAGGGCCATGTAATCAGACACTCTGGGCCCACGGCCCGCTAGCCCAGGCTTGAGAAGAAGGAGATCTCTGTCGGAGCTCAGGGCCTCGTCGAGGATCCATCTGTCCTCCCAAAAGTCGATCTTGGTGCCGTCCCCAAGGAGCCATCTGGTCCCAATCTGAACGATGTCCCTGGTGGAGAGCAGGGCCTTCCAGAAGGCAGATCTGTCATGGGGCTAGGAATCCCCGAGGAAGGGGTGACTATGACAGTATTTCCTCCGAACAATGCCGACCCATTTGTCAGGGGTATTGGTATGGACCTTCCAGGCATGTTTGGACAGAAGGGCCTGATTCATGGGAACCACCCGTCTGAGCCCGATTCCTCCCTCAGCCTTGGGGCGGCAGACTAGGGGCCAGGAGACCAGGGGAATCCTTTTTTTGTCATCGCCTCTCGACCAGAGAAACCATTTCTAGATTTGCTCGATGAGATTAGCAATGGAGGCCAGAATTCTGAAGACCGACATGAAGTATATAGGAATGCTTTGGAGAACGAAATCCAAGAGAGTGGCTCTGTCGGCCTAAGAAAGGAGGTGGCCTTTCCAGGGGGCAAGTTTCCTTTGGATTTGCTCGATTAACCCACTCCACAGCCCTTTGGAAGACGCCCTTATGAACAGAGGAAGCCCGAGGTAGGAGGAAGGGAGGGAGCCGGGGGAGCAGCCAAGGATCCGCCCGATTTTGAGTTGCCTGGCCACAGGGGTGTTGATGAAGTAAATCTTGCTCTTGCGCAGGTTGATCTTTTGTCCAGCCACCTCCTCGTACAAAGCGAGGATTCTCTTGAGGGCCTTAGCTTGAGGGACCGAGGCCGCGGAGGCCAGAATGGTGTCATCCACAAATTGCTGATGGGACATGGGGGGGAGATCCTGCGCCGGCCTGATGCCCGAGATAAGACCGCGGGTTACAACGTTCGAAATGGTGCGGCCCAGGGCCTCGGCCAGGATAATGAAGAGGATCGGGGATAGGGGATCACCTTGGCGGAGACCTCTGGAGCTGGGAAAGAACCCGATCGGAGACCCATTGACCAGGATAGAGAACCAGGGGGAGGACACGCACTTGCTGATGAGATGGACCCAGGAGGGATGAAACCCAAATTTGAGGAGGACTTTGGACAGGAAGCTCCAGTCGACTCTGTCAAAGGCTTTATTCATATCAAGCTTGAGCAGGAAGTGGGCCTTTCTGGATAGGACAGCTGAGTGGATAGCCTCATGCATGATGATGACCCCGTCGGTGATCAGCCTGCCTTTGACGGAGCTTCCCTGACAGGGGGAAATGATCAGGGGAAGGATGTCTTTGAGGCGGGTTGTCATGGCTTTGGTCAGAATTTTATAGAGGACGTTGCACAGGCTGATGGGGCGGAAGTCTGACAGGGACCTGGCGGCCTGGGTCTTTGGGATCAGGGCTATGAATGTAGAGTTGATGCCTCTGGGGATGGATCTGGAAAACTGTAGGTCCCGGATGGCAGCGCAAACGTCAAGGCCTACTATATCCCAAAAAGTCTGGAAAAAGCGGGGAGGAAACCCGTCCGGGCCCGGAGCCACCTCAGCCTTCATGGAAAAGGTGGCAGCATGGATTTTCGAGTCCGACAGGGCCTAGACCATTTTAGAATTAGTCGCGGCTGGGACGGACGTCGGGATGTGGGCCAAGAGGGAGTCGGCCGCCTCAGGGGACATAGGAGGACCATCGCCTAGGAGCTCTTGGAAGAAGCGCACTGCCTCGGCTTGGATGTTCGCTTCCTTGTTGATGATGCTGCCATTGGAGTCGACCAGCTCGGCAATTCTGTTGGAGCCCCTATTGTGAAGGGTCGAAGCATGAAAGAACTTTGTGTTAGCATCGCCATCTTGGATCCAAAGAGCACGTGACTTCTGCCTCCAAAAGTTTTCTTCCCTAGCTAGGACATTGTGGTACTCGAAAAGGGCAGTGCATTCCTCCTCCCTGAGGCCAGGCTCTTGAGAACCAGCTTGGAATTTGGATTCAATGTCCTCAAGTTTATTTTTGATAGCCGCTTTGCTTTTGAAGATATTGTCGAACACTTCTTTGTTCCAAGTCTTGAGGTGCTCCTTGAGGCATCTCAGCTTATGGGAGACCCACTCGGCGGGGCGGCCAGGGGTAGGGGGAGCCCACCAGCAGCCGACCTGGGCCCGGAGGTCAAAGGTGAAGCCACATGGACTCAAACCGGAAGGGTCTCTTGGGGGGGTCGGTGATCAGTCTCGAGGAGGAGGGGGCAGTGATCGGACCCAATTTTGGGGAGGGCCAAGAGGGAGGCGTCAGCAAAGGTGGGGAGGGCTTCCTTGGACAAGAACACTCTATCCAACCTAACCTGGATGTGATTGGGACCTGCTCTCTTATTGGACCACGTGAATCGGGCTCCCTTCAGACTGACATCCATGAGCTTGTTGTGGGCAGTGAAGGCCCCAAAATCATCCATGCTTTTGGTTCTGGCCTCTGTGCCCCCATATTTGTCAGAGGGAAACAGGGGGCTATTGAAATCCCCAGCTAGGATCCAGGGCAGGGGAGCGAAAGCATCTCTCATCGAACTGATCTCCTGCCAGAGCCTTGCTTTCTCAACGGGACTGTTGGGAGCGTAGACGTTGGAAAGGATCCACGAACGCTTAGAGTTGAGGCAATGGATCAGGATGTTCATGATTCTGGGCGAGGAAGAAATGAGCCTTCCCTCAAAATATTGGGGATCCCACATTCACATGAGGCCCCCAGCTGAACCAGCCGCGGGGGTGGAGAGAAGTTCGCAGTCGTGCCAGGTAGAATGGGCTATTCGCCGAGCAGCGGTGTCATCAATCTTGGTCTCCTGGAGGAGGATGAAGGATGGACGGTGATCCCTTCGGAGTTGGCCGAGGATCCTTTTCTTGGGGACTCCATTGAGTCCCCTAATGTTCCAGGAGATTAGCTTCATTTGGCACCCTTTTGGGGTCGCCTGCCCCCCTTTCCAGCCTGGGTGGGAGGTTTGGATCGGGTGTCATCCGCCTTGTGAAAGTTCGAGGTAGCATCAGGGAGTGTAGTCTGGGAACCGCTAGCGATATCATCCTCAGTGATCCTTGATCGTTGCTCGCACCGGGTGGGTCGTCCTTGTTTACCTTTGGAACCAAAATCTGTGGCAAAGGATCTGCTCTGGGTCCTCTTGGGGCTGACTTCATCTGACTCAGACGGAGAGCTGTCGTCGGTCTCATCATTAGATAGTTCGGACCCACAAACCAAAGGGGTAGGCTCCGGGAAGGGCTGGGGGGCCGGGGTCAGAAGGGGTTGGGGGGGGAAGGTTGGATCTCGGAAGGAGCCGGGGCTTGCGGAGCCAGAATGACCTACGGGGGAGGATCGGGGATCGGGGCCCCGGAAGGGTTGCTAGGGATCTCCGAGCTGGGCCCGAGGGCCTAGGGGCCCGAAGGGGAGACCTCCTTGGGGGGAGTGCTAGGGGTGGGACGGGAAGGATCCTAGGAGGGGGCCCGACCAGAACTGGGTTGGGGGTTGGGAATAGGGCCTGCCGTCTTCCTGGAAGCCGGGCACTGATGAGGGAGGTGGCCTTGAGAGCTGCAAGAGGTGCAAAAGGCAGGTTTGTTTTCGTAGATCAGGGTTTGGCGCCAGAAGAAGGACCCAGAAGAGATGGTCATCGAGGAGGGGAGCTCAGATTCAAGGTTGGCGTTGGCACAGAACCTTGCATGCACCATGCGAGAATCGGCCTTGGTCACAGGATCAAAAGCCACCAGATCTCCAACCGACTGGGCAATGAGCTTGAGGACGTCTTCACGCCACAGATGGAAGGGGAGGTCCGGGAGGCGGACCCAGATCGGGGCGAAGTTGATGCTTTGGGTGCTGGGGTGGAAGTCTGCACCGTAACGTCTGAGAAAGAGGCTTTTGCGACCCAAGAACCAGGGCCCGCCCGATAGGATCTTCTCAGCATCCTCGTTGTTATTAAGTTTGATAATGAAAAAGCCTCTGGACAGGGCGACCAGCTGGATATGACCAGAGACCTTCCATCTGGTGGCCGCCCATCTGTGGATCGTCTCCATGTCTGGGCGCCCACCCAGGAACTTCCCAACCAGAGATGATGAAGAATCGAAAACCAGGGAAGAGTAAACCTCCTCCTGGATGGAAATGTGAGTACCTTGGAGGGAAATCCCGACTCCCAGGGCCCGACCAGGAGATCTGTTGCCCGCCAGAACTTGTTGATAAGAGGGTTTATGCCCACCCGGGGCCCGCCCTTGACTAGGGGCGGGGGGGGCCTTCCCAAAGCCTTCCAAGATGGGATCGCTGGATAAGGGTCGCGGGCCCAAAATCCTGACCCCACTGAACCCATCGCACCCTAGACCCTCGACCGACCATGCCGTCGATCCGCTTGGGCCCGGCCCAGGTCCGGGCCCGAGCGTACCTGAGCCCCCAGGATCCGGGCCTGCCCAGAAACCAGCGCTCTGTGCTGGATCCAGCCCTGCATCGACATCTGCGCCTGTTGTCGTGCCTGTTGTCGCTCTTGCTGCTCCTGATGTCGCTCCTGCTGCTCCCGCCATCCTATTTGATTTATCTTTTTCATTTTCAACTGGCATGTTCTTTTAAATAATATCTTCAAGTGTTTGTTGGATGTCATTTTTAAGAGAATTTTTATTATAAGGCATATATTGGAGAGGAATATCTTCAAGTGGAGGCATATCTTGGTCAACAGGGTATTCTGCATAGTAGCATACAGTAATATTCTTTATCATTTTTGGATTTAACAAAAAACTTAAAAACAAGAATATGATTCATATCATCATGAAATATGGATATAGGTACATACTGTGAGTTAAGTATTTGAGGAAGAAATCATTTGTACCTTTAATTTGCTCGTACATTGATGGCTCATTGGATTTTGACATATTTCTAAAATAATTCAGGATACTCTTTTCAGTAGAAGATTTGACCTCCTTCTTTGCATTGCCATTAGGTGACATTTTACTTGTAAAGAAAATATTTTTCAATTTATAAAACTAATAAAATGTTGAAGAGGTCTTAATTCTGTGAGGGCTCAAGATAATATAGTAATTAGAATAAACAGATGGTGGATTGGTAGAAAATACATACCTATTTCCATATATGCTTTATTATGTTTTTTTTGCCACTACACTGTTTTCTGGAGATAGTACTTATAATTAATAATAGAATAAAACTAATCAATATACAAATTCAAATCAATGTAAGAAAAAACTTGTGTATGCAAAATATTAATTACAGATACAAATGTGGAAAAATATAAGATTCTAGTACAAAATGGACAAGAACTAGAGAATCACAATGTCTTTAGAGAAACAGAGCATCACAATATCCTTAGAGAACCAAAGCATTTACCTACTCATAATATTGTAACAGAAAAGTAGATCTCAATAGAAATAGAGAATCAAAGAGTGTTAATAGAAAGAGAGAAAATAAGGGAAAACATAGAGAAATAGAGCATTGACATGGGAAACAAAGCATTGACTTATTTTTAATAAATGATAAAAAATAGCAAAAGAAAAAACTATAATTAGATGACAAAAAAAAAATCTTATTACTACACGTTCTTCAACTCATATTCTTTAAAAAACCAAAAAAACACAGGATCACAAATTCACAATGTTTTAAGAAATAGAGTACCTGGTGCAAAAAAAGGTTTGGAGGTAGGTGCGGTTGGAAAAAAGGCTCAATGTTTAGCCCGGGTGAAGAATAGTGTCAGATGTCAGTCTGATTTCATAATAGTGTCGAATGCCAATCCGATTACAAATATGTGTCAGGCTATCTTTAGTTGGTTCAGGTATAGAACAATGTTAGGATGTCCAAAATGTTGATTCGAGTACATATTAGTGTTTGAATGGTAATCTGGGTATAGAACAGAGCTCGAATATCGATTCTAGTACAAAATAAAGCTCGAATATTGATCCAAGTATAGAACTTTTTCAGGCCATCTGAATACCAGCTCGAGTACAAATTAGATTCTAGATACCAGTCCAAGTACATAACAAATATTATATATCAGTCCGAGTGCAGATTTGTGTAGGCTATCTTGATGTTGGCATGGTGCATAACTATGTTAGGCTGACGAATTTTAGTCTGAGTGCATAACAATATTCGGATGTCAGTTTGGGTAAAAATTGTACTCGTCCTTCGTTATGAGTGTAGCAAAGTGTTCAGGTGGAAAATGCTAACCGGATCTCTCTGGGTGTAGATATGGCTTCAGTTTTCATTCGAGTAGATTTTTGACCTGGATTAATTGGTTTCTGGACATAGATGAACTTTGATGAAATTCTACAGTAGATCGAATGTACTTTTTTGTTCGGCTATTTGATTTTCGAATAGTTTTAATGTTGTAAGTGAAAAGTATAACTGGCGTGTTAGTTATATATAGTGTTATAGTTGGCGAATTGGGCAGGATAAATTAATATTTTATAAATTTAAGGCAAAAATAGTCCACAATTTAGGTGGGATAAATTTAAAAAAAAATCGTAATACTATTATCAACGAATGGCGAACCGACACCTAAAAAACAATTCCCAAAAATTTTGGACGAAAGGGATGACGTCCAAGGTCCCCCAAATTCGCCAATTTGAATTTTTAAAAAATGCAAATATTCACCCCTATTGGCGAATATTCGTTGCTTGGCATAACCCTGGAGATAATGCTTCAACAAACTTATGAGACAGAGATGCCTACCAGAATCTTGATCTTCATTTTTATTTGACTACTTCTTCAAAAAATTTCCCTTTCATGTAGAGTCACCAAGTGACTCTCTCGATGCTTTATCTCAAGTAGATTGACTATGACCTTCACTAATATCAAATTTAGGAGTCTTATTTTAGGTTTGTGAGGCAACTATAGAAGCTTATCCCATTAAGTGTGCCAAATAAACTTTATTGTCTCTAGATGCACCAACCCATCAGGTTAGAATCCCATGTGACTAAGAGACTCACACCTCATGTAGAGGAACATGGTAGGAAGCATCATAGAACAGGGGAATCACCTATGAAGCAACCTTTAGGATTTTTTTGAGGTTGGATCTTCATTGGATCAATATTTGATTTATAAAGTCCTTTGTGAACTTAGTCCTGCTTTTCTTGGGAAGTTACAAGCAAATGAAATTTCAATAAAAGTAAAAAAATATAGGAATCATAAAGGAATAGGAAAGTAAACTTTGTAGAAAATAAAACCTAAGCTATGGAGGCAATGTGCCAAGATTATATTCCCCCTTTCCAACTACATGAAACAAATTGAAATAAACACATTCACCATAGTCTAATAGCTAGAAAATGAACACATTAAATTCTCCATAACCCATTATTAAAAACACACTAAAGAATTAGGATAGAGCCAAATTAGTCATAGCTTTCATTCATTTGCCAGAATAATTACCAGACATGTGGTCAAAAGAGGCTTGATGCTCCTTATATAGTGGCTCAAGGGCCAAGGCTCAAGTTGGAGGATGAGAGGAATACCCTACAAGGTGAGTTATAAGGCATAAGTGAGAAATTCCCAATACCTTTACAATACAAATACAAGCCTATTTATAGATCGAGATGAGGGTTCTTTTCCTTATAAAAACCTATGCAAAAATTCTATAAATTTTCTCTACTTTATAGCCAAAATCCTTCTTCAACTAGGATCAACAGCTTTGAGATCTCTAGATCTAGGACCATCAATGTTGGAGGCTTTGGGGCCCTTGATTGAAGGATCAAAACTGACATATTTGGTTTTTGTTGTGCTAGGGAGGTTGCACCATTAATATTTTTTTGTCTTATTTGGAAACCCTTGCTTGTTGACATAGCAGATAAGGCCTCTCTAACTAGCATTGTATGGTAATGTAGGCTTACCCATGTAACTTTGGTGATCATCGTACTAGCATGTAAATGGTTCTAATAAGCCAGGATGAAAAATTCAATCTTGATGGTCATTGGTAGATGCTTACTTAAGTTACCTTTTGGACTACCTTCTTGTATATGTGAGTTATTTCCATGTGTTCTTGGTTGATGTTGGGATCTCTTTTGGCTAATGGTGGTCCTTCTCTAACTATGTCCCAGTGCTTGCTTCTTTTTGCTTTTGACTAGCTACCATAAGTCTAGCCCACACTATGGTAGGCCTTCTATCTTCTTTGCTTTCACTTGTCAAAGGATCAACATGAGCCATTGGATGAGAAAAATAGTGACCTATGGATCTTAGCACCCTCAAGGTGTTGGTCTTAGAAAATGAGGTGTTGATTTTTTATTTGAGATCCAATGATCTATGCAACTTTGAGGTCCATCAGCCTTTCTCTCAATGTCCCTTCTTTTAACTAAAGGTAAGAGGTACCTCCTAACTGCCTTCTTTGGATTATTTTGATTTTGATGGATTTTCCTTGATTGAAGTAGAATTATAGAAAAAAAAAATCTACATTAATAATGGTATTAGAGTTGTGTTGGAAGAGTGTCTAGTGAAAGAAAGAGTCATGTTGGGAGAGTTTTTAGTGAGAGAGAGCCATGTTGGGAGAGTGTTTGGTGAGAGAGAGCCATGTTTGGAGAACATATGGTGAGAGAGAGCCACACCATAAGGAGGTGTTTGTGTTTGAAATAATTATAGGCTGAAAGTATCCAGGAGTTGTGAGAATGAAAGCATCCAAGCAAGCTAAAGAAAGTGGGGTGTTTAAGTAGTAAGAAGAAGACTAGAATGCAGTAGTACATTGAAGAAGATATTTTGAGGAAGTGGTGCAATAAGAGATCCAAAGAGGATGAAGTGAAGCAGAGCCACATAAAAGGAGAGAAGTCATGATTTAATGGATCTATGGAAGAGAGAATCTAATATTGAGATCATTTAGAGAAGAGCATAGGAGAGAAGTCAATTTTGAAGTGACATAGGAGTCTATGAAAAGTAGAGCACAAAAATATCCAAATGATATTATAGATATTCTAGATAAAGTTGAGTGCAAAAGGAGAGTAGAGAATTGGAGAGGAGCTGAAGCATGGATCAAAACAAGACAGTGATTGCAAGAAATAAATAGTAGCAAAGTGATTGCAGGAGACACCTAGTAATGTGAACGTTATAATTGTTCAAGGAGTCAAAAGCCTATTAAAGCATGGAATATTTGCAGGATAAATAATCCATAGAAAAAAATGATGCTAGAGAAATTTGAGTGCTTGAAATATTTGGTGGAATATTATTTGAGTGCACAAAGACTTGACGGCATCTACAAAGGTACTAATATTAACCTTTGAATTTTTTGTTTTAAGGAAAAAATTAAAGGAGAACTTACTATCATAATTTTTGAAAGGAATATATTAAGGAAACATTTGAAGAAAGAATTTTTTTCAAATGAGGATTGGAGAGTAACTATTTAAAAGAAAGTAGAATAAAGAATTAAAAGTTGGAAGAAGTTATATTATTATTTGAAAGAGATTTGAAAGGAGATTAATTGGAAGGAAATTAATTAATGTGAGAAAAATTATTAAAGAGAAAGAAAATTATTAAAGAGAAAGAAATTTATTAAAGTGAGAAGAAATTTATTAAAGGAGAATTGGAAGAAAGGAATTGAAGAAGGAAATTAATTAAAGGAAGAAGAATTTGAAAGGAATTTATGTAAGTGTTGAATTATTAAAGGGAAAGAATTGGTGGTTTATTTAAGAATTATTTTGAATAAAAGAAGGAAAAAAATTTCTTGATTTATATTTGAAGAAAAAGACATATTGTTGAAGAATGGGTTTAATTAGAGATATTAATGAGAAATTAAAGGTATAAAAAAATTATTGAAGACTTTTATCAAGAACAAGAATTAAAGTAAAGGCTTTAAATATTGATGAAAGACAAGGACAAATTATTGAGCAAGCTCCATAGGGCATATTTCTACCTTAGCTTTCAAAGTTCATTGAAATATTAAAAAATAATTAAGGAGATAAAAGGAATTCATAAGATGAAGCAAAGAACCCAGGTGTTGTAGGTGAGTTGGAGAGGAGAGGGCAATCCTCCAAGGGAGGTCCCAGGTTCAAATCTCCACCCTACCAAAAAGTTGAATTGGGTATCTAAAATCCAATTGATAATGTTGGTGCGGGCAGGGTCGGGTGCAACCCCCGGGTGACTTTGACGGTGTAGAACCCCCTGTTCATGGTCTCTCAGACCAAGGCGGCTCCGCAAGGGGTTTTTTGCTTTAAAAAAAAAATAATAGGAAGCAAAGAAATTTTTAAAAATTAAACTCAGGAAATTGAAAATATTCAAGTAAAGTTAGAAGGTTCTTTTATGAAGGAAATTGGTCAATTTTTTTAAACTTAAAAGAGAACGCAAAAGTTAGAAAAATTAGAAAATGACATTAGAGATTCTACATCCATTTGAAAGATTGAAAAACAATATAAAGCATTTTATTAAGGAAATTTTTGGAAAATTTTGAAGAAAGGTCAAAGAAATAAATATTGAATTAGGGAGTTAAAAGGCTTTCTACTTGATAATTAAAATATTTTTTTCAAACTTCCCCTTATACAAGAAAATTATAGAAGAATTGACATTTGTTTGAAGAATTAAAAATAATAGTAATTAAAAGGAAGTTCTTTACAAATTATGACTTCATCAAAAATCCATTTTACAAAGTCACACTTGATTAGAAAGCCAAACTTCATTGAGATAGGACTCTAAAAGCAGAGGAAATATTATCACAAACATTTTTTGAGATATAGTGAATCACCACAATCAAATTAAATAGAACCAAAATTTGGATATGAAGATAACTTCTAGTATATCGATTCAAGAGTCAACAATCACATGACTAGTAACCTTCATTGCTTTAATTCTATCCAAGTAAAACAAATCATACCTATTAAAATTATAGATGACAAAATCTATCAAATACAAGGAATATATAATGTTACATTTAGCCTACCTTTCTGATAATGAACACTAGGAAATGTTCTTTGTGTTCTAATAATAGCAAACAACTTAATTTTGATGTAACAATTATTGGATATAGGTAGAACAGTTGAATTTAGGGTGATAAATGGAAGTAAAAAATGCTTTATCAAAATACAAAGAGATATTGAAACCCTTGGGTCTTACAAAAATATTATATTTGCTTTAGATGTGATAGCACTCTCTCAAAAACATTTAGATTAGCTTCTACTAGAAGAACAACATCAAAAAAGATATTTAATTGAACACAAAATTCTCATAGCAAAAGAACAAGATAGTGTATTAGCAAAAAATACTCTACAAACTGTTCTTGAAAGGATGATAAAGAAATTGAAAATTTTTCTCATTAGTACACTACAAAAGAGAGACACATATGATCATCATCATAGGACATATATGCAATATGTAAGTTGTGATTTATGGTCTTCAAAAATTATCAGTGATGATTTATATTATTGTGATGACTTTATATCCTCAAATGGGGAATAACATAACAAGAATCAACAAACTCAAAAAAGTGACATGGGATGCTAATTCTATGACACAAAATTATGAAGACAAAAGTGTGACAGGAACAGGTTACATTTGTTATCAATATTGGGATAAATATAAGTACTACTTGAATAAGAATAAAGACAAATATCTAAAAATTATCAAGGCACAACATCACCATGAAGAAGGACAATAAGTGATCAAGAAAACCAAAGCAAAGGAATATGAATTCCTTACCAAATAATGTACTATGGGGGGTGTTGGAGTTATTATGTTATTTGGTACCTTGCAATAACATTGTAATATGTTTTATAAATACTTTGTAAATATGTGGTGTGAAGGAGTCTTGTAAATATTTGTCATTTAGTAATCATTAGGTGGTTATTAGAGAGTCAATAAATATATTTCTCTTAGGATAAATATGAAGAATCATACCTCTTAGGATTTTGAGGAGATGATTTAGTTGAAGTTGAAATGTCAAGATTATTTGTAAATGTTGTATGTTGAGAAAGCATATGAGATGTATGTAATAAAATTTCAATACTTTATTGGTATTGAAAAACTTAGTTTTTTATTCATGGGAATATAATAAGTTTGTCTATGTGCTTGACTACTTGTGTATATCATTGTGTGAGAAATTTAATCTTTATATATTGTGTGAAAATATATTATATTCTAACGTTTCATCCACATAAAAATGAGATCAATGCTATCCTTAATATGAAATATTTGATCCAGTTTGAGCAACAAATAGAAGAGACTTGGGGCATTCTCTTTCTTAGCAAGCAAGATTTTATAATCAATAGTTACTATCATTGTCACATCAAAGGTGCTCCATAAACCTTTACTTCATGGTAAACTAATAATTTGGATAGACTAAATGCTATACTCATTCCTATTGAGATTAATAATATATGATTTGGGTCCATCATGGTTCTACACAAATTCATCCATGGACTTATGAAGAAAAAAGAAGAAAACTATGAGATATGGAAAATGGTCTTAAAATATTTCTATATGATATAATTATGACCCTCTAAATATTTATGTTGTTAATAATCCCCAAGCATGAAAATTTTAAAAATCCAAACCATAGAGTTTCCTTGAGAATCCAAATTTTCCATATGGTATATATTTATTTTTTGGAAAATAATATCATATCGATCCTATCATGATTTTCCATCTAATCACTAGATCCAATGAGAGGACACTTGATTAGATCTAATTGTGTAAATGATACCCCTATATATATATATATATATATATATATATATATATATATATATATATATATATATATATATATATATATATATATATATATATATAAGTTAATATACCTCTTAAATGTGTCATGTTATCTACCAATGCCATGTCAACAATCCTAAGAAATATACAAAGAAAAGCAATGATCTCCATAAGGAAAGAATATAAATAGAACCCCTAAACTTTGGGCCATGGTTTCCCAAGCCTAGATAATCTAGCATGATGTATAAAGCTACAATTGTGTTGATTGCTGGTATGCCCCACCAAAAAAAGGTGAAAATGAAATACATCCAATATATCAATAACATATAGACTATATCCAAAAAAGGATAAGGTTTAAAACTTTGAATCCTTGGGTCTAAACATCAAAGCATTAACCTCCTTGCCAATATGTTATTATTTTCCTTTACAAATAGTACCAAGACACTTCTTGAAAAAGTAACATTTTTAATGATTGCCTAAGGGGTATGTTCAAAATTTGAACCATCGAACCATAGCACAAAGGGAATAATGTTGCAAGATGGGAATTTTCTCCCTTAAATTTAAAAATTCAAGACAAATTTTTAAAATAACCATTGCACCTTTGAAACTATATTCATACGCTAAAATAGATAAATAAAGCAAAATGTTGAACTAGGAACCCTATAATTTTTTGCGTAAAATCTAAAAAAGAGTTACTTCATAAATGAAACTTTATGACTTAAGTGAAAAGGTTATTTATTGAAATTTAGTATAAGTCTTCCCTCCTTTGACTAAATACATGTGAATATGAAACCTAGCTAGCATTCCTTGTCTCATTGTAACCTAGTCTTGATAATCATCATCTTTTATACTAAAAGGTTTATATAAAAACCTATCAATGTACCAAAGTTGACTATATAAGTTTAATATTATAAGTAGTCTTCTAGAAGATAGGACTTCCATGAAAACCATTTATGAAGGCTACTAGATAAACATTGAAAATAAAAATTCAATCAAACGCATTCACCTTAACTTGTTGTTGCCTTCTCTAGGGTATAGATCCAATAAGAAGCTACTTAAATGTTAATATAATAAACTATGGATTTTGAAAAACCTTAAAGATAGTGCTTCAATTAACAATTGCAACCACCCTTCTAAAATAAAATTCTAAAATTATTATTATAAAATGGGTTGAAACCTAGGGGTAAGATTGAGAAATGGCAACTCACCCATGTTTGATACCATATAGAATTTCATGATACTTAGAAAATAATGAACTAAACCAATACATTATTTAGATTACTATACATAAAGAAAAAAAGTTGGAGAAGGTTCCTTTAGACACTAATTATCTTCCTTTATAACAAAGAATATGATTTCCAATTGATATAAAGGATTAGTCACAAATGGCGTATTACAATATCCTATTGGCTAATATTAGTGATTTATTACAATAGAAATTATTTCCAACACATGTGAAAACCAATACATTATTGGCTAAGGCAATATTGTTGTATACAATTGGTTGCACACCTTTATTCCTTTATGTGATATATCACAAATAAGAGAGAATGCATGTCATTAGTAACAACCTTGATTATAGATGACAACAACTACCTATATCTTATATCAAGATTTGTAACATTATCCCTTATCACATCAATAAAGTAGACATAAAACTTCCAAAACATAAATAGATTATAAACTAGTACACACATAATAGTTCATAAAATTCTCCAAAATTCATGAATTAGGAGACACACTATAGCCCATGACTAAACAGAGACATTCAACTATTCATCTTGTAACCAAGGATAAAGATAAAGACAACTATCCATGGTCTTACATAAAATATGGATAATGACATACACACACACTATCCATCATCAATAGTATAAACAAGGATAAATACAATTGTATACAACACCTTTATGATTAGGGATATACTCAACCAATCACAAGAAACCAGTACTTCATCTTGTGAATAGGGACACAACTATTTGCAAGTGCATTATTTTTTACATTCAAAATGCATATTTCCTTCACTATCCTTATGAGGAGAGTCTTCAATATGTGTCACAAAATCACATTCTTTATCATCACTTCTATCTATAACCACCACTTCCTTTTCTATCTTTAACTTGCACTCTATGAAATCCTTTGCTTGTTGAATGCATTTCATTACAACATGACCTCTATTTTTTATTAGATAAGAGAAGAGGTTTTAAAAGGGTCCCAAAACCTTTTTACATAAGGATTTGAGAGAGATCTCAATCAAACTTTGAATCTCGCTCAATAATATTACTAGCCAAAAATTAAACTGCTTAACTAAGGCTACCCATAAACAAATACCAAAAGAGGGAGCATACAGATAAACAAGACCTAAGCCAAAAAACAAACAAACACAAACAGATTAATCCACCAACAACCAGGATTCAAAGGAGAAGAATCATACCCCTCATGTCCTTCTGTGCTGGCCTCTAGCCCATTAGAAATCACCTTACACCTAGTGTACAAGAAATCAATATCGCGCCCTCACCACACTTAGAACTAAAAATTGTCCTCTTTAAATTGAAGGATAGCCCTAGAGGGACCATAGAATCCTAGGAAATGAACTTTAGTGAGAGGCTGAATAAATATCGAGGGTCGTAGTGCCACAGATAAGGAGACTAGCATTCGAGGCAAATTTGTTGAAAATGTTCAAACCATTAATCCCAATACATTGAAAGGACCTTAGGCTTGACATCAATGCCTACTACCCAAGCAAGATTGAGATATCCTTTCCCACACAGTTGTCATGAGTGAAAATGAAATTTTCCAAATGGAGCAAAGACCTCATAGTTGTCATTGATTCTACCAGGAGAACACAACCTTGAAACATAGTGTGTAGTGAGGCTAAGCCATGAGTGAAACTTATGGATAAAAAGCATGTAATCACAATGAGCAAATACGAGGCTCATCGATGACCAGGTGGTCATAACAGGAAAAGACCATAAAATCTAGTTGGCCAAACAATGAGAATCCACATCCACAATCGAGCTCCGCCTACTAGATCGACAAGGAAAAGTAACAAGTATGATCCACCAGCCGAGCAACATATGACAAAAATACCACCCATACCAAATTGTCTTGATCACCCTTTTTTCAACCAAGGGCTTGAATTGAAGAGCGTTGGAACCAATTTGTATCACAAGAAATTCAAAATGGCAAAAGTCTTTAACGTGGTTAAACCTTTTGAACTCTACTGAGAATGGATCTCCCCATCGATTGGGACACCCATTGGGGAAAAAGATACCGATAAACAAAGCAACAAAGCAACATATCCAAACAAGTGTCCTACTCCCAAAACACCATATTTCAGCCTTTATCATCCTCAATCAGATTTTGAAGGTCTTAAGGAAAATTGGAGGTCCAAACAGAAAGCCCTTGCTAAGAAAGGCCAAGATTAACCATCAGATCCACTGCTTTATTCTCTTCTATGTAAAAGAGTTGAATTTGTCCTTTTGTTCTAGAATGTAGAATTCTATTGGATTTAGCAATCATGTTGGTGATCATCCAATTTGGAGGGTTGTAGGACCTAATTAAATTAACAATATTTAGAGAGTCACCCTCCACTAAAACTCTTTGGAAACCCAATGATTTAGCCAATGTTAATCCTTGGAGCAAGGCCCCAACTTTTGCAAAGTAAAAAGATTGGATTGAAAGGAATTTTTGCATATGCTCCAAGTAAATCTTCTTTTTTATTTTGAATAATTCCTCCCACCCTAGTAAGGCTTAGGTTCCCCTTTGAAGCTCTGTCAAAGTTAAGTTTAATCTACCCTTTTGTAGGTAGGGACCATCTAACCAAGCTCATTTGGATCAACTCTAGAGGACCAATAGACCCAATATTAAGAGGAAAACCAAGCTGAAGTTCCAAAATGGCTTCTTCAAACATTCCACCATCCAGATTTGGTAAGCATGTTGAAACATTTTCCACGGTGCTCCTGATCACCTTCAAGCTAACTAATTATGGGTATCTTTTGAATTTTCTAAACGCTCTTTGGTTTCTTTCCCACCAAATACCCCAAAATAAATGAGAGAGCAAGATATTCCAGAACCAAACCATGCGTGAGGATTTAAAGGGAGTTGACCACTACAAGCAATACAACATGACCTCTTTGCTTGCAATACAAACACATGATTTGAAATTCAAATTTTATTGTGTTTGAGGATGACTAGATAGTTCCAAATGTAACATTAAGCTTATTATTAATAAGTAATGTGGTTTCTTTTGTAAGAAAATCATTTTTCTTAATTTTATTTTCTTCAACAATTAATGAAGAAATTGTATCTTATAGTCTGGGATTAATCGTGTTGAATATGAATACCATACTAGCATAATTGGCAAACATGTTATTCAAAGAAATAGTTTTGGCATCATCATCATCAATTATAGTGTTAAATCTTGAAAGTTGATTCAATAGAGAGTGAAATATTTTTTCTTTTGTTATCTTCACTCTAAAAAACAATTCTTATGAGCCATTTTTAAAATTGATGTTAATGATCTAAATAGAGGTTTGAGTCCATCCCAAACATCTTTTATAGTTTTTGATAGATTCATGTGAGGTATACAAGCATTAGAGATCCCAAGTATAATGATATCCATCATTTTTCTATCTTTGGTAGTCCACTTAGCTACTTTATCGATGTCCAACAACTTCAAAAAATTCTTGTTGATGACATTCCACAATTTCTTTTTATTAATACTAATTGTAGCTTAACTTGCCCTATATAAAAATATCATCCTTTGAATTTCTCAATAGCATTTGTTTTCTTCATATGTGCTACAAAAATATTTCTCCCCTCAGTCAAAATAAGTTAGAAATAGTAGGTTCAAGAAAGACTTTCCAATGACTATATTTATGTCTATACTCATAAAACAATCAATATCTTAAATTATGATAAAACAATAGGATTTTATTAGCAAAAAAGCAGGTGTGGTAGAATGAGTCTAATTTCCTTCAAACAAAATCTTCAATGAATATTCTCATAATATTGTAGGTAGTCTCTAACATATTAAAATAATGAGTGTGTTCTCCTCCACCTATATTTACCAAACATAACAAATGCAAAAATTCTTTAAGGACTTCAAAAAGCCTTCCATAATGCATGTGGGATAAATAATTTTTGTCTTCAAACAAATATGTGTGTCATGGTCAATTATCTTATGAAATGATCAATTTAACCTTTCAATTAAAATAATTATGCATGAGTATGAAGGAAGATCTACCTGTCATGCTTCTTCGTTAAACTCTTGGACATTGGGTGCATTTAAATAGATTAATTATCATTCACACCAAGTATATTGTTTAAAACATCTCCTTTTTCCTCAATACAAATGAGCACAATGGCATAGATGGCATTAGTGTACATCAACCCTCTTGTCTTTGACCAATCAACACTCACTCTCCATATTCAATGACTCCAATCAAACAGTTTGATACAGTGATAGCTTTAGGGTTTAAATTTATTTATAAGATCATTTTAGCACCTCCTCACATATTAGGATTGTGCATCCATGATGAGCATTATTCTAGCATTCCTATAGCTTAATAACCTAATAAAATCCTTGACATTTCCTTTCTTTAGTTGAATGGAACTTCATTGATGAAAGCACTCTACCACTTCATCTCTCCTTTGGTAGCATCAACTTTTCACATGCCAAGGCATATCCTCTCCAATAATATCTTCTCTTTGTTGGATGATGTGTATTTGAATCATAGTTTGAAATAGCATAGTAGCTTCTCTTTTTGCATTATCAATTTATCATTCCCTTTAGCAAGATCATGTCCAATCATCATCTTCTCAATTGGTAACACTACCTCCAACATGTGATACCTCACGTCCTCTCTCCATGATATTCCAATCTCACACATTCGTAGCAAAGTCATATGAAGATGCTCTCACTAGATAGGTTGTATGAGGTCTTTGAATGGCTCATGCAATTCTAACAAACTTCTAAATGATAACTTCTTGGGACAACTTGGTCAAAGTAAACACTTTAGATAACCTAGTTATCATGAATGTCTCTAGATGGTCTTATCTTTAAATGGCTTGGTTAGCTTCAAATAGCCCTTATGTTGGCCTTTAGATGACACTAAAACAATCTTCAACGTGATTACCTTTTTTTCTATTTCTCAAAGCATACTTCTAGTTTCAGTATAATGTTTGACACTCAATTTCATAACCTTACAACTGCATGAAAGTTCCTTACACAAAAAATTCTTCATGTCATGACATCTTCTCACATTATAGTGGTGAAAAATTCAAATATAAAATTCCTTTCACCATATACACCTAGTTTTATCATGTTCTATAAATAGCACTTCTCATAAATTGATTTGAATGGTGTTTGCACTTCCTTAATGCTATGCTTGTAAAACAAGAAAATAATAACATGAATAATCTGAATGTTTTCTCTCTCCTTTATTGTTATCGCTTGCCATGTCTTTAAATCAATTTGGCATAGCATTATCATATACCTTCTTATCTATGGAACAACTTGATTCAATACCAATTATTGTATAAAGTTGGTCGCACACCTTTCTTCATTGATGTTATAGGTTATAAACAATAGAGAGCATATGTTATTGTAATGGCCTTGGTTACTAGTAATTCCAACTACTTATACATGATAATGATATTTGTAATAAATATTAAATGGGTCACATTACAAGGTGTAAAATGGGCCCATAGGCTTATACAACAAAATATACAATACAGTGTTATAACTTAATAAGTATAAAATATTACACATTTTAACAATTTCTAAATAGCTTGAGTATTTAAAAAGGTAAAAATAATATAACAGTTGTATATTTTTTAAAACAAAAAACTACATTTATAGTAAAAATATAAAAAACTTTCAAATAAGTTTGGGACAAGCAGTGGGGAGTAAGGAGTTCTACACTATAAGTTGAGATTTTGATCCTATAAATGGGTACCTTTTAGAGCCATGAGAACACCTAGATGTGGGGTCAAACCTATGGCATGCAATGACCTAGGGTCAAATGGACATTAACCTAGGGATGAGTGTAATTATACCATGGATCTAGACCCATACTTGCATTTTTTATGAGTTTTGTCTTAATGTTAAATATAAAATTCCAACCAACAAGTTTGAGGGAAATAGTAGGGAGTAATGGGTTTCACACTGTAATTCAAGATTATAAACTCCATAGGAAAAGAACCTTATAGATCTACAAGGACACCTAGTGGTAGGGGTCAAACATATGATAATGTGTATGCCTAGGTTTGAGTGGTCATAGACCTAATATTAAGTGTAAATATATCACAAATCCAAGCACATAATGTTCTCTATAAACTCTTTCAATATTGATATTCTATTCTAGGAGATTGGGTATCACTAGTGAATGGAAAGTAATCATATGAGTGCAAGCCACATTCAAATACTCACATCATGATGGAGGTGGTTCTTGATAGTACAATTTATTAAAACACCACAATGATATAGCTGTAAAAGCTTGTTTGAGTTCATATAGAACTAATTTTTAAAATATCAAAAGACTTAGTTTAGAAAAATAAAAAATAAAAATGATATATTGTCTCTCTCACATACATATGTATTTTGATTAATTGAGATTGAAACCAAGGTTATGCATAAGGGGTTGGACTCAAAATATACTTGTAAAAAAATGGTGAATCCTAATCGAAATCAAGGTGAATCAAGGTGAATCCTAAGCAAATCAAATAAATCATCTTCACACCAAAATTTGGGGCATTTGAAGCCCTAAAAAGTAAGGTCATATTTGGGGAAATTTTTGACCTATTAAATCACCTTATAACTTCATAAAAATACCACCATTAGATCAATCTCAAAAAGAGATTTCCAATGAGTACAAATATGTCTATGTTTGGATATATATTATGGCGAATTGAACCTAAAAAAAAATTGGTCGCGAAAATTTCAGGCAAATGGGCCGACGTCGAGGGTCCTCATATTCACCAATTTCCAATTTTTAAAATCCTAATATTTTCCCAATTTACAAATATTCGTCATTATGCATAACCCTGGTTGAAACATGCCCCACTTGTATTACATCAAGACCATGTTGTCATGGTATTTCAATAAACCACATGGTAGTGTTGTGATAAATTGTATTCTCATGGGCCATGTTATTATGAGAATATTCATTACAATATGGGGATTTAAACTTAGTTGTTATAACAACCCCAAGTATACATGTTGACTATCTTTATTTAATTGGTTTGATCCCTCAGGTTAGGTTTAGTCAATGGCCTTTAAGCATTAGGGTTAGAGTTTGGTTATTGGTTAGACTATAATTATGAGGAATTATAATATATTTGGATCATCAATTCGTTCTTCTAACTTCTATCCCCTTTGGTAAACATAAGAGACTTTTCCCTCTCTAAGTGGTTAGGAGAACGTTTCCTCTTTGAGTGACTTGTACTATTTCTAATATTTAGAGTCAAGATTTGTAATATTTTATTGGATTTTCTATTTTAAAATCTGATTATGTAGAAAATATTCTAGTGTTGCAATTTTGCTAGAAATTACTATTATAATTTTTATTTTGTTGAAGTTGTTTCATTATGAGTGATAGTCATGATTTTGGATCCTTAGGTAGTAAAAAGTGAGAATATCAACTCATGTAGAGGAGTTGGAGAGCAAGTGGGTAGTTAAAACTCTCCAGTTATCAAGAGGCCCAGGTTCAAATCTCTCCCCTCACATGTTGCAGATATGTTGTATATAAAAGGTTCCTCATCAAAAAAAAAAAGTGAGAATAAAACTATGAACATGCTAATATTAGAACACTATTGGAGAAATTTGCATTTACTAATTGGATAGTTTCTAACCAGTTTTGATTGTTATTATTGTTCTGGCATAAACATCTTCTATAGTATTGTGATTTAGGAAAAATCATTTACAACACCAAACCTAAGAGTATCAAGTGTGCCATGACTCTTATAGGAGGTGTATCTTATTTTGATCATATTATAGAGATAATCAAAATAAAATATATCTTCGGTAATCTATTTTGGATAGTTTTGAGCCTACTCTTGGACATTGTTGTTTAGCCAATTGTGCATGTTTGATCTGTTGAATTCTGAAGGCTAGGAATGGTTCAAAAACTAAATGAGTTGGACATATATGACCACTAATGAACATATCATTCATATAAAGTATCATCTAAGGAATCGAGGCAAGCACCACAATATCCAGAGGACATCAATAGTTTCAATCCTCATGCTTATTTAGCCATTACCACCATGATTTATTTCTCCACCCTTCCTACAGGAAATTCTTTCCCTCCAAATGTAGATTCAAATACTCTCCAACATATTGGTAATATACAACATGGCTTGAATAAGAGTATTTCATATCTAAAAGGAAGCTTCCAAACTATTAACCAAAAATTTGATGTTGTACAAGATAGTGTCCAACAAATATAAGCATCAACTACATGATATTTCTGTTAAACTCGATGACAAGCAAAAGGAGTTTGATATTTCTAAGAACGAACATGCACTTGAAAGTGACTTCCAACAAGTTGCTTTTGAATATGAGTGGAATTAGAAAAAAGAACCTATGTTTGGTAAACTTGAGCAAGCACTTGATAAGAACTTTTATTGGATTGCTTTTGGGTAGGATCCATGGAGCTCTTGCTTTGCTTAGGTACATACTTATCCCTTAATGGGTGCTCATACAAGGAATGTTGACCATATATGGGCTTGGGATACTTTTTCGAGTAATGTGACTTATTTACTAAAACATATTTATGACTTTCCAATCATTAAAATTGATATTATGTTTTATTGTGAAGAATACCATTGAGGATAGATTTATTAAAAAAATGTGATAAAAAAATTTATAAAAATTATGTTACTAATAAACAAATTTGTCATTTTACCAAATTAGAAAAAAAAATAATTCGAAGTGGAAAAGTATTGAGAATGTAGAAAATATCATATAAGAAGCAATCAATTACGTAAAATATATTATATTAGAAGTTGGGCAGGATAAGGAGGATTAATGTGAGATTTTCCAAAACATTCCATCAATTATCTTTTGAGACAAAACAAAAGTTTGATGAAAAATCTCAATGGAAGAGCTATATGATGCAATTTTATCTTTCCATCCTCACGAGGCACTTGTCCTTGATACCGCTTTCAAGATTAAACAATAGATATAACCTTTAAATTTAATAAAATTCAATGTTTTTTGGGGGGAAGGATATAAGGGGAAGTTTAAATTTCTTCTTCTTATGTGTGATAGAAAACAATAAAGGAAAGATAAGCTTGTGAATTGTAGACTTATTACTTTCATATTATAGAAAAAAACTTAGTTGAAGATTATTCGAAGATAGAAAATGATTTGCATAAAATGTTAATTCAAAAACATATAGACTTTACAATGCATTAAAAATGGTTAAGGAAATGAGCCTTCCCCGAGGAATCAACATGGAACTTCATATCAAAATATATGTAATAAGTTAAAAAATATTTTAGGTAGCCACCAAATGAAGGAGTCATTTTGAGTTTTTGGTCCAATGCCTGGTTGAAGCCTTACCCTCTTAATTTAAATATATATATTTGTGTATACTAGAGGAATCGGTAACTCATTACATTTTTCAATACATTTTGTTTAAATCCTACTCCTTGTTGCCACTATAACCTCTAGTTGTGTCGATTAAACTTTTTAATGTAGCTGACAAATCAAAAATTATATTAATGTAAGTAATAATTATAGATTTTAGATTTTTATTTGATATGAGAGATGGAAATAAGCCCTACTTATATTATATAATAAACATGTTACCATGGTATTAGAGCATCTTGGTTGTTATCTATCGCTTGTCAAGATTTAAACCCTAACTTTCATCTTAAAAGTTGATGTTTTGAACCAGCTGAACTCAAATTATTTAGCATGCACTATGTTACTAAGCCTAATAATTTTTATACCCATTACATTGATTAGATTTAATTTATCTTAATGAAAATATAGAAAAAATAAATAAATTTAACAATTGTGTACACATTAAAGTTATTTTAAAAAGTGATTCTTTACTTCCAAGATGCTATATTATTAATAGACATGTTAATGTGAATTAAAAACCCATCTTCATCTTTATATTTAAAGCAAGAAATGAAATTATCAAAAATAGATGATTTGAATGACAATTTCAAGGAAGTTTTTTAATCTTATTTTTGAAATTTGTGCTTATGGTCATATTAAAATTTCAAATTTCGTCAAGATATTTATTTTTATATTTTTCATTCAATTTCATATTTCAATAGATATTATAAAAAAAGTTAAATAAAAAAAAACAAGTTCAATTTGGTCTATGTAGTAAGAGCTGCAATCTTATTATGGTAAGGACTTTGGCTTCTCTTTGGAAGGTCCAAGGTTCAAACCCCACTCAGTATAAGGGGATCGAGACCCCTAATAAAAACCTATGTAAACTCATTGAAAACATTTGGCCTATGTAGTATGTTTGTATTAAACAAAAATAAATAAGTCCTAACAATTTAGAGTATAAAAATAGCATTACAATTAAATTGATTCTTGATATTTTTTCCAGTTAAAACAAGTAAATCAATGTTATTTCAAATCTGAATAATTTAAATAAAGTATTCCAAAATTGCATTGTTACCTATCATAGGATTTATTTGCAAGCAGAACAAGTTCAATATACTAATCTTCAGTCTTGATTTATAGATATTTAGGGAAAGTCTTTTTCAAACTTAAATACCTTCATCTCATTCAACAACAAGAATATTGTGGTTAAAATTTTACATGATATGTTAGTAAAGTTATAAATTATCATCTAAGACATTGTGGAGTTATAGTAAATGGAATGCAATTCAAGTTGAAAACCATGCACAATTATAAACATTCCATAATAACACGGTTTGTTGCGCATTGATACAAATTTCATACAAGTGGGACTCACGAACATAATGAAATTTCATGCTCAAGGCATTATGGATCAACAATATATGGAATGCAAATCACCAGTACAACCTAAGTCCAAAACCCCATATTAGGATGTACATTCTTGGTGCATGAAATGTAATTATATGAGCACAACTTAGGTTTAAATCCCTATATTTTTATGGAAACTTAATGAATACATTTTATGAGTGCAACTTGAGTTATAATCCTTATATTGTCCAAAACCCTATATTGGGATGTACACTCTTGTGTATGAAATGCAATTATATAAGCACAATTTAGGTTTAAATCCCTATATTTTGATGGAACCTTAATGAATACATTTTATGAGTGCAACTTGAGTTATAATCCTTATATTGTGATAGATAGTAGTTAGAATATCATAATAAAATGATCATATTGCAAAACCTTAGAATGATGAATTGTTTCAATCCTATGAAATCAATTTTAAAACAAAAAATAAAGTTATTATTTGTGTACTTTGTATTTAAATGTTTGTTAACTTAATATATTGTATCATTGAATTATTTTTTGTTGCTCGCAAAAACAAAACATTACATTTCTATTAATTTAATTTTTTTTTTCAATTGGTTATATGGGATTGAAATAGTCCCCACCCATAATACGTCATCACAATAGTGGTATTACAACAGAGCTTGGATATTATCCATGTATCACTTGCCAAGATTCAAACCTAGGTTTCCTCCTTTGAATGTTGAGAATTGGTTGAATCCATGTATCACTTGCCAAGATTCAAACCTAGGTTTCCTCCTTTGAATGTTGAGAATTGGTTGAGCTAATGCCATTTGATTTTTCTATCAAGTTAATAAAACCATATCTAACTTGTCTTTTTATCAAAAGATATTCTTCATTTGTCTTTCTATCAAAAAAAAACAGAGCTTGGATGTCATCCATGTATTGTTTGCCAAGATTCAAACCTAGGTTTCCTCTTTAAGCCAAGATTCAAACCTAGGTTTCCTCTTTAAATGTTGAGAATTGGTTGAGCTAATGTCATTTGATTTTTCTATGAAGTTAATGAAACCATATCCAACTTGTCTTTTTCTATCAAGTTAATGAAACCATATCCAACTTGTCTTTTTCTATCAAGTTAATGAAACCATATCTAACTAGTATTTTTCTATCAAGTTAAAAAAAAAATTTGCCATCTTCCTTAAACTACTAAGTTTTCACAATCAACACCTTTATATCATTTTTATTAAAATATAAAATCTCACTCATACAAATGTCTTCCAAAATTTAACCTTTGTCAAGATGAAATTCAATACTACAAATGGCTAAAATATTTGCTGCCTAGTTTTCTTATCTATAAATATAGTCTATAACAACTTGACAATTTCTAAATATTTTTTTAATGTTCTTATTTATGCCCCTAATATTCAATGATATTAATTTCATTGTTATTTTTTGTGTTGTTTTTGTGATTTTAGCCCCACTTCTTGTTAACACTTACGATGTTTGCTTTTGTTTTCCCATATCAATATCTTTGGGTTTCTTTTTTTCTTTGTTTTTGCTTCTTAGGTCTTCCTATCTTTTTTTCATTTTCACTAATAATTTCGTCTTTATTGATCTCTTCAATCTTCTCACACTGCTCATAGTAAGACTTATCATTTATAAGTTTGTCTTGCTATGAAGGATCTAAAGTGCAAGGAATCACTTCAAAAGCATATTCTTCCTTATGTTGCCTTGGAAACCCTAAAGTGCAAAGACACTCTTCCGTTACAATTACCTTCTTATTCTGCTCTAAAAACCCTGCAATGTTAAGGATTTCCTCCATCCTCATTTTTTTATTATGCTACTCTTAAAACCATAAAGTGCAAGGGATAACCTCTACACCACTTTCACTGTTATTACCAAGAGAGGATTCTATAGTACTTGAGGAAAATAAAGATGATTTACTTGAAATAAACTTGACCTCTCTTGTCGTCTTTGTTTTAAGATTTTCGCCTACATCTTCTTTTGCACCTTTAATTCCTTTTGAAATTGAACTTACACATTGTACTTTCTCATCTTTGCGATCCTTCTTTGTTTCTTCTAATGGTTGATCGAAGTGAGCTATGGTGGCCTTAGCCATATTAAATTGTAGATAGGTTTTTTTGCATCTTCTTTTGGATTAGATATCGTGGATCTAATCTAACTTATTATTGTATGACTTCCTTACTTCGTCTTCAAGTTTTATTTCATGCCCAATATTTTTTCTTTCTTCATAGTTTTCAAACTCTTGTCATGTGTCTAGTCTCATAACAATTGTGGCATCAAAATGTGATATTTTCATAATCCACTTCTTGATCCCAATCTCTTGATTTAGACTCAATCTTAATAGATTGTGGTAAAGGTTTTGAAATATTCATATCAACAAATATTTAGGTATATATAACATACTTTTGCTCCTTAATAGTTAGTCCTTAATAAATTCCCCTAAAATATTTCCAACTTTAAAAATCCATTGAACTAAATGATTTTTTACAATTAAGATAGTTGTCTTTAAAATTTTATTGTTAAATCATTTTTAAATATTCAATATAGCAAAGTAGAATTAGTTATATAGGCTCCTTTCCAGCCTAAGCCTGCTTTTTCAACGTCAAGTGCCATGTAATTTACCGACATTCAATTCATCCATAGGCTTTGACATTTAATAATTTAAATATTGTTTTCGTAAGCTATCAAAGTCAAGAAGATATTGTGAAGGAATGAGAATACAGAAAGTCTACTTTGTTCTTATAATAATACCATTGCATGGTTTGAAATCTTAAAGTAAACACTCAATACTCTCGTATGACATCATTCACAAAAGGATAAATATAGTCAAAAGCAATCTCTTTATCATCAGAAATATATTAAGGCTTTCCACAATTGAGACACAAATCATCCAAGAGTTCTTCTCAATGTCTGAAACTAAATGGTACTGGGTCTTTCTAATAGTTTTTAGATCTTTCACGTGCATAATTGGATTTTAAGCTCCATCAAGGTTTCTCAATATCCTTTTAAAATTCACAGACATCCAAAATATACTGTTCTAGTGTTTGTAGTTTCCCACTAGTTCTCTATAATCTGATGACCACTGTGGGTGTGGACATGTAATCATAGAGATTGGCCATCATTACCCATCACATGATAAGCTTTTCATTCCATCACTGTATGAGTGAATAGCTGGACTAGTTCTAGACGTTATAATTTCTGGGCATCAGGACCCTTATTAAGATCGCATGATAGTCACCATGTTGAAATTTAAATTCTTGCTAAGTTTATCGGTCAAATAGGCCTCTATGATGATTCATAACTGACCAAAACCAAAGCAATGATGTCTCTTGGTTTTGACCTACCCATTAGCCTCGTTCCAAGAGCAAAACTTAAAACAGCAGGCACAACAGGCACATCAACTCACTAACATAAAGCCAAAACTAGATAGCAGAAGAGTAAAAATCCCATGATTCCTAAAGATCAGCCTTCTCATTTGTGATATGTTTACAGCATGATTCTTTTTATACAAGGGCTAAATATGGCAATAAAGCAACATCGCCATCAACTCACTAACATAAAGCCAAAACTAGATTACAGAAGAGTCAAAATCCCATGCTTCCTAAGGATCAACCTTCTCATTTGTGATATGTCTACACCATGATTCCTTTTATACAAGGGCTAAACATAGCAATAAAGCGGCATTGCCATTTACAAAGCATGTACACATGCATGATCTTGAACAATACAAATAATAACCATGGCACTCTAGATATTTTGATCTATTAAACACACGAAAGAATAGTAACCTGCATTGGTAGGTGAGGAATATATACAATATTCAAAAAGCAGCCACATAAACAAAGGCACACTTGACTGTACTGTTGGAAACAGATTGAATCTAACCAAGCTGTCTTCCACCCACAGTGATAAATTCTTTGGCATTTATAGGATTCAAGAAAGTACATTGTAATCATGCGTCTGAGATATGTTTTCCAATATCCAAAATGTGCCTTAGCAGAACAAATTCAGGTGAGAGAAAGAACAAGATAATTTAGAAAAAGGCCTCCACTGTAACAATTTTGGCAGCAAAGGCTAATCACTAATTCGGTTCTTTGAGCTCAGTAAATCCATCAAGTTCAAGCTTTTCAAATCTGATATGCATGCACACCCAAGAGAGGAGAAAAAGAGTTAACAGAAAGCATAAAGGTGAAATACCCCATGAGAACTATTTTTCCTGGTATGTTGGATGGTTACTGAAATTTTCCTTAATACAGAATGAGCCAGGGAAATTGATACGCTTGCATAGCCTTGCAATGCATCCCCCATGTGGTCCTCAATCACAGTTTTGGAATAAATGCTCAGAATCTCCATAACATGCCAAAGGGTTCTTTTCATTATGACATATTCTTCAATTGTCAGCAACAAACAGCAAATTTATTGAACTAATTGATCAAACATATCAGAATTCAAAAAATATTGAATTTGACAAACCTTTAAAGGCCACATTTGCATAGCCTTGCAATGCATCCACCATGTGGTCCTCAATCACAGCTTTGGAATAATTGGTCAGAATCTCCATAGCATACCAAAGGGTTCTTTTCATTTTTACATATTCTTAATTGTCAGCAACAAACAGTACATGTATTAAACTAATAGACAAACATACCACAATTCGAAAAATATTGAACTGACAAACCTTTATAAGCCACGCTGTAAATCAACACTAACAGCCCTAATAATTTCATGAAGAAACGACTACCACCAGCTTCTACAGACAATACACCTGGATAAAAGTAAAATCAGAATTTTGAACAGTGATTTCATAGAAACTTAAGCTTGTTTAACAAATATATATGGATGTTTCTCTTCACCTACATTTATATATATCAACCATATACAGAAATTCTAACAATTGTTAACAAAAAAAAAGGCTGATATTTTTGCTTCCTTTATTGTATAATACACCAATGATGTAAAGTGTTTATCACAACCTCTGGAGTGTTAAGTCAATCATTTTAGTGAAATTCCATATATTCAAGCAGTCTGCACAACTTGGAAAGTAACAGTTTATGCAGCCAGTAGTTCAAGCTGGTCTTCGCAACTTGACATTTAAAGGAATTTCCTTGTAAGAGACTATGATCTCTGCTGCTTTGCGCATTGGCCTTCCTGTCACTGACTTCCTTGATGGTTGGGTTGTCTCCAAAACAACATTCAGGGATGACCTGGAAGGACCATGGCCTTCTTGCTCTTCAAGTTCACTCGGCTCCAATTTTACTCTTGTTGCCTTCCCTCTAAGACCTGATATGCTCATGTTAGAAAAGAAAGAATTGTCAAGGGGTCGGCACAATTCTGTAGAAGCTGGGGGATCTTGTATACATTTAGAAACTGAAACATCCTGTGCTGTGGGGTCAGAAGGAAGCACATCAGTGATATGCAACACCTCATCCTCACACACTTCCTTGAGATTATCCAGACATCTAAAAGAGGCAACCTTGCAACTGCTTTCAGATAAAATTTGAGTTGACAGAAATTCACTTTGATTATGTTGCCTGAGCTTTTTATTTAGCAAAGGTTCTTTGTAGCTAATTTTAGCTGCTCGTCTCCTTAAACATATCCTGCTTAGGTCAGAAGATTAAGACACAAACTATTGGAGCTCCTACCAAATTGCAAATCAACTAATGAAATAGAAACCAACCTCTTGTCACTTAAATTATCTTCATTTGCAGGTTCATCTAACTTAAAAGAGCCATCAGCCCCATTACACATGTCGCCTGTCATGTTTTTTTCTTCTTGTCAGTAGTTAACTCTCAAAATCTACAGCCAGCATAGTTAAGAACAAGATAGAGAAGTACCAGATTTTGAGGGAAATGAATTTGTATTGTGTGTGGAAAAGGTAAGTTTTGACATCAATACTTGTTCGCCTTTATTTTTACCTCGATTCTGCAAAAGAAAGACACAACAGAAAATAAAACCTGAGGCTGTTGATGACAGAACTTTTCATCCAATCAAGAATTTCAATGTATCTACATATATAATATACCTTGCCTTGCCTTTCTTGCATGTCTCGTAATTGTTGCAAACGGTCATTAGCTTTTTCCTGAATTTATATACAACAGTTCAGAAAATCTCCAGTTAAGAACCATCTCATGGAAAGAAGCAGCAATTAGATCTTACAAGAATGCACTCACCTCCAGCTCTGCTATTTTAGCTTTGAACATTGCAGACATCTGTTTGTATTCATGCTGAAGCAACTTTAACTGTCCAAAGCACAAAATTCATGTTACTTTTCCATTCAGATTTACAGGAATATCTAATTTCCTAAATTTTTGAATATTTAATTTGACTGATCAGATTTCCAGTGATTAGCATGAACATTTGATGAAACTTAAACCTAACTGATTTTTTAAGCTAGTTTGACATTGATAACAGCTGAACCCAATCCATGATTTATCACACAAATACACCTTCAATAGCACCAATTCCATCTTATTTATTTAATGTACAACAGATAGATCTTAGGTATATGACATATCACAAGCTGTTATAAAGCATTCTGTGAGCATGTTAGTTTGAGGCTTTACTGTCATTTGCTCTCAAGACTAAGAATGTATGAAGATTTGTTTTGAATATTTGAGTTGTTAAGGTTTCACGTTACCTAGTAGAAAATAAAATAATTTTCAGTTTTGTTTGGAGAACTGAAATCCAAGAACAGACTAAATGTTTTCTAAATCACAAATTTCTATGTGTTCACAAAGCACGGGACTTTATGACCTAATACAGTATCAGCAAAAGAAGAAAAACATCTGCCTTTGATACACAATTTTTCATGACATTGTGAGGTTGTTCAATCTTTTTCTAATTATTAATAAATGATGATACCTTGCGTTGCTCTCACTCTTAACCAGCACAATTCACATCCTCCATTGGATCTGAAATATACTTTACCACATGTGCATAGGAATGCTGACATAGTGCAGGAGTCTATGAGTTAGTGATATCTTTATCTAAAGAAGAAACATTTGTTTTTTATACAAGGAAATATGTTCACCTTTACTCCTCGTTTCATTTCCCAGTTGGTTAATTCAAAAGGTTATATAAAAAACTTGCACCTTCCCTGTACCATTATATAATGGGTGACCACAAGCTCGGCCTATGAGGTTTGCCCTATTAACTTGACAACTTACAAGAAGCAACATATAAACCATATATATTTAGTCGATTATGTCAGAATTTAACTCAGCTGAATCTGCTACAAAAACAGGAGTTGGTGAGCTAAATATTTTTTTTTCAGTTATTCAAAGTATAGCTGGCTCTGATCCCACATGTAGGAACTCTTTTCTAAAAACTGCTATACTAACAGCCTAATATTCTAATAATATAATAAGAGAACACATATCAAAAAGTAAAAAAATTGAAGATGTCAAAGGTATCTCTAACCAATGCTATCATGCCTTCCTCCAAATGAGACATCAACGGGAATTCTAATGTGCACATGCATAATGAGACTCCTAACCAAGTATTTATGGGGCTGTCATATCACTTGACTATTTATCTACAACAAACAAACAGCTTGCCTACACTTAAGCTAACTATGCGTATACTACCATGCTTAGCAATACTCTTACATACACAATACTCTATGGTCATAACTTTAGGTCAAGGCACACAACAAGGGCAAGTTCATAATTATCTAGATTAGCCACATATTCAAAGTAAAGACTTCTTTCTGAAATCCAAACCAACTAAAGCTGTATTGTTAATCACATAAAATCATTCAAGATAAGGGGAAGACGAACAGCTTAGCAAGTGCTCCTTTCTATGGCAATGAGTCCACTCACAAACTTCAGCTAGATCGTTTATATATTCATGTCTAAATCAATAAATCTAATTAAGATTTCTTTACAGGACAATACTCCTCATGATAACAACACAAAACAGTATTAAGAATATAAATGAGTGGCTCAATTATTAGTTTTCATTAAACAAAAGGCATAAGCTCGAACGGACAGAAATGTAGACTTTCAAGGTGAAGACATAAGTTCAAATCTTGCCAATGCATAATTGCCAAATACCACTACATGGTTTGTTTAAATACCATGGTAACATGGTCATGATGTTAATATAGATGAGGCCAATTTCAATCTCCATATAACCAATTAAAAAAATATTATTAGTTTCTGTTAGACACAATCAATCATACTCGTACCTCCCTGTTTCTTACAATGTTACCAAAATTTCCTTCTTACTTTTTTATTTTTTCATTCAACAACGTAACCAATTCCATGCTACTTCTGACCCATGTTCCATTAAGTCTCTGAGACCGGGATGGTGCAGACAAAGGGAATGATTGCATAGCTCAATTTGGGAATGGCAACAGGACAGGAAAGGGACAATACATATATAAAACATGGAATAAAATAAAGATTATATATGACATATAAGAAACAACCTAGATATTTTAGGCATGGTTCTATGTCATTAAAAAGATCTAAAGGCAGAAATAAAATCATAGACTAATGTGACATATATGCAACATGCAAGAAAGTAAAGTCACAAATAAATTGCTAGAAGTTAAATCATTCAAAGTCATAACAAAGTATTAAAATTAAATTCATAGATGTTTATGAAATCCATATCTAAGAGTCCAAATGTTTAATACATAGTCAAAGTGAAATCTAAAAGTTTGAAAACCACATAACATTATCGTTGTCATTCATCATCCTCAAACTTGTTTTCTTTCAAGCGTCTGCTAAGTGCCTCCTTGATACCACTATTGTTTGAATCATTGGGCTAATGCTGTGGGAACACAACCAATCCCACCCAACACCCCCTCGTGTCTATCTTGCATCCTCAAGTTCAGAAATCCATCATGTTGTTGGAATCTCACAATACTCAAATGTCTTCTGATGACGAAGTTGCAAGACATTATGCACGATGGCTAACTTCTCTGCTCTTCCAAAGGTAGGGCTATTCATCTTGACAGAGTGGATGAAGTGGATCAATTCCTCTCAGCAACAAAGTCACCATCAATTGAAGAAAGGAGGCAAATGGCATGAATCCATTAGCAATGGAGCCCCATCCCCAAGTAGCTACCACCAATCATCATTCGGCATCATTTGTTTAAATCTTTTTCCCTCATCCATTTGAGAGTCTCCCAAACTTGGCTACTTACTACACAACCATAGATTGTAGGCCCTTCTACACCTGAATCATCATTTCCAAATAAAAGAAGTAGGTAGAGGATGTCTTGTCTCCACAAAGCTGAGAAATTCCTTCCTCAAAAAGGACCTGAAAGTTGGCAAAGAGATTTGATATTTGCAAATAGAAATTTGAACATCTTTAGCACTGGTCAAAACTTAAACCACATTAGAAGGCCCAACCTCCTCTCTAACATCCTTCAAAAGCTGAAAGAAAAAATTGCATCCCTGCGCTTTCCCAAAAAATCAATTGCTCTAAGAAAGTAAGGCCTTGATGGTGATAAGTGGCCTAAAGGCAATATCAGTCCACCCATCCACAATGATGGAGCAACTTTAACTCACCTATGTCTCCCTCAAATCCTCTCCTCTCCTCTCCAGAAGATGCATGTCCATCTCCCCTCTCCACATTAACTGAAATCCTTTCCCTTTGGAAGTTATTGGTTTCAGCTTAACTTCAACCCACCCTACCCCTATCACTTGTGCTTATACCGACTCTCTCTCTCTCTCTCTCTCTCTCTCTCCAATAGGAGGATTTCACCATATAAATCTTGTTGATTTTCATGTGTAAATGTTTACTATTTTCATTGATTTTTTTCTGAAATCCAAGTTGTTGCACTAATCATCCTTACTAGTTCAGTTTGATCCAAACTTTTTGAACAATCCAAAACAATTCTGCTATGTCAAGACAAAGGTCCTTTCAATAGAACTTAAAAAAAAATGAAAAAATAAACAAATATAACCCTAATAAGGCTTAAAAGCAATGAGCACCATATACTTCAGCAAGCCGCACAGAGAACACAGCTGACATCATCAATAGATAACATAAAGCCAATGTTATCGAGAAATTGTTCGATTTAAAAAACACAATGGGGTGACAATTACTTTTAACAAATTTAGTACAATGAGTATTTGCAAAGCCGAGATACCATTGAAGTCGTAGAGCTGAGCTGTCACTACCCTAGCTAAGCCACATGACATAAGGAAAAATCATACAAATCCCCACGCTAAAACAATATGAATACTTTATAAAATCTTTTTTTAACCTTTTTAAACTACATAAAGAAATTATAGTCTTGTTTTACCCTTTTTAAGTGATTATATTACATGAATCATTAATGTATGTTCTAGTGATTTTATCATTTATTATATGTGCTAAATGTTCATTTTTATATTTAAAGTATAAAATTAATAATTATACATATTAATTTTTTTTATTTTTATTTTTCTAACTATTTATTTTTCAAATATATTTATTATAAAACAATTCATTTTTAAAAAATTGTTAAAAAACAAATATCACGAGTGTTAGCAAGAAGTGTGGCTAAACCCACAAATAAAATCAAACATAGCAGTGATAATAATATCTTGGAATAGCCTCGCCGGACTGAACGCTTGTCCCTTTCCTGGTGCTTTCAGCGGCGTAAAAGGTTTAAAATGATTGTGGCATGGTGGTTATAGGGGCGGACTGCGTGAAGATCTGTGTGGCGGCTTCCGGGGCGGACAGCGCAGAATACTGTGGCGGCCATAAAAGCTGGACAGCCTGCCCGGATTCGTGGCGGCTACCGATTCCACCATGTAAATACAAAAAAAAAAATATATATATATATATATATATATAGATCTTGGAATATTAGGGGAATGAATAAGAACCCTAAAAAAAGGTATTAAGAAATTGTGAGGTTGTTATAGACAAGATATTTTTGGATATAGAAGCTAGGCAGCAAATATTTTAGCCATTTGCAGTGTTGAATTTTAGCTTGACAGAATTTAAATTTTTGAAGGCATTTGATATAAAAGGAGTTGATTGTGGAAACTTAGCAGTTTGAGGAAGATGAAGAATATCTTTGATAGAAAGTTGGATATGCTTTAATTAACTTGTTAGAAATGTAATGAGAGCAATGTAATGTTTTGTTTTTGTAATGGAAGTGAGCCCCCAATAGAAGCCATGCACAGCTTATTAAAAAAATAAAATTGTAATTATATGTATTTTACTATTTTCTATTACTTGTATAGTTCAATATGAAAAACAATTTTATTTGTTAATTTTGTTTATTAAAAAAACATTTTTATAATTATGATTATTTATATATTTAAAGATCTTTTTATATTATGGGGTTGAAACAACTCCTACAAATATTACATCATGACGGAATTATGGCAGTATTTCAACAAACTAAAGTATTGTCGTATTTTTTTTTTCAATTGGTTATATAGGATTGAAACGGGAGCCACCTGTATTACACATCACTACGTAGTGGTGTTATAACAGCTTGAATATTATCCATCTATCGCTTGGCAAGATTCAAACCTGGGTCTCCTCCTTGAATGTTGAGGAATCTAACCAGTTAAACTAATGCCATTTAATCAAATTATTGTCGTATTACAACCTAAGTTCCATGGAGTTTCCGAGAAGCTGAGACGGCAAGACGCATCTCCAGGACAGCAGTGGTTTGGTCCCAAAATCTCGGACAGTGAGGGATGACAATCCTAAAGTTGGATTTTTTAAGTAGAATTCATAGATATGTAACATAATAAACATCAATCATCCCTCAAACAATGAAACATCGATCATTCATGAAACAACTAAGTTATAACAATAAATGAATACCATAGGCAATGAGGATTCTGAATTCATTGATTCAACTATGGTTCAAGTTCCAAATACAGAAATAAAATAAACACTATCTCATTCATTCGGTTTTAGGAGGAATGAGGATTCTATAAGAAAAAATGATCTAAATATAGGAGGCAATCCCCACCATGGAACTATATGGTGCTTCAGCAAAAGGAAGAAAACAATGAGTTATGTAATAAAGGTGGCAGCAGTTCCAGTTTATATTCTTCCTTAAACTTGACTCTATAATCACCTCTCATGAATTGTAATGTTACAAAGTAATTTGCAGATTAAATCCGAAATAAAAGATGCAAGATTTTACTTATTTGGCATTTTTGGATATGAGAAATAAAAGATGCACGATTTTACTAATTTGTCATTTTTGGATATGAGAAACAGCTGAAACTTATTTGACATCATCTTCATCAAAGTCCATGATGAGAGAAGAAAGGATAGCGCAGTAATAATTGACATTCTGTTGGTCCTGTGGATTGCCTGGGCTTTCAAACTTTGAAAATTTTCTGTATGCCTCATGTTTTGAATAACACATGGACTTTTGATGCAAACATATCTTTCCATCGGTATGTAAGCTTTAAGTTTTAAGTTGTTATGCATTTAAATATGTATATGCTGTACAGTATCTTCTTTGGCTTTTATTCACATTTGCAGAAGAGATATGTTAAGAAAGAAAGGAAAACAATGTTGAAACACTGCTTAAAGTACTCTGGCAATTATGTCACTTATTAAATTTTATGATGTCTGTCACCAACCAGAACTGGTCCACAGTTATGGGTTCCTTTACATAATACTATTATTCCCTTTCAAATGAACTATTTTACATATCAGCTGATTATTTTTAATCTCATGTTAGATATATTACCTAAAAGTTTTAGACCCTCAACTCCATAGAACGTTCTACAAGTGGGTTGTGTTAGGTAAAAGGTTATTTGTGGCAGGTAAACCCCACCCTTAATGTAATAGCATGGAAGAATATCACCATAGTTTTGAATCTTAATGTTGGTTGTATGTAGGGGATTTCATTTATGTCATTCAGATATTTAGGTCATATAGTTCCAATTCTGAATTCATTAATTACACCATGCCATTCAGTTTTTATTTTCTTTTCTTTTTTTAATTTTTTTTTTTAATATGAAATATAAATTAAATTTGCAAACATGGGCATAGTCCAAGACGGCTCAAGGACATCCCGGGGATGCCTAGGCATCTTGCCTGCGTTCCATGGATGCTTGGGCATTCTCACAACGACATCCCATGAACACCTCGTTTTGGGTAAGGCCATCCTGCAGATGTTTCAGCCTTGTCCCTGCATCCCCCAAATGAGGTTGATATTGAGACAGCACCCGAGGTTTGGGATGGATGCATTCCCATGGAGCACTAATTACAACAGATCAACTTAATATTTGTTGCACTATCATGGGGAGTGTCCCATCTTGAACTTAAGTTGCGCTCATGCAATTGCTTCCCAGTTATCTTTGCTCCATAAAGCCTTGGACTAATTTTTTAACATTGGAGTAGAGCTCATAAAGAACATGAAGATGTGCTTGGATTCATAATATGGGTATGCACAACCCTAGGTCCATGGCCAGTAGACCGTAGGTACATACATTTTCATAACTCATAATCCTCATTGCCTATGGAACTATATGATCCAAAATTCTGAATGAGCCATTGTACACCAAGGTTCCAATCCTCATGGCTCTACTAGGTGCCTACCTAAGGATTGGAACATTGGTGTACAATGTGAAACTACTCACTCCCCACTGCTTTCTTCAAACACGTTTGGCCAAAACGCTACGGTTAACAATGAGTAAAGCATGTCCATTGAGCTAAGCTCAAATGGTTGAGATGGGTTGTCTTCCGCGACGAAGGATTAGTTTCAACTCTCGATAAGCATAGACGACCCATGTGTGAGTGGTAGGTGCTTAACCTCTAAGTGAGTTGTCATGGCTAACAAAAATCCATGGTAGCCAATTCAAAAAAAAAAAAAAAGGAGGCAAAGCATATATAGAGAACATGAAATGGACTTGGATCCATAATAGGGTACATGACCCTAGGTCCATGCATTGCCATATGTTTAACCCCTACCTCTAAGTGTCCTTGTCACTCTACAAGGTGACCGTCCATGGAATCGGAATCTTGACTTAAATGTGAAACTCCTTGCTCCATTGCTTGCCTAAAACTTCTTGGGCTAAATGTAAAGACTAACATTAGGTAGAACTTGTAAAGAACACGAGGGTGAACTTGGGTCCTCAATATCATTATAAAAAAAAACTAAGTTTGTGGCCATTCAACTCGAGGTGCATGCACTACCATAAGTTCGACCTCTACCTCCAATGTCCCCATGGCTCTAAATGGTGGTTGCTCATGGTACTAAAACCTTGGCTTACGATGTGGAACTCCTTGCTCCCTACTACTTGCCCCAAACCTGTTGGACATCAATCTATTGTAATATTAACAAAATTATATAAATATATATCTTACTAATAAAGCAAAACTTTTTTAAATTGGTGACGATGGCTCTAGTGGAAGAGGAAGTTGGTAAATTGTACATAATTTCAATTTTTTTTTGTTTTTGCAATTTACATTTTTTCAATTGGTAATATGATGTTGAAATAGGCCCTAACAATATTACATCATGACCACATTATCACGATATTTCGAAAGTCCACATTATCAAGGTATTACAACAATCCATATTATCACAAGATTCTCCATCACATTGCAAGGATTTGAACTCAGATCACAATCATATGATTGCATCCCATTAATGCCTTGGACCAAATGTTAAGGTTACCAATAGGGTAAAGGTCGTAGAGAACACAAAGGAAGGCCTTAGATCCATAATATGGTTACACTCGAACCAAGGTTTATGGCCACTCAACTGTAGGTCCATGAAGTGCAATAAGTTCAACCCCTATGAAAAGATGCCCACCAATGGGATTGGAACCTTCATTTATTGTGTAAGATTCCTCACTACCCAACACATACCCCAAACCTATTGAAAAATGATAAGGTTAACATTCGGGCAATACTCATGAAGAACATAAGGATAGGCTTGGATCCGTAATATGGGTACAATTGAACTTAGGTCTATGCCACACAACCCCAAGTCCATTCATTACCATAAGTATGACCACTACCTCCAAGTGTCCTCATGGATCTAGCGAGATTGAAACCTTGGCCCAATTCTAGGATTAGAACCTTGCTTGAAGGTGTGAAACTCCTTAGTCCCAACCTCTTGGCCCAAACTCAATGGTCATGTTAAAATGTTAACATAGGATAGAGCTCATAGACAACATAAGAGTGGATTTGGATCCATAATATGGTTACACTCAACCCTAGATTCATACACTGCCATAAGTTTGACCCCTACGTTTTGGTGTCCTCGTGGCTCTAGAAGGTGCCCGCTTATGGGATTGGAACCTTGGCTTACGATGTGAAACTCCTTGCTCCTCACCGCTTACCCCAACCCCATTGGACCCTCAACCATTCAAATTGTTTTGCACAATTTACACTAAAGTTTGGCTTTCATAATAAATTTGTGTGGTGAATTCTACAATTGTATTCTTTACATTGTGAAAAGCATAGTTGGTATTTACGTCATTGAATATACAAGGAAAGAGCACTAGCAAGGGTGCATTGTTCTCATATCACTGAGAAGCTCAAAATAGATGCAAAATAAGCTTGCTCTAATAGACTAGAGGCAAACATCTCTAACTTGAGTGATATGTTCACCAAATTCATAGCGACTATGTTGGACAAGATAAAGATAAGACCACATTGAAAGGATAATTTGATTAAGAGACTTCAAGTGCAGCCCTATCATTCAAAATTGAAACCCAACTAGAAATTCAATCAAATGAGAGGCGGAGTTTGGTGTGGAGTTCAAATCAATGTATTGAGGAGGAGTTTAATAGCTCTTATTTGTGGAACAGGAATTGAAATGCAATATTTTCTAAGGAGAGAGCAAAAATGCCACCTAACCAGTTTAAGCAAAACATTCCACATCAATACATAAAACAAGCAATAATATTGTTCACTTGATCTTGACACCATGAAAGGATTAAAAACAAGTTGAGGAAATGACTTCTAGGAAACATTGCATAAGGAGCTAAGGAAGCAGTTGGATTGGTTATTTCAACAATCCACATGTTCCAATAACTTAGATGTTTACCTCCAAAGCAAGATGAATTATGAGAAAAATTTGTTTGATTCTTCAACGCTAGACAATGGGTTGTATGGGCAATCAAATTTCAAATCCAAGGAGGTAAAAATGCTACTACAAGAATTCCTCGATCAAAAACTATGTAGGTATGATGAACCTAGGTAGATTTGAAATTAAAACTCACTTGAACTAATAGAAGCTCAAATCTGAAATCTGGATTGAAATTAGTAAAATCTTGGAACAAAAATATTCTTATAAATTGTGAAAGACGAAAACATATATGTACGAAAAAACAGATTCAGAAATAGTGATCTAGGCATGCGACTTTTAGGGGGCATGGATTTATACTATAAAATACCTTAAAAAATATTTGTTTTATCCTAACCACACTATTAGGGGCATAATTTTGTGCTCAGGACTCCGTTTTGATCCATTCAGTGAGCGTTGGAAATATTGGAGAGAGCAACAATTTCAGCAGGCAACTCTGTCATGGATAGAGTTGTTGACAACTTTGTGGCAAAAACACTCCAAAAGTCCTCAAAAATGCAAAACAAAATATTTATTAAAAAATAGTAATTTTCTATTTTTAGATTTTCATAGCCAAAATGCATCTCTAGCTATATTGACACGTCAATAGAAGACAAGACAAAAGGACAAATCATATGTATTTAATTTTCATTTAATATGCACTTTGTAACTCATGGAAGGTGAATCACCACGTTTCCATATGGGTGACCTAACTCACAAGAGGTCAACCAGCATACTTCCATATGGGTGACCTTCCATGTTCAATATGATGGATTCCCATCACACCAATTCTTATATAAAGAGAGATACACCCCTAACTATACAAAGACATAAGTAATGTATGCAATGTTTTAGCCTCACATATTTTCTCAAAGATTGCTTGCCTTATACTCTATTTTTAAGCAATAAAATCACACTGTTATTTTACTTATATATATATGTGTTCTACTTTGTTATAATCTATTATTTTTTAATTGCACTCTTTCATGGTCTTCCTTAACTCGAAATTCTAAGTTTCGAATCAATGGTATCATAGTGGTCTATCTTTTGAGTGTATATCCATAAACACAAGATCAAGATATCAAAAGTTTGGGTATCAAACACAAGATCCCTCTTATTACCTCCCTTGTCGTTCCAAACGATCTCAAGTGAGAACCAAAATGGACAACACCAAGACAGTCAATCCTTTCAAGAAGATGTTCAACGAAGTTCTCATGAAACAAAGGAATGAGATGATGGATCCTCAAATTCTTCAACGACTCACTACTACAAAATTTGCAATACATTTATACAACCTCTCACTACCTAGCACCATTCAGTGCTCCCACACATTTTAAGGTGCAGATGAATTTTGATATTCCTACTTTTGAAGGAAAAATTAATGCTAATGCCCTAGAAAATTGGTTGGATCACTTATCTTCGTACTTCTCTATAAATAAATTCACCAACAGTGAGAAAATCCCTTTTGCACTCTTGAAAGCTTCATAACCTATTCAACATTGATGGGAAGTATATTGTAACAGGGTTATGGAAGAGAATGAAGATGAAGTGGTGTTGACATGGGATTATTTCATGGAGGTCATCAAGGCAAAATACTACCTCGTGGAAGCCTATGAAGACCAATATATGCGATAGCAACAATTATGTCAAGGTAAAGACCAATTTGTTCAAAATTATATTGATGCTTTCCACTCCATGGCAACAAAACTAGGTATTCAAGATATCGAAATGCATCGAATCCTCAAGTATCGCAATGGACTGCAATGGTACATTCAAGATGACATGGACCTTGTCGAACTCAAAAAATTGGAAGAGGCACATAAACTTGCTATCAAAATGAGACAAAAATAAAAATAGAAGAGGAGCAAATAACAAAAGCCAAAACACTAAGTACCAACCAAAGAAAGGCAAGAGTGACTCTCTAAAGAAATAGGATAAAGGAGGCCAGCCCCAAAGTTAGAATTGGAAGTAGAAAACAAACTCCCAAGAAAAGAATCCCTCGAAGGCCAAGAGTGGCAAATGGTGCGATTATCACAAAAGCAACCAACATTCGAGGGAGGAGTGTCAACCAATTAAATCATTGTTTGTTGAGTCGCAACCCTCTACATCCACTACACCACCACCTTCACATCCACAAGCTAAAGATAGAGGCAAGCGAATCATGGAAACTGAACCAAAAGTGACCATTGTCACCACAAATGCTACACCAAAGGAGTCACAAGAGGAGGAACGCCTGCTTCACTCACAAATGTGGGTCAAGGGTAAGCCATTACATTTCATTGTTGATAGTGGGATTCAAAAGAATATGATTTCTGCTCAAATGGTGAAGGATTTGAATCTACCTGTCACAACACACCCACGACCATATAATGTTGGATGGTCACAAGGGAGAGACATTCGTGTCAATCAACAATGTCTCCTCTCTTATAACATCAAACCCTTTAAAGATGAAGTTTTGTGCAATGTTGTACCCTTGGATATTTGTGATGTGATTTTGGGCCAACCATTTATGTGGAAGAGGCATAGTGTTTATGAGTCTAGGCCCCAAAGTGTCATCATCACAATCGCAGGTCAATGATACAGGATACCAGAGGTATCTCCTCCTACCTTTATTTCCTTAATCAATGCTACACAATACAAGAAGGTGGTAGCGAAAACAAGGAAAATCACTCTTTTGTTGATCAAGTCGTAAAGCAAAAGGAGGATCATTGCTACTAATGAGGCCAATTCTTCCTGTTACAAAAGGCCATGGATTAGATTGTAATTTTGTACAATTTGCCAATTAAGTGTAATAAAGTGGGAAAATGTAGTACTAAGGTAGATAATAATTATTGTTTTTGAGCTAATTTGTACTAATAATGTCGTCAATTTAATCCTTATTGTGGCAAGACAAGCAATTGTAAATATTTTGCAAGGAAAATATCAAGCACCGGAGAACACCACCACCCGAGCGCCAGACAAGATCCACATCCGAGCGCCGGAGAACACCACCACCTAAGCATCAGAGAAGATCCACATCCGAGCGCCAGAGAACACCACCACCTGAGCGTTGGAGAAGATCTACATCCGAGCACTAGAGAACACCACCACCTGAGCGTCGGAAGACACCATCACCCAAGCATCGACGAACACCTCATTCGAGCACTGGAGAAGATCCACGTCCGAGCACCAAAGAACACCATCACCCGAGCGCCGGAAGACACCATCACCCGAGCACCGGAGAAGATCCACACCTGATAAATAAATCCTAGATAAAGAGGTGCTAGATAAAATGTGGATTACGCCAGAAAATTTAAAAAAAAAAAAATGATGACGTAGTCTGGGATTTAAAGGACTCAAGACACCTATTGGTAATGCATTTGATAGCGATTTCTCAGCCAAAACAATTGGAATTTCCGTTGCACAAATTTCCTTGGGATAAATGTTGAAGATAATACAATCCGTCTTTTTCTGTGCTCTACTCTCTTTTTTGTTTGTATTCTCCAAATAATAAGGGCTAAAGTTAAGATGCCCTATGGTATAAATAAGAGGATTGTAAGTAGAGGAGGGACTATCTAGCTGAATATCAGCTTTTTGAATCTGAAATAAAACAATTAATTTTCTGTTATCTGCATTTGCTATTAAGCTGATAATTGTGCACACCTCCTACTGGGTGAAGAGCAAGGGCCCACTTTGTCATATGGTGGAGGTGTATTTTTTGTTAAAGCATTCAGTTTCGGTTTCATGCATAGCTAGTTTTCATAGTAATTGTTTACTGCTCTTTCTAATTTCGAATAGAAAAGTGATTGTTGATTGCAAACGAGTTTGTTTAATTCTACCAATGTAAAATTCTTTTAGTTTGTGTCATTAAAATCCTGCAAGTGTGACAATTCCCTTCTTGTCTATGTGTTATTTAAAATTCTGCAACTATGTTCATTTATTTCTACAAGTGTATTGTTAATTTTCTACAACTTTAATTTATTTTCGGCATGTGTGATTTCCTACTTTCCATAGAAATAGTTTAGGTTTCCAATACTAAAATCCTCCCAAGATCTTCCTAGTGCATATAGCCTTAGGACACCACCCCGGATTGGACATAGAATTAAAGTGAGAGAGCATCAACAACATTTATCACTTTTTGGCGTCGTTGTCGGGGAATTAGTAACACCTTTGCTTGATACGGGGCAAGACACTGGATCGATCTCGAACATCGCCACTATAAACCCTAGCCGTCTAGGTAAGACGAAGTCAACGGGACCCCAAACCCTCCAAGGAATATAACCAAGGCAGCCAACCGGCAAACACTCAGTCGTTACCAACCGGTAACGGCCTATCCCCTTTTGGGTACGTCGTGGTTTGAACCCAGGTCTCGTGAAAGAGAGGCCAAAGCCCTAACCACTATGTTGTCCTTGCGAACAAAATTTTAATGTAAAGCACAGGTTTTGAAAGGGTCCCAATCCCTTGTACTAGGGTTTAAACTTGGGTCTCTTGTGTGAAAACCCAAAGACATACCACTATGGTATCCCTCATGGGAGTGCACGGTGTTACTAGTAACTGCCCTTAATTAGCATTAGTCTCTCTTTGATAATGTTTACTTAGTTAACCGATAGAGCTTTATGCTAAACCACAGCTCCTCAATTGACTTTATTTTCTACAACTGATCCATGTATTTTTGAATAAATTGTGATCCTTAAATTGTGGTTATTTAAAAAAAAAATCCTAGAATTTTAAGCGTTGAACCACATTTCTTTGATTTGAAGCCTGAATCAATTTAAGTTGATCTATTGTTACCTATATTTCTCCTTTTTCATCTTGAAAAGTAGACACCAATAGCCTATGTGTAATAGTCACTGAAATGTGGCCATCACGATCGGTTGAAACCAATCTCGTGATCCATGGATACAAAGGTGATCCTATTTTTGTGCTTATGCAATGAGGTTAATTAAGTTACATTTGACATAGAGATAGTAATTCTAATAGGATAAAAGTAGTGGAACATTAGATTTGTTTTCAATTCCTTTTTAATACAAAGTAGTTTATTTAGGATGCATGAATAGAATAAGGGATCAAAGAGGAAGGTTCATAAGACAACCTTTTTTTTTCAATTCCTTTTTTTTTGTTTTTTTGAATATGTTCAAGCTAAACTTACATTGGAAGAGGAAGCCTCTCCCAGTATATCCAAATTTGAGTACAATAAGAGATGTTGAGAAAATTCCTCCTTAGTGATAGGTTTAGTGTACAATTTTTTTCAATGTCCATTTACCAAAATTTTGCGCCTCAAACCATCAATGGGTCGAAGCCGCACACCACGATTATCAAAGATTTGCTCAATCTCATATGGCTGGCCCTAGCCATTGTATCCGTAATTTCCTGCTGAAGTTGAGATATTGAGAATCGAAAAATAAAGCCCAATGACCTAGCTTAAATTTGTTGTTTTTAATGTGGCTGTCATGCTTCACCTTTCTTTGTTGTTGGATGATTTTTGTGTTGTGAAGAGCCTCCAAGCGTATCTCGTCCAATTCATTTCATTGCAAGATCATCTCTTGTTGTACCTGTGTATGCTCGATACCTGCATCCATAGTTGTACATAAGGTTTGTAATTCAAATTCAAATTCAATTGAAAGTATGGGTTTCTTACCATAAACCAGTCATATGGTGTGAAAACGAGATGACTTGGGGTTCTCACACATTGCTTGGCCACTACACCAAGTGAGCAAAGGAGGTGCCAAATCCAAGTTCCATTGGGGAGATACACAACATAGGGCATTTGAGAGATTGAGGGACCCATTGTGTTCACCTCCTACACATTCCCTACCTTATTTGCATCAACCTTTTGAGGTAATGATTAATGCATCACAGTATGCATTAGGAGATATTCTCACATATGGGAATCCAATTGCCTATCACAATGAAACATTCAATGAAGCAGTTTGAAACTACCCCACATATAGCTCTATGCCATTGTCCAAGCATGTAAACAGTGGAAGCACTACATCTTGGGCAAGGAAACCATCACCCATACAGACCATAGACCTTTGGAGTTCATTTAGACACTAAATAAGCTATGGAATGAAGGACATACAAAGTTGGCCACATATTTACACTAGTTTCATTTGATCATTAAGCACAATAAGGGGATGCCAATTCAGTAACAGATTGTTTCAGCCGACCTCCAATCATAGCACTCACCACCATTCTTGATTCTTGTAAGCATGATGCTTCAATTTGGTCCACCTTGTATGAAGTGGATTCTGATTTTGCAAATGCATATTGAGCTTTTTGTATAAGTAAGCATGTTTCTGATTTTTATTTGCAAGATAACCTCCTTGCCACATGAGACATGTTTGTGTACCAGCTAGTGAGTGCCCAAAGATGATTTGGGAAGCACACTTCAGCAAAGTAGTTGGTCACTTTGAGGTGGAAAAAATGTTGGCGGTACTTCAAAAGTACTTCTATTGGCCCAAGATGAGGAAACGATGTTGGGAGGTACATCAAGTCATGTACCCCCTACATTGTTACCAAACCAACCAACAAGAAGTAGAGATTGTATACACTCAAGCCAGTGCCATCCAAGCCTTGGGAATCTATCTCTATGGATTTCCTCTCAGGTTTGCCCACATCTAAGCATGGTAATGATTTTCTTTTTGTAGCAGCTGGTCGTTTTTCAAAAATGGCCATCATGATTCCTTGTAAGAAATCAAATTCAGCTGAGAAGACTGCTAAGCTTTATTTTAATCGTGTGGCTCAACTTTGGTTTGCCAAAGTCCATTGTATCTGGTAGGGATAGCAAATTTCTGACCATTTTTGGTCCACACTATGGAGCATGACGAACACCAAGTTGACCATGTCCACACCCTTCCATCCTGATTTATTGTCCTTCTTCAAATGTAAAATTCCAAGCATTCACACGCATGGGAAAAGAGTCTCCCCTACATTCAGCATGGGTACAATCGAGCTCTACATAGCTCTACCAAACATAGCCCATTCAATGTCTATGTTGGGCTCAAACCCTTGGCCGCCACTGATGTGGCTCTCCTTGTGCAACCCATGGAGTACTCACCTCATGGACAAAAGAAACAAAAAAGGCAGCACAGTTTGTGAAACAAATTCAGCACATCCAACAAGTCCATGACCTCCTGGAAAAGACAAATTAGAAATACAAGCAATGCCATGACCAACATTGGGTCCCACATTAATTCAATGTTTGAGATAAGGTATGGTTACGTCTTTAGCAAGAGAGACTTGCAGGACCACATAGGAAGATCAGACCTCTTTGCCATGGACCCTACACAAGCACCAAGAAGATGGGAGAAAATGCCTTTGAATTGAATCGTTCATCTTATCTTGGTTTGCATCCAATCTTCAATGTTGAACTTCTTAAGCCCTAGCATCCACCTCTGTTGGACACTTCCACAATAGTGAAACAATTGGACATTGAAGAACTCAATACAGACAGCTTACCACCAATGGAGGAGTATCAGATTGTTGACACATGGAGTAGGAACACTAGAAGATAGTCCATTCAAATGTATAGAGTGGTCAAGGCAAGACAACTTTGTCAGCAAGAGGAATGCCTCACAAAAGATCAAATGAAAAAACAATTTCCGCACTTTATCTCAAAAGTTGACGCAATGGGGACCATTGGTTTTCAATGGGGGCAAACGATTCAGGCGCATGACCTTTCTAGGGCATGGCTTTATGCTAAAAGTGCTCGAAAATCTGTTTTTTTATCCTAACCACACTATTAGGGGTATAACTTTGTGCTCGGGACTCCATTTTGATCCATTCAAGAAGCATTGGAAAGACTAGAGAGAAACCAACAATTTCAGCCAGCAATTTTATGGCAAAAACACTCCAAAGGCCCTCAAAAATGTAAAACAAAATACTTACTAGAAATAGTAATTTTCTATTTTTAGATTTTCATAGCCAAAATACATCTCTAGCTATGTTGACACATCAATAGAAGACAAAACACAAAAGGACAAGTCATATGTATGTAATTTTTATTTAATATGCACTTTGTAACTCATGGAAGGTGAATCACCACATTTCCATATGGGTGACCTTCTAACTCACCGAAGGTCAACCACCACATTTCCATGTAAGCAACCTTCCACATTCAATATGGTGGATTTCCAACACACCAATTCTTGTATAAAGATACATAAGTAACGGATGCATTGTTATAGCCTCACATCTCTTCTTAGAGATTGTTTGCATTGTACTCTGTTTTCTAAGCAATAAAATCACTTTGTTATTTTGCTTATATATCTGTGTTCTAATTTGTTATTATCTGGTATTTCTAAATTACACTCTTTCATGGTCCTCCTTAACTCAAAATTCTAAGTTTAGGATCAAAGAGACTTTTAATGAATACAATAAAAAGAAAAATGTTCTATTTACAACCAATAAACAGAACAGCCAAGGCTTGCCACTCCCAATTTGAGAAGATGATCAATTTTCTCACCTATGTGAGTTTAATTATTTTACTCAGCTAAAGACACCTTATTCATGAAGTCTTCCATACTTACAGAAATATAAAAATCTCTTAATAGTTCCATGTACCTTTGGTGATAGAGACTAATTGATGAAATAGGCAAAATATTGGTAACTGCATTTGATTAAAAATCTAGTATGCTGAATGTTGATCATCATTCTTTTATTATTATACCAAACAGATTCTACTTGTCACCTCTTCCTAATATAATACTATTAGAATTTAAATTTGGGAAAATTGAAAGAAAATGAACAATAACGAAGAAAGGGAATAGGAAGCTAAGAGTGGTAGTAAGTTTCATTGAAAGCTTGTTCATTTTTCAAGGCACTTGAGGAGGAAGCAGAACATTTGAGAGGATTGAAGGAGATATACCATGATGATCCTGCACTTGAGGAGCCTCCAATTCGACCACCCATTCAGAGCCAAGGCCAACCATCTAGTTCAAGGGGGAGGAGGGGAAAACAAAAAACAGTTTAAAAATTGCTTTATATTTTTGAAATTTTGCATTTGTATGATACTATGATGTATTTGGTTGGATTTGATGATCATAAATTGTAATTGTGCCCTTTTTTAAGAATATCTAATATAAAGTTAGCTTTTTGGCTCTGCAATTGTTGTTTAATATATATTTTTTTAGTGAAAAAATTGCCAATAAAATCTTCAAAATTGGTGTGCAAGTTTATCGAGAGTTGCAAGTTTTCCAACTCTGTTGAAGGTATGTTCTGAGTTTCTGTGTGCTTGGTTTACTAACCTCTTTGTGAATGAAGTGTTTTCTTTTATAAGTTATGGTGTTGGAAGTGGAATTTACCACAGAACTGGCTACAGGCTACTGCAGAGTCTCCAGTTTGCTGCAGAAAGTCCTATTATGTAGAATTGCCGCAGAAAGTCTACAAGGCAAAGATAATCTGGACAAATGTTGTTCCATAAAGTGAAAAAGAAGACATCTTGTGAGATAGGAAAAGAGGACACAACAACTATCCAAGTTACGGATAGAGAATTTGTTGTACTCCCGAAAAGACAAATCTGGGTATTATGGGAAGAAAACAAAATCTGTTGTAACAACCTCAGGAAGAAAATGACAAGATCTAGCAGCATGTATAAACCACCTTAGGAAAAGGATGGAAGCAACAAAATCTAGGACAAAAAACAGTTACACGGGAGGAATCATGCTGCAACCACTTCAGGAATCAAACAAAGTTGCAGTTGACTAAAGACATGTTGTTAGACTAGAAACCACTTTTAGTTTCAGTCCTATTTTGTCCTCTCCTTATTCTGAACAACCTGTATGCTGTAAATAGGATGTAATAAATTACTCTTCCCCCTATATAAGGAGGGTAACCTGGCAGTGGTAGTAATATATACATATAGGCAGTATTTCATTTAAGTGTCCAATAAGACTGTTATAAGAACACCCCTTTGTTCTGTGACATCATTACGGTGGTAGTGCTGAGAGAAGTGTTGTAGCAATCTATAATTGCAACAGCACCTCCATATTATATGTAGTCATATTTCTTTATAAATAGAAGATTGTTCTGATCGCAATTAAAGTTGCTCTTTAGAGGGAGTTACACCTCATTCATTCAGAACCTGGGCAATTTTGTGGATGATTGGGGGACAGCTGATTCCCTCCTATTTTCACTTTATGATTTCCTTACAAGGCATTCGTTATGAGTAATGTGGTTTGTTTTCCTAATCCAACTCTTCATTACAGTAGTTAGGTTTCATCTTTTGCTTAGGTTGCTTTACAATTTCTATTGTTTTTTAATTAATTTTCAAGTATTTCTTTTGTAGTACTTCCCTTAAAGAAAACTTGGCCAATTGTTAACGTTCTGACAACGGCAAGGGCTGAAGCAGTACATTCTGAAGGTGTTTTCGAGTAAACAGCACAAGAACAAGGTTGTCATAGGACTTCTGTGATCAACACTTGACCCCCTGATTCCCTTTGGTCATGTGTGCCTAGTTAAGAGGTGCAGGGTTCGAGATTCAAGATATTTGACTGAACCCTAGGATCACTTTAGGATTGCACTTAAGGACCTCGTGAATTAGGAAAGGAATTTGTCTACATATATAGTGCATGACACCTCAAAAGTATTATGACCCCCGGATTAAAAATGATAAAGTAACACCATCACTTTATTTTTATGAAGAGAAAGCCAAAGTGGAGATGTCCATAGAGAATGCTTCCTGGTGCTTCAAACGAGAACATTGAACTAGAAAGGCAAGAGGGGAAGTCAAGAAATTGAAGATCAAGGGAACAACCTCCCATAGGATCAATATGCAGAGTTGGTTGATGCTAGAGATGGACCGTCTCACACTAATTGGTAATCAGTTTTGAACCTATTACCCCAAAGCTAAACAAAGGTGACCAACAATTTTGCAATTTTGCAACAGGGATTCCAATTTTAAACACTCCATGCACAAGGACAAAGGCAATATCTAGGATCTCTTGCCAATTAAGCTTGGAGCCATAAATGTAGTCGCTAAGCTACTACCTTCTAATTCCAAGGAATTAGCCATAGAAAAATAAATTTTGCAAACCCAAGAACAACATTGCAAAACAACAAAAGCTGGGAAAATTGACAAAATTTGGCTGTCTCCAAGGTGGGCCAATTTGCTCAAAGAGCCGATTTGGTCATAAGTGTTGATTGGCTCTGAAGTGATCCGCTTGCAAAGTGGCCTGATTGGTTCAGGAGCAATTCGCTTGCAAAGTGGCCCGTTTGGCTCCAAGAAGAGAACCATTCATGGTCAGCTAGCAATTCGCTAGCAAAGATGAGCGAATAGCTCGCTAGCCAACAAAGAGATAAAAACAAAGGCACGGAACTCAAGGCAAATCTTTGGAAAGCAACGTTTTGGCATGTGGTGTTGCAAAAGCTCATTTTAGAAGCCTTCTATGTTGAGAAATGTAGCTCGAACAGGAACTTCTTGCACAGGCTTCAATATGAACGTGCTAGAAGTGGTTCGAGACATTTCTAATTCTATTTTGAAATTCACTTAAGTGATTTTCTATTTTTAAGTTCACTTAAGTGATTCTATTTTGTAATTCACTTAAGTGATTCTATTTTGAAATTCACTTAAGTGATTTTCTATTTTTAAGTTCACTTAAGTGATTCTATTTTGATATTCACTTAAGTGATTTTCTATTTTTAACCTTACATCTCAAGATGAGATGAGATCTAATCTTAGGGTTAGAGAGATTAGGGTTACCTTTTTCAAGGATAAAAGGAGAAGATCAAGAGTGTTTTAGACACACAGAAAAGAATGGGAGGAGAACAGATTGTTGAAGGAAAACTACAAGCTTAGGAGGAGAAGAACAATGATTGCTGGCTAGAAAAGCAGCAAGAGAGCAGAAGTGTTCTGCTGTAGCTGTAGCCTCTTTTATTTGTAATATTTCAGGTTCAGAAATATATTTAACTTCTGCTGTTCACGCTGTTTATTTTTCCAGCCATCTGTGTGACTGTTGCATGTTTGAATAAATTATTCTCAGATCTGATTTATTTTAAAATAACATAGGACAGCAGTTATCTAGGGCTGGAAAATTTACATGGTATCGGAGCTAGGTTCTGTGATTGAGATCCTCAAGGGTTTAAAATAGTAGATCACTGCTGGATATTAAAAAAAAACAGCAGTTAGGGTTTCATATTTTTTTTTGGCTTGAAGGACTAAGCTTATTTGCAGGACTGTTTTTTTAGTCATTAATATTTCAGCAGATCTCAAAGATGGCAGCAGCTAGCCTCAGATTTGAGGATAGATTGGAAGGTGCCTCAAATTTTTTGCCCTGGAAAGTTAGGGTAATGTTCTTATTGGAAGAGAATGATCTCTGGGATATTGTCAAGGATGATGTGACTTTGCCTACAGATCCGCAAGAATTGGCAGCTCACAAAAAGAAGGAAGTGAAGGCCAAGCGGATGATCTTGGATGCAATGAAGGATCACCTGATTCCTCACATATCCGAGAAGACTAAGGCAAAGGAGATGTTCGATGCCCTGGTTAGCCTCTACCAGAGCGAGAACATAAACAGAAGATGATATTGCGGAACAAACTCAGATCTATGGAGATGACCAGATTTGACACCGTTACTTTGATGAAGATCACGCAGATTCGTGATCAACCGGCAGGATAGGGGAGAAGGTTGAAGACACAGAGTTGGTGAACGTGGCACTTAATGGTTTCTCAGCTTCATGGGAACCATTTGTCAAAGGCATTTGTGCTCGTGAGAACCTTCCCAAATTTGAGAAACAGTGGGATGATTTCATCCAGGAGGAGACTCTGATGGAGTCAAAGGCCCAAGCAAGAAAGGTGGTGATGATAACCTAGCTCTTTTTGGCAAACCAAGAAGGGCAAAGGTAAAGGACCCAACAAGGGTAAGGTAAAGAATGAGGAGTCAACCTCACACTAGGAAGAAGGACTTGAGCAAGATCAAGTGCTTCATTTGTCATAAGCACGGCCATTATGCATCACAGTGTCCAGACAAGAAGGGCAAAGGGAAGCAACAGCAGATGCAGGTAGCAACCTCTGCAGAAACTCAGATGAGTGAGTTTGCTGCCAAATTCGAGAAGGATTTCTCATTGGTCTCTTGCCTTTCTACCAACACGGTTCCAAGGAATGCTTGGTATGTGGATAGTGGGGCATCTCGGCACATGACATCAGCCCGACAATGTTTTACAAGTCTACAAGAGCAGGACTCAGGGGTTAAGGTTGAGCTTGGTGATGATACCAAATATCCAATTGTAGGAATTGGTACCATTCCTTTTCGACTCCAATCAGGGAAATCTTTAGACTTTGATGATGTTTTGTTTGTTCCAGGTCTCAAGAAGAACTTGCTTTCAGTTTCGGTTATGGAGGATAAGGGTTATGCAATGGAGTTCAAGAACCAACATGTCCTTATTAGACCAAAAGAATCTAGCCCGGAAACAACACAAGTAATAAGGGTTAGAGAAGGCAGTCTATACAAGTTGCAGGGTGAACCTGTTCGAGCCCTAGTTCATAGCAATAACTTGTGTGATTTGTGGCACAAGAGGATGGTGTACATGCATCATAGAGCGTTGCCTATTCTGAGGGAGATAGTCACAAGTCTTCCAGAGTTCAGCATTGAGCAACAAGGAGTATGCAGAGGGTGCACGCTTGGCAAGCACGCCAAGGTTGTTTTCCCAAACAGTGAGCATAGGTCTAAGAAGATACTAGATCTAGTACATTCGGATGTTTGTGGACCGATGTCAGTAGCATCAATTTCAGGTAGCATGTACTATGTTTCCTTTATTGATGATTTCTCTCGCAAGACATGGATCTACTTTTTAAAGACCAAGGATGAAGTCTTTAGCAGGTTTCAGGAGTTCAAAGCTCTAGTTGAGAACCAGACAGAGAAGAAGATCAAGGTCTTGAGATCAGACAATGGGGGTGAATATACCTCCAAGGAGTTCGATGGTTTCTGGATTGTTCCATACAACCCACAACAGAATGGGGTTGCAGAGCGAAAGAATCGATCCATCATAGGGGCTGCTAGGGCCATGATTCATGACCAGGGCTTGCCGATGTTTCTTTGGGCAGAAGCATGCAACACAACAGTCTACATCCAGAACAGGTGTCCTCACAAGATCTTGGAGGACAAGACACCAGAGGAGGCATTCACTGGTGTGAAACCAGAGGTGAGTCATTTCCGCATCTTTGGATGTCCAATTTATATCCATGTTCCGGTAGAGAAGAGGACCAAGTTGGAGCCCTCCAATAGGAAGGGTTTATTTGTAGGATACAGTGAGACTTCAAAAGCTTAAAAGGTTTATATTCCAGATAAGAGGAAGACAGTAGTGAGCAGGGATGTAAAGTTTGAGGAGGACGTTGCATCCAAGAAGTCCCATGAGCCTATTCCAGTGATAGAGAATGAGGAGCAAGAAGCTCCGAAGGTTGAGCCAGGGTCACCAAAGACACCAGTGGTTTCCAGTTCAGAACAACAACCTTCAGGTGAGGAGGTGGAGACATTAGCCCCTTCCAGTTCTATCAGGAGACCTCAATGGCTTACACAGACATTGAGGGATGCTGAGGAGTATGTTGAGGCTCCTAGCAACATGATTAGGGAGAGCAGACCTCCAAGGAAGTTTTCAAGCTACATGGCATTGATGAGTAACATCATAAATTCAGAGCCTACCAGCTTTTCAGAGGCAACAGACCAACAGGTTTGGCGGGATGCCATGGTGGAGGAGTACACCTCCATCATGAAGAATGATGTTTGGGACATAGTGCCAAGACCGGAGGGGAAGTCAATTGTGAGTTCCAAGTGGCTCTACAAAATTAAGCATGCTGCAGATGGCAGCATCGAGAAGTTCAAGGCAAGGTTTGTGGCGAGAGGGTTCTCCCAAAAAGAGGGAGTGGACTATGAGGAGACTTTTGCTCCAGTCGCCGGATACACTTCCATTAGAGCAGTTATGTCTTTAGCTTCATCTATGGGATGGCGGATTCATCAAATGGATGTGAAGACAACTTTCCTTAATGGGATCATTGAGGAAGAAGTGTACATAGAGCAGCCTTAGGGCTTTGAGGTAAATGGGAAGGAGTCCCATGTTTGTAGGCTGAAGAAAGCCTTATATGGACTCAAACAAGCACCGAGAGCATGGTATTCCAGGATAGATGGATACTTGCAGAGTGTGGGCTTCGCCAAAAGTGATGCAGATCCTAATCTATATTACATATTTGTTGGGACTGATCTACTCATTTTGGTGCTATATGTAGATGACTTGTTTCTTACAGTTGCAGAGAAGCTCATTGCAGGGTGCAAAGCAGATATGGCAGCTGAGTTTGAGATGAAGGACATTGGCATGATGCATTACTTCTTGGGTTTGGAGGTTTGGCAGAGACCAGGGGAGATATTCCTTGGGCAAGGTAAGTATGCAGTTGAGATCCTGAAGAGGTTTCGGATGGAGGACTGCAAACCTATGGCCACACCCATGATCACTAATCCGAAGAAGGTGACACTTCAGATTCAGAATTGGTGGACCCTACGTTGTACAGGCAACTGATAGGATCCTTGATGTATTTGGTCAACACTCGACCGGATATATGTTTTGCGAGTGAACACCTTGAGTCGGCTTCATGGTGGAGCCAAGGCAGAAGCATTGGGTAGCAACAAAATATGTGCTCGGATACTTAAGGGGCACGGTGGAGTATGGTCTAAGATATCTTGGAGATGGTGAAGTGAGGTTGCAGGGGTATACAGACTCAGATTGGGCAAGCAATGTAGCAGACAGAAAGAGCACCTCAAGGTGCTGCTTTAGCTTGGGATCAGGCATGATATCCTGGTTCAGCAAGAAGCAGACTTTGTGGCACTTAGCTCAACAGAGGCCGAATACATGGCAGCCAATATTGCTAGTTGTGAGGCCATTTGGCTTCGCAAGTTGCTTACAGTATTGATTGATCAAGAGTTGGATCCCACGGTGATATACTGTGATAATCAGAGTTGTATCAAACTCTCTGAGAATCCAGTATTTCATGACAAGTCCAAACACATAGACATCAAATATCACTTCATACGAGACAGGATTCGAAGGGAGCCGTAAAGCTCCAAAGATATTCCCACGGATCACAGGTAGCCGATATTTTGACCAAGCCCTTAGTGAAAGGGAAGTTTGAAGCATTCAGAGACAAACTTGGATTGGTGCAGAATTCCTTCCTCGCTAAGAGGGAGTGTTGAGAAATGTAGCTCGGACAAGAACTTCTTGCACAAGCTTCAATATGAACGTGCTAGAAGTGGTTCGAGACATTTCTAATTCTATTTTGAAATTCACTTAAGTGATTTTCTATTTTTAAGTTCACTTAAGTGATTCTATTTTGTAATTCACTTAAGTGATTCTATTTTGAAATTCACTTAAGTGATTCTATTTTGATATTCACTTAAGTGATTTTTTATTTTTAACCTTACATCTCAAGATGAGATGAGATCTAATCTTAGGGTTAGAGAGATTAGGGTTACCTTTTTCAAGGATAAAAGGAGAAGATCAAGAGTGTTTTAGACACACAGAAAAGAATGGGAGGAGAACAGATTGTTGAAGGAAAACTACAAGCTTAGGAGGAGAAGAACAGTGATTGCTGGCTAGAAAAGCAGCAAGAGAGCAGAAGTGTTCTGCTGTAGCTGTAGCCTCTTTTATTTGTAATATTTCAGGTTCAGAAATATATTTAACTTCTGCTGTTCACGCTGTTTATTTTTCCAGCCATCTGTGTGACTGTTGCATGTTTGAATAAATTATTCTCAGATCTGATTTATTTTAAAATAACATAGGACAGCAGTTATCTAGGGCTGGAAAATTTACATTCTAAGCCTATTAGAGGCACGTAAGATTTGCAAGTGCATCGTATTCTTAGAGATGCCCCCAGATATTTACTTTTACTAGGAGTAATAGTTTCTCACACCAGGTAACTCAGGGATAAACTCCAACTATAAATAGGAGCCATGGGCTCCATTGTAAACATATTTTGGCCATGAGAATTCAGAGCTACATCCTATTAAAACCAAATTGTGCTTTGATCTCATGAAATTTGTTGAGAAATTGGCAAGTCCTTATGCATTCCATCAGTGGCACTGTCCTCCTGGTTTGCTAAGTGCGCAGTGATTGAGGCATTGCCCTTTTGCCCATCTTGTCATTCGCTTATCAATTTCATACTTAATGAATGGGAGACAATTGATGTTATTGGAAGTCTAATGTATTGATTGATCATTTGCATCTCTTGCTACGGTTTAAACCCATATTACATTTAAATCACTCATACCGTAAATCTTTTATGCATGTTATTTTCCGTACTTTACTTTTCATGCAATTAGTGCAGGTAGCGTAGGAGTATTTCTGCAAGGAGAGTGGGGAGCCGGCCTTAATCCGAAGGTTGGGAGGAGCCATTGGCCCATCCTTCCAACTTTTTTGAAGCTAGAATTGAGGTGCATCATTAAAATCGAAGTCAGAACAATTCCGCAGTTCAACACTTATCCAAGGGGTAATATAAAGAATTACTACCTCTCTGGAGAGGGTATATATATATATAATCCAAGGGGTATAATATAAAGAGTAATAAACCTTCATGCCTACCTCTTAATAAATAAAAAATTAGTAGGTTATTAATAAGGCAGGTTATATAAAGCTGCAAGCTTACTGCAGTGTTAAGAGCTTTGGCCTCTTTTTGAGAGGTCCAAGGTTCAAACCCCACTCAGTATGAGGGGACCGGGACCCCTCATAAAAACCTGTGTAAACTCGTTGAAAAAAATAAGGCAGGTTATATATATTAGGACAAGGATATAAATATAATCTAAAGATCTTATAAAAGATATAATAATGTCGTTGTAGGTCTGCTATAAATACAGACAACTTTGTGGGCCTTTACAGACTGATGATGATATGTGTTGCATACTGGGTAGTTGTCTGCAAGGTTAGCTTGGTTTTAGTCAGTTGTGGTCAATGATATATAGGGGATTGGCTAGGTCAGTTGGGCACTGTTGATTGGGTGTCCTCTCTGCTCTGGCTGTTTAAGAAAAGTCTGCTTTTCTGCAATGGTCATGGGCTCTTCTAGACTGTTGTACACAAAAATAAATAGGGCAGAGGAAAGGAAAAAACTTATAGAACAAATTTATGTCATCTACAATGAATTTATTATTCAGTCTGGTAACATTTTATTTCTGTGTTGTCTATATTAATTACTCAGAAGGTGACCATGGACACCAGGCATACTGGAATATATCCATGCAGTTGGCTTATCCTGCAAGCTTTGCTACATTCCATATGTAGCATCATGCAATTGTTAAGTTTCTTGGATATCATGGGCCTGGGTGTATTATTTATATGCATTAAACGGTCATTGCACTCTCCACAGTTGTTTGCAAACCATTCTCAATCTGATAGGCAGATGTCATTCAAAGAAAATCCTGCATACAATAAATCAACAAATAGATTCTGGTTGTATGACAGCAGGATGAATTTCTTGGACAGCGGAACACATTTCTAGATAGTGGAACACATCTCCAAGATGGTTCCCAAGGCCCAGGACATACCCCCATGGGGCATAGGTTTATTGTTTTGGATATGAAGTCTGCAAGCTACTGCAATTCTTAGCACCATCCATCCTCAAATAATACAACAGAAGACCCATATATAATTGAAAGCATTTACTTTGAGTTTGAGTTTTGTACCTTCAAACATTTAGTTTTCCTTATTATGCCACTTTCAATTCATAGACTATGAACTTTAGTAATATAATATAAAGAATCAAATATCCTTTATTTTTGTAACCTTTTGAAATACTTATCTATGCCCATGATGATATATATCCAATATATTTTAAGCAAATGTTCCAATTCATGTATTTTGGACCTTTATATTTACCTACATAGACAAATACAAGAATGCTAAAGACCTATTGTATGACTTTGTCTTTTATACCTCCAAACTCTCATTCATAAATCAGGAATTTTATAAATACAAAATATAAAAATTCTTTATTTTTACAACTCTTCAAAATATTTATCTTTGCCCTTGATCAAATATCTCAAACATCGCATGTAAATGTCTCAATTCAAGTACTTTGGACCGCTATATTTAACTTGTGCCCTATAATATTGTTGATGCCTGGGCCTTTATGGCACACACAACAGATTTGTATTTGACATTCCCATGACCTTGGACAAAGGTCAGACCCAAAGAGGTAAAATATAAAAAATAAACAATGTATCAAATGGCATGACCTCAAGTGGTTAGAAACATGGACTTTCAAGGTAGAGACCCGGCTTCAAATCTTACCAGGTGACATAAACATATTTGCCAAAAACTACTATGTGGTTTGTTGAAATACCATGTTGACACGATCATGATATAATACAGGTGGGGCCAGTTTCAATCCCATGTGACCAATTACCAATAATATAAAAAAAAAAAAAAACAACAACAACAACAACAAAAATCAGCAATACAATATAAGGCACAGTGAAAAAAAACTTTGTAACTAACAAAGGAATCCCATATGCATACTGACTAGGTTTGGACCTTAAAAAAATCCACCTTCAGATTTTATCCCATGTAAGCTCTAACAGCACAAGTACTTTTTAGGGTACCCAAACCCTAAACAATAGGCACGAGCATGCTTAGTTAGGTTACCCAAAGTGTAAACAATATAATTAGACACTTAGATATAGATATACTGAGTTAAGTTACCCAAAGCATAAGCAATAAATACAAAGATATCCTGGGTGCATGAGATAGGTGTAACTTACTACTTTATTATATATCTCACACAACGAGATCAATGCATAAAGAGACCTCGATATATATAAGGCGCAAGGTAGGTAAGGTAGATGTATCTGGTTACACTTACACCTACCCAAATAATCGTTGGGCGGAATCACATGTTCACTTACATATTTAAAACCCCATCTGTATAGTCGGTGTAATAGGACAGGAGCTTCATATGCTTCTCCAACAGAGATCCAGAATGAGTCTTTGCAAACTGTAGGGTTTGAATGTAATTCATCAGAGGTTGGTATTAGTATACAAAAGCACAAATATGTGGTTTTCTGCAAACAGTTCAGATGCTTCAGCTGATTCATTAATGATTCAAAAAATTCCAAAAGGTGGTAATCTTGTTGCTGATGTCAAAAATTCAATCCTTCCCTTTTGCGAGTATTTTTAGACAGTAAGCTCACAACGAGAGATCCTAAACATAACATTAATATAATCAGATATCATAGATCTCAGAGATTGTAAGGATGGTAATACAGGCTTTCTTTAACAGTAAATTTGATGTATTTGATAACTGTTTTAACAGAGGTGCTCAAACTGTTCTGATTGCCAGATAGTCATGTTTCAGATGATGACTGTACCTTCTGGTCGTTTTGATTAGACCCCTTACTCATGTTAGTTTCATTCACATTTCATCACCGTACAAGAATAACCTTTCTCTAAGGTCCTTAAGTACTTTTACAACATTTTTATTGCATCTCTCAAATATGGTGAACAGATATCTTCGTTGTATTCATAATAATCTTGTGGATTATTCAAAGTTAACCATAATATCTCTATGAAAATATCATCTGCCGCAAAATAATAACTCACCATGACTTAATCAATTGGCATATGTTCATTGTCAAACAGCCAAAACTGCAAGAAATTATCTACTGTTTGAATATGAATGAAGCAAAAATTTTGTTATTGGTCCTGTGTTGAAGTAGTCTGACTTGCAACGCGTTATTTGAAACATATTTTGCTTATCCCTAAATGTCTCATCAATCTTTAGGAGTGGCAAATTTGGTTGTTTTGTTGTTTTGGTAAAACCTTTCAAAAAAGTTCAAAAGCATAGGAACGGACATGATCACTAGGGAGAAGAAATCAGCTTTATCCTTTCCATTTAAGAGAATCAAGGATAGTGAAGAATAAAACAGGGGAGAAATTTTGTCAAACCTAGATAAGCAACTCACTTTTTCTTGCTCAAATGCTAATTCCTGCATAAGGAACCAAAAAGCAGAAGTGTTAAGAGAGAAGTAATAAAATTAGATGGAAAGACACTAGGCCTATGACAAAGCATGTCTTTAGAAGCATAACTTGAAATAGCAAAAAGTTTACAGACCTTGGATATTTCACTATTCACTTTTATGAGTTGCCTGTTTTGTTGAGATGCTCGACAAGAATTGGTCCATAGCTTCTTCATTTGAAGAGCTTGTGATTCAATGGTTGCTCTACAAAGATAAAGGTCAAGGATCTCTTTGTCTAGGTGAATGCATAAATCAATAACAAAATGCATCCATATCATCAATGCATAAATCAATAACAAAATGCATCCATATCATCACCATCTTCAAGGGTATGTAAAAATTAATTCATTTTTCTATAAAGACCATACAAAAATTCTCAAACCAGATTCCCATGCTAAATTAGTTCGTGTTTAACAACAAATTCAAAATTTACTTCTAAAGGAATCTATACTTGTATGAAAAAGATCTTTTACTCCATTAAAACAACCCACTACTTGATTTAGAATTTTGCTAAACAACATAGGTTAAATTCATCAGATAAGACTAATCAACACTCTGCTTAAAGCCATCATGCACCATTGTGGTTTGCACTTTGCAGTTAAGCATAATTATTTTTCTCTTGCAATTGGTTTTGTCTCTTGAAGAATTATAAATTTTTTTTCCTGCAATCCATTTCTATTACTCATTTCAGTTATGCAGTAGCAATGGTAAATATCCATGGCATCAAAGCCTCAATTCTGCACCAGTAGAATAGACGAAAAGCCACTTAACAAAGCTTTTTCACAAAGATGGCAACATAGTCACAACCTGGAGATCTGAAAGGTTTAAAGGGGATAATATGACAAGCACTACAGACAGTATTGGAAGCAAACAAAGAATTGCAAAAATGTATGAGAAGAGTTAAAGATGAAAACCCTATAAATACTAACAAAATTCAAATTATGTAGAGTATTATACCCTTGCAGTGATGTAAAATGGTGTCATGCCCTTGAGAAAGGGGCCATAACCTTGAGGTAAGTTTCTATGCTTTCAAAACAACGATGTATATGTTGAGAAACATGAAGAGGCCAGGATTTGAATCTAGGAACCCCTATGAGCATGTTCAACACTAAGCCAATGACCCTTCATACATTGAAGCTGCAACGACATATGGATCATACCCCCAACACCCTTTCTCAGGCCACACAAGACAGCTTGAGTCCCCAGCCCACCTGACTCTGATACCATGTTAAAAAGCATGGACGAGCTACGATTTGAATCCAGGACCTCCCATGCGCATGGTGGGTGCTCTACCATTAAACCACTAGCCCATCACAAGTTCAAGATGCAATAAAATGTAGATTGGACTTCCAATAGTATGAACTTTGTAGCATAGTATGGCAACTCGAACTCTGTTTAAATTGGTCTCAAGGTCAGGGAGAAACTTGGCAAATAGAAAAACAACATAAAATATTGTAAATTTCATTAAAAAAGAACTTGCTCAGGATCAAAAATTAAAATGATTCACCCAAGGTAGGTCAGCTCACAGACCCATGAGTACTCATGGCTGTTGACTCTTGTGACAGTCTCATAACTACAGCATGAAGATCTTATGCCCTTCTGCCAAAGGATAGTTTTAATAAACCATACATTTTTATAAGTTTGATATCCTATCAAATCTTCTTTTTTTTAAATCTAATTCTCAATCTGATATGTTTGACAAGAATCTGAAAATAACATTTTTATTTTTTATTTTTTTTAAATCAATATGTTGTGTGGAAAAAATCATGGATTCTCGTAGGGGCAAAAAAGAAGCATTTAATAGGATTTGAGATGAACGTTCATTTTGCATTAGGATAGAATTTTGAGAAAATTATCCCATTTGTGAATATTAGCCACAAAAATCATCTCTTTGTACCATGATCTTGAGAAGTGTTGTGCCCTTGAATAATGTTGTTAGGATATTTGCGTTTGCAAGGCAAAAAGGTGGCTCAAGGCCAGGCATTGCATCTGCCCTCTAAATACTCATACGATTTGTTCAGCCCATTGCTTAGCATAATTGCTTACACAACATGGCTACATTACAATTCAATAGATTGCATGGCTCCTTCCGATTTGAATAAGAATTGCATTGGCAGACACCCTCCCATTTTGCAATGACTCATTTATTATGACTAAATTTAGACCTTCACTTCACAAGAATGTCATTAATTTCATCTTCAAGGTAATGGCGGACAGTATCAAGACCCAGACAATCCAAACATCCAAGTCAAGACATAAAGATAGCACATGCAATCATCAAGAAATCACATAATATTTTCACAATAATTTTTTTCCAATTGGTTATATGGGATTGAAATGGACCTCCCTATATTGCATCATGACTGCATTATTGCCGTTCTAAATGTTAAGGTTAACAGTGGGGCAAAGAGCTTGTAGATAACATAAACATAGTCTGGTATCTATAATATGGATACATTCAATTCTAGGTCCATGCATTGCCATACGTTCAATCCCTACCTCTAAATGTTGGAACCTTGGCTCACAGCAAGAAACTCTTCACTTCCCACAGTCTGTCCCAAACCCATTGGGCAAAAATTTTCACAATAATTAATTTCAGTCTGTCATCAAGCAATGTTGGAAAAACATTGTCAAAACTCTCATGTTTCCTCTCTGCTAGTAAACTTACAGCTTATTTTCAATTATTTGACTATTTAATGGCTAACTGAGCCTACATGCTTGACATCAGCCTATCTTCCCACATTAGTATCGTGTATTTGATTGACTGTCATCGATTGAACTGGCAATCTCCAAACCCCAACTGCACTTCTTATCACAAGAACAAAGACAGTGGCAAAAACCAGATAACTATGTCAGTACTAGCATTGACCATGCCAGCAGCAACATTAATTTTATGACAAGTTTGACTTTTTGAGTGTTAACCACCCTAAATATCAACTTTTTTACTGTTTAAAGTCTTTTGACCTCAATCAAAGGAGAATCTGATGCACCATAGACCTTTTCTGCAGAAATGAAATTTAAGAAGTTAGCATACTCTACACATTGATGATAATTCTTTTTGTGCAAGTCATCTCTCCCTTGGACTTGGATCTTTTAGTTTATATGCTATCGTACTACTGATCATTTTAGACATATAGTGTGACTAGATGCATTTAACAAAACCTTACCCCCACAAAAGTATAGGAAGACGTCCAAATACTTCCTTTTCATTGACTTATGTTGTGGAAACTATGCAATAAGAGTTCAATGTTCCATATGATCCTATGCAGTAAATGTTTGTAGCGTAGTGTTATGACTCAGACTCAGAAAGCCTGTTTTATTTTATGTGGACTCAGGCTCAGAGCAAAACTTGGGGAAAACATCGATAATGACACGGCAAAGAAAAAAAACATAACAATAGTAAATGTTTTAGAAAGAGACTCAGCTAGGGTTAAACTAACTCTGTCAGGGTCATTTGGCTCGCAAATTTGCTAGTACTCGCAAACTCAGGGAGAATTTCAACACTATGCTCTACAGCATTTTCCTATAAGTTGTTCAATGGTGTCACACATTTTTCCACCGTTCATTTCTAACATGAGGGCAACATTGCCAATTCTTAAGTTCACAATCCTTGTTTATACATTGAAAAAATAAAAAAGAGAAAAACAATACCAATTTGTTTATACAGCCACTATTGGTTCATGACAAGATGAAATCTCGCTCTACTGCATCTCTAGTTGCTATGTTGCAATTCACTCAAGATTATCTATAAGATCCGAAACATATTTCCCTATGAATCTTGTAAATTGGCACAGTGTCCATTCCTTGCACGTGTTATAAACATGAATGTAGTCCTCCATTATATTTCCTTCCAAATTGGCAAGCAGTTAAGATGAAAGCAAATTTGACTTTGGTTTTCTACCCTTGCTTTATGTTACTACATGTTCCTTCCAAGTTCCGACAAAGGATGGGTCCCTTTAAATTCTATTTATCGCAAGGCATAGCTGGGTAACTTATTCTGCTTCTTACAACTTGATTGGTTTCTTCCTAATATTTATTGAACCTTCTATTGACAAGAAACAAGATTTTTTCCCATCCATTATAGGTTTTGATTACAAGCTTAGGCAGCACCAAGATACTGAAAGCATGTAATTAAAATTGATCAGGTGCATTTAAGGAGATTCACTTTATTAACAAATATTCAAATAGCAAATATCCAATGCACCTATAATAAATGATAAGCAAAAAGTAATTGTATTTTTTTCTTCTTTTTTTTGAGTTTGCAAATAGCTCTAGTCTGTCATAAAAAAGAATCAAGGATACTCTTTTTCTGCAAGAAGTTTCTTTAACAATGCTATTTCCTGCAGTAAAGAATTAGTATCTATTATTGTACCTAAGACATTACAACTCTAAATATCTTCAGTCAACAAAAGGAAATGACATCTGGCTCAAACTCTTCCTAGAAATGAACTTGGCCTTGCCCTGTTTGAAGAAATGTCTGTCAGATACAACTAAAGTCTCAAACAATTACACAAAACAGCAGCTAAAGAAGGAGTCATCTGCATTTACATTCTTTTTTGTAAATAAAACGAAGTCCATCATTCCACAAATCTATCCCAGAAGGAACCTTCAAAGGAAATGCTGCAAACAAGTACTGTTCCCATGAACCACTGACAGAAACAAAAACAATTAATTTCATACCTTCACAAAATGAGACACATTCCCCTTGTTTAAAGGTGTTGAAAGAGCACCCTCGCATGCTTCTGTCAAGCTTGAAGCAAGCCGCACTCTAGTGTTTGTTATATCTGAAAGACCTTTTCTCCCAATGCCTATGGTGGATTCCATCATAGGAGTATGTCCTCCATACTTGTCTTTGGCCATGACCTCTGACAAATGCATCCATATCATACTAATTTGTAAGAATCAATTGATCTGGCCTTTAAGCTTCAAACAACTAAACAGCATTACAAGTAAAAAGCCAAAAACATTCTTCACAGGAAAGTGGTGCAGTTATTGAGGGCATTTGTCAGACGAGGACCACGGTTTAAACCCCCTCAGCATAATGAACAGACCATAACAAAACAAGCCCATAACCTCGACCAACATGCAGCAAGGTTGTGATGTAAAAAATATGGTGCATATTTGCGACCATCAGAGTTTAAAATCTCTTGACCAATCTCACAAAGCCATCCAAAGCTATGAGTTTCACACCACAAACCAAGATTCCATCCCCCTGGATAAACCTTAACATTTTTATCAAATAACAAGAGTTCAATTGACTAAACAAAAAGAGGCCAGGTTTAAATTTTGCCATATGTCTGTAATTGCCAACATGTTTTATTTAACATGATGTTTTAATGCTATTGTAATACTAATAGACATTTGGTTTCTCAACTATTAAATAGAAATCAAATACCTCTGTTTTCTTTGAGTTTGAAATGTTAATCAGGGCTTGCATAAGAAAGCGTGACGCCCGCAGCTCGCGACGAGACCTCTGCGAACATCAACTTAATTCTCCCAGGGATCAAACCCCCCTAGGATTTTACGAAGTGAAATATTATGGCACTTTGTAGATCATAAAAGCCTTCATCACTGGATCCATTCACAGCAGCACAGATACCCATCAGACCACGTTCTTTACAAATTTTACTCCAAAAATTAATTAACAATGACAATAAATAATTTGCATCCAAGACCCCTTTTTACTTCATTACAAGGCTGTGCATTTCAGTGACTACATTTCCATGAAAAGTTGAAATTACGCCGTAAGCCTGAGAATTAATGTGGCATAGCGCAGGTACCATGCATAATAATGAACATATTCGGCATTGCCTCGACACCAGGTTTAAGTAGGGTTAATAATTTAAAACTTTTCAAAATATTTAACCGGTCCAGAACCCTTAAGAGACAAAAAGCAGAAACGAAGCCAAACCCACCTCCAGATTTGGCCAATACCACTCATTAGAACTAAATTTCTACATTAACATCCAGCCAGACAGAATGGTAAAATGGTAAAATAGTTTTTAAATTTTGTAAGATCATAAACATATAAGAAGACTCTGTTTTACCTATATCCAACCATACTACAAACTATACTCCATCATTAGGCTACTCAGGTAAAAGTACGATAGGTTTTTGAATCTATTAAAACCAGAACAATAATAAAGGAGTAAGGAGACGTACCTTATTTGTTCAGGGAGTGCAGTGAGTTCGATTATTTCACGGAAAAATAATGTGCGCGCAAATGCAGAACGTCGAAAATAGCTGAAAATGTGTTGAGAAATGGCAACCTAAATTACGAAATTTTGTGTTTGAGAAATGGAGATGGCTGCTATTCACCGGATCTGGAGTGTTTGAATTTTTGAAATATTTTAAACTTGGTTTGTTCTATAATTATTTTATTTGCTGTAGGCTGTTTGTTTATGTCATGAGACCACGCGGAGTAATGTTAGAATGGGACTCACACCTTTGATATCTTTATACATGTTTTTATTATCTGAAGTTTAAGGCAATTAAGCGAAGAAGAGTGTAAAGCATTCATGGAGTACATTGTAAATTTCTTGGTTTGTGCGTGTTATTTTGCAGAGGGCAATGCTAATCTTTTTTATAGTTCCAATTTTATCGGTTTTTTTTTTTTAAGAAATAGATTTTTTTAAATTAATATATATATATATTTTTTTTTTTTATATATGGTTTGAATTTGAATAATGAGTAATTTTATATTTAATATTAAGGTTTTAATTTTATAAATAAATATATTATAAAATTAAGAGGATATTAGAAAGAATCAATTTATATATATATATATATATTTTAAACATTTCAAAAGGAATTATATGACATTTGGATTAGTATTCTACCATGTATATAATTTATGGTAGAATACTAATCCAAATGTTTTATATATATATATATATAATTAATTAAGGAACGAAATATAGGTGGCATAACTGGGGCCACACTTCTTAAGGGTATAATAATAGAGGGCCTCCTTCCCCGTGATTGGAAGTAAGGTCACTGAGATGAAACTTGGAAGTAAGGTCACTAAGATGAAACGTCAACGACATAATCGAAATACCATTAGGATGTCCTTCTAAAGACTATAAGGAAATATATTATATAATTAAAAGGATATTTGAAGGTGTCCATAGAATTTATAAAAAGGTGTGGACCTTGGGATGTCCCTATAAGGACTATAGCTAAATTTATTATATAATAATTAAAAGGATATTTTAAGGTGTCCATAGAATTTATAAAAGGTGTGGATCTTCAGTTAAGGCTACTTATATTATAAATCAAACCTACTTTTCATTTTACTATGGGTTGGACTTTAATTTTAATCTTAATATTTATGTGTGGTCGAATGGGTCGTTTTAAAGAGATAAGGGTGTACATAATATTAGTAAATGTTTATGTTTTGGAGGTTAATATTGTAACAGTCTTCCTTGCAGGACTTATCTTTGATAATAAACTATGTATTGATGTATGGATGTTTAATGCATAAGTTTTGTTTCATTGCTATCAATAATTAGTCGCACTATATGCTTTGTTTCTACTATTGGAATATAGTACTACTAATGTATTTGTGGTTGTAGGACCAAATGTTCTCATTAGTGGTTTAGTATGGATAACCATCTAAGTGAGAAAAAAAAATGAGAAATGATGGTAATGACATGTTCATCAACAACTCCAGTGGTTTAGTATGGATAACCATCTAAGTGATAATTTTTTGGAAAATGATGGTGATGACTTGTTCATCAACAACTCCAAAGGTAACTAAATGTCCTTCATGTAGATGCAATGGTCACACCATTGGGTCAGAAAATTTCTTGGCAATGAGTCCTCTTAGTAGGTTGGTGATAGTGGTTAGCTATCTTTAAAAAAAGGAGCCAACCACTTAAGGATAAAACAATGGCGTGCAACATTGTATGCTTGAATGGTTTTATTATTTGTATAATGTGGATTAAATCAATAAAGTATTAATGATAGTAGTTTTAATACTTGTTTTTTTTTTAGGAGAACATTTACAAATTACATCAACAACCACCCTCAAGGGGTTTGAACACAAGATCACTTAAGAAACAACCATCGTCTTAGCCACTAGGGCAACTGCCTGTCGGCAGTTTTAATACTTGTTAATATTAATATCATTGTTAATAACTAATATTAACAAATGATATTAATTAATACCTTATTATTGAAATAATAAGGTATGGATGAGATAATGGTTTAATCCTTATTATTGCTTAGAATGTTGTTCTTTATAATTGTTGATTTAATTATTAAGGAAAATCATGTGGTGGTTCGAGAATGTTGTTCTTATTTATAATTGTTAATTTAATTATTAAGAAAAATCATGTGGTGGTTTGAGAAGGAAAACATTAATGTTGCTTAGTTTAGAATTATTCTTTTTTCCCTCGCTTTGCTTTCTTGAGTGTTTCATTTTAACATTTGATAAAAAACATTATAAGTCAAAGATGACCAACTTGGAGGGCCTGATCTTGAGCGAACATTCAGTTTGTAAGTAAACCATCGTTCTTTTCCCCTAGCTATTTGTCGATAGTCTTGGAGAGGTTTTGGGGATTTTTTGGGATGAAAAGAGGACAGTCAGGAAGTAGGAGGAAGTGTAGTGAACTGAATCAAGGAGTTTGTAGGAAGCTAGCACTGAGAGGTATTTTGCTTGGATAAAAACACTTTTAACTTTGCTTGTGTTATCCTTCTGGTTTTGCTCTTTGATCTTTATGAATGTTTGAAAAATAATTTGTGTTTCTCTTGAGCTCGACCCCTTTGGAGTTATTTTTGGTTTATTTTTTGTTTGGTTGCTTGACCTTGTTGAGCCACGTATGGTGGGTCGTTGTTGTAACACCCCTCCTTGGCAAAAAATTTGTGGACAATGACCTATGTATTGATGTGTTTATGTAATGGCATAGTTATTTCAGTATGATTTAATAGTAGAATGAGTATTTTCTTTAAGCATGAAACATGGTACTGCTAATGTATCTATGGATGCAGGATCAAGTACCTTCTCCTTGGTGGGGCTATGGGTAAACCACCTACCATGAAGGATATCTAGGGAAATGATGATGATGGCTTGTTCATCGATAGCTTAGGGTAACAAGAAAAAATACTCTTCATGTAGATGCATTGCATTTTGTTCGTTCTCATGATTCACACCATTGGGCCAGGAAGTTGCTTGCAATAAGCCTCCTTAAAATGGGTCAACGACAACATTAGTCTATCTTAAATAAGATCATCCATTTGAGGATAAAACAATGGTGGGAAGCATTGATGAGTGCATTCCTATGTTTGTCCATGTTTTACTTAAGCTTTGTTTGGTATTCCTATAGTTTGGTTTAATTAATTTGCTCAATTGATGGATTTAATACTTTAGGTAAGAAAAAGTATTATATAGCCTACTAATATTAAGGCTTTAAGGAGAAATTAATCCTTTAAATTAAATCAAGAGGCAAATGGTTTTATAAGCATGTTGGTGGCTCATTAAGGAGTGTGCCACCCTAAGGGTGATAAGGGTGGCAAAGATCTTTTACGTAATGCCTTCTTGGATGTTACAATGGGTGATCCTCCATGCACGTTGGGGAGGCTTCACCCTTATTTCTAAGTTTGTGGAGAACCAGAGGTTGGGGTTGGAAAGAGAAGAGGAGGCTTGGAGGCGATGAGAGAGGAGGCATTCCAAAGCAGAGAGGCATTCGTTAACTAGGTGCTTCTCTAGTTTAAAGGAAGGTTTTCTTGGTTTATTCTCTTTGGCTTGTTGTTTCTACCCTTTTGCTATTTGATCTGGGCTTGCATGGCATGTTGGCTTGATGTTGTGAAACCCCTATTGATCTCCTTGTTGTGGCATCAGTGGTGTGGATCTGTGTTGCTCCCTTGGTTGTGCTTGGCCTAGTTTAACTTACCTTTCTCTTTGCAAGTTGTGGTATTGTGGGTCGTCCTTCCTAAATGTCAACAATTTTCCCTGTGCACATCATCTTTTATTGTGCACCTCTGGTTTGTTTGGTTGTTTGGTTGACCTACATCAAACCAATGTTAGTAAATCTGCCCTAACCCTATGTGTTGGTTGAGCTACATCTACCTTGTTTCATGTGCACCGATTTTAGGATTGTGTGAGCCATAGCCTAGGTGTTCCTACATGTTCCTTTGCTTGGCTCTGGTTTTTAAGAGCTTGTTTATTTTTAGCATTGGTAGTTTAAGCTTGGTTGAGGTTTATTTGGAGTCTTGTTCTTCCTTGCACTTGTTCGTTAAGCTTGTTAATGTGCTTTATAATATTTTATTAATGTACTTTGGATTAATATTATTAATGCTTGGATTATTATTGTGGTAATAATGCATTAGGGTTGGAGTAATATTATTAATACTTTGACTATTATTGTTGTAATAAAGCATTAGGTTTGGATTAATATTAATAATGCTTTATCTTATTATTGTGGTAATTAAGACATTAGGCTTGGATTAATATTAATAGTGCTTTGATTTTTATGTTTGATTGAAGCAATTGATTTGAATTAATATTAAAGATGCTTTAAGATTTTATTAAAGCACTTTGATTCGACTGAATGTTAAAAGTATGCACATTTACTAGGTTTTTTTGTGCTTTAAATAATTGTAGTAGTGTACTTCAATTACTTGGTTAAATGTTATTTTGGTTGAAAATAAAATTTTTATAATGATTCCTGATATCTATGTGGATTAAGGGATCATTGTAAAAGAGAAGTATGGGCTTCTCCTGGTTTGATTAAATGTTGTTTTGGTTGGAAAGAAAATGTTTATAATGATTCCTAAGATCTGTGTAGGATCATTGTAAAAGAGAAGTATGGGCTTATCATGGTTTGATTAAATGTTGTTTTAGTTGGAAAGAAAATGTTTATAATTATTCCTCAGATCTATGTGGATTAAGGGATTATTGTAAAATAGAAGTATGGGCTTCTCCTGGTTTGATTAAAAGTTGTTTCATTGGAAAGAAAATGTTTATAATGATTCCTAAGATCTATGTAGATTAAGGGATCATTGTAAAAGAGAAGTATGGGATTCTTTTGGTTTGTTTAAATGTTGTTTTGGTTGAGAAAAAATATTAATAATAATTCCTAAGATCTATGTAGATTAAGGGCTCATTGTTAAATAGAAGTATGGGCTTCTCCTGGATTGCTATGGAATGATTTAACTTTTGATGGCTTAAAAAGGGATTCTTGTTTCTTATAGCTTGCTTTATGTGCATGGTTGTTTGCATAATAGAGTAAGGCATAAGCTAAGTTGCATTGCATATAAAGTTGTTTTGATCCCTAAGTAAACTTCATAATTGGTGGGTGGTTTTCCATCAAAGAAGCTTGTAGACTTAGTTGGCAGAAGACCTTGGAAGATGATCATAAGCTCTACCAATTGATATTGTTGTAAAATAGCAAAAGCTTGTTTTGCTTGAAAGAATTGTAATCTTGAATCTTGTATCCAAATATGGTTTATGATGCTTCATTTATGCAATGAAGAGATGTTTTAATCTTGTTGAATATTATTGCTTTAACTATGGGAGTTTGAGATCTTATGTTGTTTAAGTTAAGCATTTGAATGTTTTTTTTTGCTTGATAAAAAGGGGTTGTACTCGGGTCCCCACTGTTAACAAATTACATATATCTTCTTTAGAGCTTGAGAGTTTACAAATAGATACACTTCTCATCTCAATTGAGATGCTATAGTTAGAAACCTACATCATTTACATAAAATGTTTGAATTCTTTATTTTCATTTTTTGGATCTTTTCAAATCTTTGTATGAATACAATTACTCGAGAATTTAGCATCTTCTTTGACATTTTTCTATAGAAGCCTTCATAATGCCAAAACTTCACCTCTACTATTTATGCCTTGCATCTTAGTAGAGTAATATTTCCAATCGCACTAACATAGTTCGCTTTACCAAATCTGGATTGCTAGTTTCATTCCTAAAACACAAGTGCAACCACAAAAATCATAATAAATAGTCTAAATGAACACACATTATTGTTACAAAATAAAAAATATATTACCAATGGAAAACATTAAAGTAAATCTAATCATTAATTGATTTAGGTAATCAACAATTTTTGTCAGCTTCAACTAAACTTTCTAATTACTCTAACCATGGAAAGGAGATGTTAACCTCACGATCCTCAACCAAAACCCCTATATTGGCTAGCTTATCTACACATTTGTTTCATTTCCTTAATATATGTATAAACCTGATTTCTTCAAACTCTTTAGCAAGATCTTGAATTTCCACAATTATATCTTGTATGTTCCATGGAGCCTTTACTTTCCTCAAAATTGCATTTATTACTATGAGAGAATCACCTTCCATCCAAACTCTATTCCATTTCATTTGTTTATATATTTTTAATCCTTCTAAAGTTGCCCAAGCTTTAGCTTCATTATTTGTCTTAAATCCACAATTGAAAGCATAATGAGACAAAATCTCTCCTCTATTATTTCTAATTATTCCTCCTCCTCCTGCTAGTCCTAGGTTTCCTTTAGATGCTCCATCAAAATTCAACTTAACCCACTCCACATCTGGTGGTTTCCACTTTATATTATTTATCTTATTTTTGCTTCTCTTGTACCCAACATCATAATTCCATTTAATGACTTGACTCCATCTATCAGGACTCTCTGCTTCCAAATTAGGGATTGGGTGAGCTGATAGGGTTGGTTTAGACTCCTCTATGGCTAAACGTATCTTATTTTTCATTACCTTTAAACTTCTTTCCTTTCCTTAAAATATTCTTCTATTCCTTTATAGCCATATAGTCCAAAGTATTGTATCTTTTGATATATCCCATATTATTTGTAAAGCCTCACTTTTATAAGTGCTCTACCATTGCTTTAACCAATATTCAATTCTACTATTCATCACCATGCATTTACCAAACATATTAAGAATCCATTGCCATAGATTCCAAACTATTGAACAATATCCCAAAAGATGATCAATACTCTCCTCCTTATTACAGAAAACACATTTAGAGGGACCATGAAAACCTCTTTTCATAAGGTTATCCCAGGATAAAATTCTTCTATGACCTACTAGACAAACAAACATTTTGACTTTAGGAATGCTTGGGCTATCCCAAATATCTCTTAAAATTCTAGTGATATTATTATTATGTTGGTGTTGAACATTATATCCACTTATTGTTGTGTATTCTCCTTAGCTATTCAACTCCCAAATCAATTTATCCTTAGCACCCCTCGAAATAATTACAGTTGTTATCTTTCTACTCAATTGCCTCCTAGCATCAATGTCTTGTATACTTGTAAAAAAATCTTCTTTCCATTTGTATCTTCCTTATCGATCCTTGTACAAAATGTTTGAAACCCTATCACCGTATTTGTCTTGAAGTAATCTCATCTAAGGTTTCAAAACTGGATCTAAATTGAGTGGTTTTTTATCACACCAAGTATCTATCCAAATAGAATTTTTTTCTCCAGCTCCCACCACCCATCTTAAACCTTTAATCATAAGATCAATATATTTTTTTAAACCATTCCAAAGAGTATAACCATTTGGAAGAGAGAATGTATTAAATATTAAAATTGGGTCATTGGGATCAACATACTTAGAAGAATTTTTGCCCATTGTCTTTGACTCTCTTTTTACAATCTCCAGATAACTTTTCCCCTAAGAGTTAAGTTTGCATTTGTAAGAGCTCTTAAACCAAGATCTCCCCTAGTTTTGTCATCACACAAATTGCTCCATTTCACTAAAGAAAATTTCCTTTTATAATGTAAACCTTACCATAAAAAAGATCGCATAATAGAGATTAAACTTTTTGTCAACTAATTTTGGCATAGAATACAAAGACATATAATATGTTGGAATGGCTTGTAAGACTGACTTAATTAACTAACTCTTCCTGCTAATGATAACCATCTACCTTTCCAAGTTGGAAGTTTATTTTGAGGTTTACTAATAATTGGATTCCATAAGTCTATCCTCATTCTCCCCTCAAATAAAGGCATCCCTAGATAAGTTGTTGGAAAATTTGCCTCCTCCATTTGAAGCAACCTACAAATTCTTGCTTTGATATTAGCATGAGTGTTAAGAAAGTAAATTTTGAATTTAGTCCTATTAATTTTTTGCCCTGAAGCTCTTTCGTACTCTTTTAAAAAGTTATTCAAAGCTCTGGCCTCATTTATCCTTGCCCTTCCAAAAAGGGTTGTATCATCTATAAATTTTTGATGGGTGATGTTATCGATGTTATTACTAACCTTATGTCCACTTATAAACCCATCTTTGTAAGCCTTCTTTAAGTTCCTACTAAAAAATTCTACCATAATAATGAACAAATAAGTAGATAAAGAATCTCCTTGTCTAAGGCCTCTCTTGACTTTAAAAGATTTTGTCACTAACCCATTGACCAACACTGAATAAGAAACTGTAGAGACACAAGCTTTAATCCATTTAACCCATTTCTTCCCAAAACCAAACTTATCTAAAATTACAAAAAGAAAATTCCATTTAACCCTATCATAGGATTTACTCATATCAAGTTTTAAGATCATAGCTTTCTCTTTTCTTGAAGTTGCTGAATGTATAACTTCATGAGCTACTATGAAACCATCCAAAATTTGTCTCCCTTTCACAAAATCTCCTTGCTATTCTGAAATAATTTTGTCTAACAATGACTTTAATCTATTCACCATCACTTTGGAAATAATATTATAATCCATATTACATAGGCTTATGGGTCTAAAAGAATCAAACAAATCAACATCCTTCTTTTTTGGAATTAGGGTAAGATAGGTTGCATTTATTATAATCCTAGACTGTTCCATTGCCACCAATAAATAATCCTTCACTATATACCAATTATGTTGGTAAAATGTTGTAGAGATCCCATCTGGACCAGGGGATTTATCCTCAAAAAGAGCTAAATGAACTTCTTCTAGAGTAATAGGCTCCATCAGTTTCCTATTATCTTCATTTGTTATAACTGAAGGAACATCTTGAAGAAGTTTATCATTAAGAACTTCGGTCTCCTCTGAACCTAGAATATTCTGATAAAACGACTTAGCCTCTTTTCTAATTTCACTTTGATCTTCAATCCAAACCCCTTCTATTGATTTAATTCTACCAATTCTATAAGAATATCTTTGTACTATAGCCATCCTAAGAAAAAACTTTGTATTTTTATCTCATTCTTTTAACCAAGTATGTCTTGATTTTAATATCCATAATTTCTCTTCCTTACTCAAAATATTATGATATTCACTAAGCAACTCCCTTTCCTCTGAGCTTGTATTATTTTCATCACCTTTTTGGAATTTTGAAATTTTATCTTTTAGTTCTTTCTTCTCAAAAATGTTTCCAAAGGTGTTCTTGTTCCATTATTTTAATCTAGATGTCATAGCTTTAATTTGGTTTGGAAGAGCATACAACCCACCATTACCTAAAGAATTCCATGTTTGAGCTATCATATCAACAAATTGAGGATGGTCTTCCCACATCTGCTCATATTTAAAATATGATAATTTTTTGAATTCACTAACCACCATTTTAACTCTTATTGGCTAGTGATTTGAACCAATTCTTGTTAAGGTATTAATTTTAGCACAAGTTCCTTCATCTAGCTAATGATCTGAGAGAATGCATCTATCTAATTTTTCTGCTATTAGGTTCTAGCCTCTCCTATTGTTGGTCCAAGCATAGTTGTCTTTTTCAAACTCAAATTCCCATAGATTGTTGTTTTGAATAAAAGTTGAGAAATCTTTCATACCTTGGGTAAATTTCCTAATTCCTCCAATTTTTTCATTCAGCTTGGTAATGGCATTAAAATCTGTAATTATCATGAAATGGGTTTCTTGGTCTTTTCTTCTCATAAAGGACTCAATCCCACTTTAAACTTCTAATCTACCTGACTGAGTTGTAGGACCATACACATTGATAAGAATGAAGTAAATATCAACAAAGTAGCAAGTGACTAAAGAGACTATCCAATGCCTAGTTTTATGAATGGTTACACAAGAAGTTCTAGAAGGATTTCAACAAGTTAGAATTCCCCCTGTTTCTCCTTCATAATCCATAGCATCCCATTCACATCTTGCCCAAACTACTTTTATAGTTTTTGAAACTTCTTCTTTTATCATTTTAGTTTCCTAGATATAGAGAATATCAGGTTTATTACTTAAACATAGGTCCCTAATACACCTATGCTTTGAGGGGGTATTAACACCCCTTATATTACATGAGATGATAATCATGTCTCATTAGGGGTTTTTGGCCCCTCTTACGTATTACCAATATCATTTTGTTGTTTGGTAAAGAGAAGTTCAACCAACTTAGTTTGTGTTCCTTTCTCTATGTTAGCTCTTGCTTCCCTGGATTTTGCTTGATAATTTGAGGGTTTTCCTCTTTTTGCCTTACCTATATCAGGAGTAGGTCTTATTATTCTATTCCTCGATATTATTTCACCATTTTGTTTTTCAACATGTTTATCCTCTCCTGAATCTATTATAGAAGCTTTTGACTTATCCTTCTCATTTTTTGGTATTTGCTTATTAATGGCAGAGGTATTACCTTCTAAAATTATATTTTATTTACCAATTATTTTATCCTGAATGGTGCATGGCACTTCAAAAGAGTATTCAAATATTATGAAACACATTCCTTGGGTTCATCGAGAATGTTCTTCCTTAAATTATGATCATATTGAACAAACGGTTCCTTGCTAATATGTTGAAATTGTTGTCCTGTGTCCTCTAAGTTTTGATCTACTTTTTCTTCATAGGCTAAAGCACCAAAAGAATTGGAATTTCTTCTAGTATCCTTTCTTATTGGTCTCCACTGTTCATTTTATTTTATTTTTCTAGATCTATTTTTTGGAAGTTGAAAACCATCTTTATCCATAACCATTTGTAAATTTCTCTTATGATTTTCTACAAATGATTATGTTGGGCTCTTCTTAGGGCATGATCTCTCAATATGCCCCACCTCATGACATCTTCTACATATAAAATATATGTTTTAATAATCTATAGTTTTGATCCACATCTTATCCCCATACTTAAGAATGATTGATTATGGTAAAGCTTTACTTATATCAATCATGACCAATATTCGAGCATAAATAGCCAAAATCCATCTTTTATTGTATCTAAAATCTCAAGGAATTCTCCTAGAGTGTTGCCTATTACCTTGAAGGTATCTATTTCCCAAAATTAAATGGCCAATCCAAACATCCTAACCCATACCGGTACTAGGGATAAAATTACATTTTTAGGTGAAAAGCCTTCATACCAGTGGGTAAGGAAGAGCCCTGCTCTTCTCATAAACCAAGGACCCCCTTTTAGAATTATTTCTCTTTATTCCCTATAAAAAAAAATGGCTAGGAAGAAACCTTTGGGAATAAATGATAGAATCAATCCTGGAGACTTCCAACTCCTATCAATCCATTTTATCAAGGCTAAAGCCCTTGGCCAATACCCATTAAATTTACCAAAAACTGCCCTATATTGGAGCAATGAGGATCTCTTTGAGGTGCGCTCACTAACCTCTACCACTAGGTATGATTCTAAGGATTTAACTATAAATCGATCCATGGAAAGGAAACTAAAACTCAAAATCTAATAAAATTTATTTGAAAGTTTTATAACAAATATAATATTTGATAAAAACTTTATAAAATTTTCATGCACAATTTCTAAGATAAAGAAAGGGAAAAAATAACTTAGCTGAAAAATTCTTTGTCCAAATAGAATGTCTTGCCTCGCTGAAGTCCTAGCCCTTCATTACTCTTCCCATAATTCAAACCCTAATTGGGAAATATTTGTAATTTCATTTTTCACGACTTGAAAATCGTCACTGCCCTTGTTCCAAACAGGTGACTTCATAGGATTGTATCTTCCTCAATATTGCTTATATTTTTGTATATAACCACTCATTTTAAATCTATTCAAATTCTACACAAGTTGGTCCAAGAATCAACTGAATAGGATAACTCTTCACGAAGATATGGCTCCTAAAAGATGAGATGTTTTTTTAGGAAAAAACCCTAATCCTTCATACTTTGTAATTTTATTTTTTGCAATTTGAAAAATCGTCACTGCCCTTGTTCCAAATGGTTGAATTCACAGGGTCGTATCTCCCTCAATATTGCTCGGAGTTTTGCATATGCCCACTCATTTGAATGTTGTACAAATGATATTGTTTTAATTTGGAGTTGCACTCCTAAGTAACCTTTGGATATGGTTATTAAGGTGTTCCATTAATTATTTGAAATGCATGCTTATGTTAGAGATTTTGGTTATCTTGTAATGCATATATGTTGATGGAAAAATTTTAATATTCAAGTTTTATTAAGAGAATAATTTGGTTTATGGTTAAGAAGAATCTTCTTTTTATAACACTTTACCTTTGAGATGAATATTGCAATGTGCTTAATGCTTTGGTTTAGCTTTATGGCGATTAATGGTTGTTATCTATACTTGGGGTGGGTAGGATTTTTGCTTGTAAACAATGAAATCCAATCCTAGAAGGAGTTGCATGAATGCAATAGCCAAGTAGTCAAGAATCGTAAAAGGATTTGCGAGAATGCAATAGCTAGGATCTCATGAACCTGGTAGGAGTTGTGTGTGTAGCACCCTAAAATTGGTGCAGTAAAATTGTTATAATTACATTCACCTTAGTAAATAATTTAAAATTCAAATTTAACCTCCCAAATCGCCCGTTAACCGTCGGGTAATCTGTTTCCCCCTTTTTCATGCCATTTTTAGAGGTTGTTTTGACCATTTGACGATATCGTCGTCGATCAGACGATATCGCCCCAGATCTAACGATTTCGTCTGGGCTAGGACGTCCAGACGATCTTATCGTAAAATTGATTTTGCAAAATTAGCTTCTGTTCCAACGGGTCTCCAATTCGGGCAGAAGCGTGTCTGCGTCGTTAGGGACCCTCCCCTGTTGGAGATCTCCCAAATTGGGATGATCTCCAACCTCCTAACTACTCCCTTAAGCCTATTTAATCATAAGCTATCCCCTTAGCACCCCCCTGGCTGAAATTCCCTGTAAACTGACTATCTACACGTTAAAACATCTCAAACTCTATTTTGCATTGGTTCTCTATCAATTTTGTTGCAGGTACCACCTTATTTTTCAGCCGAAGCAAACATACATCATCGTCGATGAACCTGTTAAGATCGGAGGTGATCTTGTCAAATGCGAGACGATTTCGTACTGATGCAAGACGATCTCGACTGCAGTCCACCTTGAGGCAATCAGTGCCTGAAGTTTGCATTTCTCAACCTTTTCTCTCTTGTTTTCTTCTGCAAATTAGATAGTTTATTCAGTATTTTATACTATTTTGCATTTGGAGTTCACCCATTTAGATTAAGTGCATAATTAAATCCTAATTATCATCTAATTAACATGATTCATTCCTGTTTTTGTGTTTAAGTTTCAGTCTAATAATACTACTGTCATTTTATAGCATTTCCCTCTGTTATCATTGTTGTATTTTTTGTATTTTATGCCTATTTGCTTGTTTGCAGGTCTCTGATGAATTCGTCTGACGAATTCGTCAGATCTCAGACGATCCTGTCTGATCTCAGACGATTCTGTTGAATTTCAGACGATCCTGCCTGCTTCAAACACCAGAATCTTCATCAGACATCCGGATCACGTATTTTGCTTTGAATGTTCAGTAATTTCTTTGTTTTCTGTCTTTAAATCTATTTCCTGTATTCATTAAATTTGCACTTTCATTTAGATTAATTTAGAATCATTTGGCCAAACCTAGGATATGAATGCTTAAGGTTAAAAATGAACACATCAAAACACATTCCAAACCTAGGTGTGGAAACTGCCATTAAATGTTTCCTGGTGAACCCACCATCCGTCAAAAAATCATCAAAATACACCTCCCTTGAGAGGCGGGACCTTCGCAAAGTCCTCTCAGTCCAAGGTACCACACCATCCTTTTCCCATCCTCCTTCCGGGCACGGATCCTATAGCCTGAAGGTAAGGGTGTGAAAAATTTGGAGCGATACAGTGTGCATACAATAGCCAGGTTACTTGTGAGTAGTTGTACCTTAATCGAGTAGGATTGAGTGTGTGAGAAAACCTGTTCACAAGACAATAGTTGTGACTCCTTGATCAAGTAGGATCTAGAGATCATGTTAGTTATCATCGAAGTGACAATAACCTTAGTTAGCCTATGGAGGCATGGTAACTAAGCACCAAGGTTCTACATCGAATAACCTGTCTAGGAGTAGCTAGAGTTAGGTTAGGGAATTGTGATCCCCTTTAAGTGTTATGGAACTTAAAGGGTAATCCCTACTCCATGGTCTTATGGTCCTATACTAAGAAGGGTATAGGAAATGTGGCAAGACCACTTAAGGCATCCTTCTAAACGTGTAGGTTTAGTAAGGTGAACCCCAAAAGTTATAGGAGTTGGCCTCTCCTATCCACTAAGTGTCATTTGTAGTGACTTGGAACTCAAATATGGTAAAGCCTTGTATGCTGAATTAATTATTATAAGGGTGTCTCCCTTGAGAGCCTATGTTTTGTAAGTGCTCTTCAAAAAAATTTGGGTTGGTAGTTTTGGGTTGTTACAGTTGCCCCACATTATTTTGATGTCATTGCACTGCAATAAGTGCCAACAAAAGTCTTAGTCATTGAGAGTATTTTCCTGTGCACTTCTAAATTGGATAGAGTTGCTTTGTTGGTGCTCTTGTACCTATGGTTTTGGTTTGATATTTTTTATTAGTGCCTATTTATTTGCATTTGTTTGAATGTTATGATATTTTGGGTGGTGATCTTCGGTTGAGATGTTATTGGTTCTTTTTGGTTGCCCTTGCTTTGGCAGTGAATGTATCTCCAAGGCAGTTCAAGTCTGTTGAATGTGCTCATCCACCTTGTGTTGTTGATGCCATCCTCTAATTATCGAGCACTTACCTATCCTATGATGTTGTCATCCTTTGGTTGGATTTGTTGATGGTTGGCTTTATTGCTTGGAATTCTTGGTATACATATTCGTTGAGTCGATTTGCTGCAAGGATGATTTATGCTTGTATTTTTATCCCCTATTTTAAATTAGAAGTTGTATCTTTTACTTAAAAATAAGTACAAAAGACCTAGGGTTATGTTATTTGTCTTATTTTAAAATTAAAGGGGTCAAAAAGGAAATCTCTTAAAATGGAATTTTGTAGTAGAAATTAGCCTTTTCATTGCTAGAACATTACCTTTGGAAATGCTAAATCATAAGTAAGAAATCTCTTTTTATATTTCCTCTTATGATAACTAAAAATGTTTGGACTTATTTTATTGATGTTTGATTTTGGAGAAGAATTTTGGTTTAGAAAAGAAATGGTTTATTATTTTGTCTCTATTTTTAAAAAGAGATAGTATTTTAATGAATGATATTTTAGGGAATTAAAAAAAAGAGATTAGGTTGTTTTCCTATCTTGTTAAAGTGTTTTTTTTAATAGAATGCTAGAAGGGGCTTCTTCCATTTATGTGCTTTATGGATATGTAGATAGGAAGGAAGTTATGAAATTTTGTTTGTGTTTTAAATTGGGAAAGACTCTTGGTCTAGAAGTAATATTATAATGGTTCTCCGAGACTTGAGTAGTTAGGAAAACCATTATAGAGAGAAGTATGGGATTCTCTCCTTGGTTGCCATTTAAAAATGTAATGTGCATGTTTGGTTTGCAATTGCATAGCGTGTAATAATAAATAGAGAAATTTAGGATCTTCTCTAGTTTATTTCCTTTTAAAAGTATTGTGCATGGATGTTTGCAAATACAATTAGCATGTTAGATTGCATTGCATAAATGAGTTGTCTTGATCCCTAAATATTCCTCAAGTTGGTGGGTAACTCCTTACATGAAGAAGGTCATTAGAGGAAGGTGGTACAAAGGCCATTTAGGCGAAATGGTATTATTGTATCTTGGATCAAAAAATGGTTTTGCAAATGAGAATTTGCTTTTGTAAATTTTGAGAAAAACTTTAGCGATACTTCAATGATTAGTAGTTTTGTATTGAGCAATAGTGAAAAGAAGGAAATAGAATATTTGGTATTATGCTAGTTCTCTTGCTCAATGATTTATTTGTGGCTATATGATCTTGTGATGAAATTTTAATGTTCTCTAAGTGGAAATTGATAGCATTATGAATAATGATTTTGGTGATCTATTGAAATGCTTCTTTATGTAATCTCTTTAATAGCCAAATATAATATGGAGTTATTATAAATGTGTTAGCCTTAGATAAAGCTTATATTTATTTGAGATGCATGTGATTTCATTCTCAATCAATATGATGCTATAGTTTAAGTATTTGAGTTTAAAAGCATTTGTTTTTGGTTTTGCTTCCTTGGGTTGAACCTAGATCTTCTTTTAGGACCTAAGTTAAAGTATTTAGCCCAATCTTGGGAGGAGTTGTGAGAATGCAATAACCAGGTAGAAGAGAGTCTTAGAAGGAGTTGTGAGAATGCAATAGCTAGGTGCTCTCAAGTCTAGAAGGAGTTGTAAGAATGCAATAGCTAGATACTTGTGAAACTATACACCTTGAATGGTGAGGATTGAGTGTTATCATATCTGAAAGACTGTAGGAATCATTCATAATAAAACAATGGTGTTACCTCAAACACATAGGTTCAGGTGACCATGTTCATTGCCAATTGAGGGGTAATGCATTACCAATTGAGAGGTAATGACCTTAGTTAGCCTACAAAGGTGAGGTAACTAAGCACAAAGGCTTTACTCCTGATTAAATTACCTAGATGGACTTAGGTTAAGGTTAGGGAATATGCATTCCCTTTAAGTGTTATGGGTCTTAAAGGATAATACCTATGCTTTGGTCACATTGTCCTCTGTCGGTGAGGGTATGGGAAATGTGGGGGGACCACTTTTGGCATCCTTCTAAACGAGTAGGTTTAGTAAGGTGAATCCTAAAAAACACAAGTTGACCACTCATGTTCACTAAGTGTCATATGCAGTGACTTAAAACTTAAATGTGGTGAAGCCTTGAATGCTGAAGAGATCAATGTTGGGTCTTCTTTGTGACCCTTTGTCCTTTTAAATATTTTTTTGGGTTGGCAGTTTTGGGTTGTTACAAATGCAGAGATCGAGAGGAAGCTCATAATAGTCACACAAAGTATATATATGGAAGGGCACATGGTGCCAATGTTAACATGTGTTCTAAACTAAGATGTGGAGATATTAAGAAGAAGATCAAGAGGTTTTATGTGACAATGCTTAAATACTTTTGATACAAGTCACACTAGAGTGTTAGATATCATTTAAGAGGAGGGAACCAAGGATCTCAAAAAATTAAAATTTGTAAAAATGGATAGTGAAAGCAAAAAAAAAGGAGAATGTGAGTGCAAGACAAGAAGAACTAGCTTTTAAGAGAAGAATAATGTAAAGTTATTCTAGAAGAAACTTTAAGAAAAAAATAGAAAATAACATTACAACAGTCCAATGATTGGATATGCAAAGCAGTTGTATAAACATGATCAAGAAGAAGAGGCCCCTACCATAGCTAACACAACAACAAATGTATTCATATGAAGAGAGATCAAGGAAGGTGTTAAGTAACTGAGAACATGTAAATCTTGTGACATAGATGAACTATAGTGATGAGGACATCAAGTGATATATTAGGTTTAAGGTTTAATAAAACTATAGTTTAGGCTTAGTCATTTTAAACTAGGACTAAGTCTTATTTTTAGCAAATAAGCAATTTGTTGGAAGTTGTAAAATATGGGTTTTATGATCTCATGTTGGAATCTTCTAGATTAGGAGAGTTGGCAATATCTTTTAGAGGATGTTGCTAGTTGGATTGATGATTAGTCAGTCCCTAAAATAATCCCTATGGATAAGAGCTTATCTTCCCAATTTAGAAATTGGTTGCTCCTTCCAAGGGATTGATTGCTCATTCCGAAGGCAATTGGTTGTAAATTTGGGCCTATATAAGCCCTTGTTCTTAATGCAAATGTTAAGCTTCTTTGATTCCATATCAGTGGTATCAGAGCATAGGATTTGCATAGGTTTTGGGTTATTGTCGATCTCATGTTGCTTCGCTTTGGATAATTATCGACCAAGAAGATTCTATTAAAGCTCTACTACAGTTAGATTGAAAACTGTGTTGGTGAAATCTAGTCCAAGATTTAGAACTTGCTGGTGTTAGAAGATCAAGATTAGAGTAAGATCTCTATGGTGGCCAACTTGCTGGCCTTGTTGCTTGTTGCTCCTTGTTGCTAATAATTTGCTACTGGTTCTAGCACTTTGGTGGTAAAATTTATGTTTTAAAGTTGTTGCCTTCTGCCCTTGGTGAAAAATTCATTCACTATTTTCATTCTCATTTTCAAGATTTTGCCAATTTATTTCAACTAATTGGATTTTTTTTGTCGATTTGTTGGCTTTGTTATTTCAATTTTTATTTCTTTCTTGACAAGCTTTGAAAAAGCTTTATTCTTTAAAAAAAATAAAAAATTTTCGACAGGCCCAATCGCCTACAACAAGACCTATCAAGTGACAGTCGCCTATGACAGGTGACCAGACCTATCAAGTGATAACCAGTCACTCGAGGCATCAGGTGACATACTCTAGGCGATGGTATATCGCTATTCGGTTATTAAATCCCACTAGACAATCTAATATCCAAGCCATAATTGATGACAAGGGGGTCATTAGCTTGGCCCTTTCAAAGAACAACTTCAAGGCCAATTTTGATTAGTGATAAGAGGTCATCGACTCGACCCCCATAGTACCTTGACCTCTAGTGCCCTCTGAACCCTGTAGCAAAACTAGATGATCCTACACTAAAATATACGCAATGCCAATCCTAAAGCACAAAAAAAGGTAAAGCATGAAATTACATGCACAATTCTCTAGGTGGATAATTAACACGAATTGGCTAGCGAGGATTCTAGATATGAAACCTGATTGGTCGATTGTGCATCTTGATCACCCAATCACATGCAAACTTGCATTGCAAAAGATAAACTAATATGTGGTGAGAGATATCATTATTTGTTTGGCATTATTGGATGGCATTCGATGAGACACATGGTAGGTGGAGGGTTATCAAGTTTAGCAAGGTTTCATGGGAAAGATTTATCCCACATCATTCACGTAGGAGGCATGAGCATGCTTTATAAGATTGAGTTGTCCATGTTGAAGTAGCTAGTACCTGTTGGCTACAACGAGTGTTGGCGACATGCCTGTGGTGCCTCTTCATGTGTGCCTTGCATTAACTATTGACCAGTCAACCTTGAGAACCAGAGGAATGTGATTTTTTAGCATTGTTGATTGCGCCTATTCAGTTGACCTTGCTTCTTGGGTTGACCAGTGCTTGAAAGCGTTAAATATTAAAAAAGGGGTTAATTTGTTATTATGCAAAAAGGGGTAAATTAATATTTTGCAAAAAGAAGAATAATGATTTTACTATGCAAAGGAGATTTTTGTGCTTTAATTTCTACCCTTTTAAAGTATTATAAAATTGCATAAACAATTTTGTTTTTGCAATTATCTAGGGCAAAAAACACACAATCTTTGTAACCCCTTAGGCAAATTAATTCCTTTTTGTCATCCTATTGTTGGATTATACTCTAGATCAAATAGCCGCAGTAGTTAGCATTTTGGTCGATAAGATCACAAATATTGCTACCCCTAGTGGTCCTAGTCAAGCCCCCGACCTTTGCTCACAAGCAAAATGTTAGGACAAAATTTATGATGGGTCATGTGATCCTGAGGTCCTAAACAGTTGGATCCTTGACATGGACACATGGTTTACCTATAGCAAAATACCAAAGGATGAACAAGTCCCATTTTCTAAATTAAAACTTTTTGGTATAGCCAAAGTATTGATCACGAGACCATCAAGGTGTTGGAGTATATTACATTATTCGGTACATGCTAATGTACCACATTTGGTACATCTTTAGATTAGGAAAGAGTGTCCTAGTTTAGAAGTTGAGTATTTACTTTATGCAATGTAATAAATGCACAAGTATTATTAAAGTGTGCAAAGTATTTTGGTATTGTAAATGTGCATAATAGTCCATGTGCACATGAGTCCATAGAATAGGAATATGAAGAGTCTCTAGAAGAGTGAAGGCCAAGAGTGCTCCATATGAAGGGTCACATCATATTATATATGTATCCTTGTATACATGACAAGGACATGACGAGAAATAACATAACATGATTTGTAGTATTTTTGTGAGCATTTGTTAATGGCAATTCTATGAGTGATTGTTAAAGTTATTTTTGAGTTTTATACTTTTAGAATATTGCCATTATCATATATATTGCATTGCAACTTTATTTTAGATATTTTAGTGAATTTTATCTTAAGTATTTAGATTCAAAGCTAACACTGGTATCAAAGTTGTGGCAATGTTGTGACTTGCATAGGTTTTAAAGTTGCAAAGGAGATTTCCAGCGGTTAAGGAGAAACCAGTGAAGTTAAAGGAATTACCTTTGGAAAGGAAAACTCGTTAGCTTTTGATGTAATGAGCACTGGGAGAGAAATCACAAGATGCAAAATAATATGAAAGAAAGTAAATCTGCTAGATGAATGAAATATGTTGTAAATAGAAATGACATAAAAGAATACAATGTAGCTATGGAGAAAATGAACACTCCATTAATAAAGCTACTGAACTACATTGCACCCATCACCAATGGATGATGATCTACACAAAATTGTACTATGCTCTAAGCTACACTATCTAACTATGTCCCCCGACTCTATGTCTGTATTACAATGAGAATTTTCTTATATAGGAAAAATAGGTTACTTGGCCAACACTCTACCTAGCTATGCAAGGACAACTTGCACATTGACACGTGCATTTATTACATTGCATTAAGTAACTAGATAAATTCCCCCTAAAGTTATCTAATGTCCTAAGTATGTACCTTGGAAGATACATTTACATGACCCAAATGATGTAATATACTCTATTTCTAACACCCTCGTGTATTACATTATTTGGGCATTGAAAACTTTAATCTTCAATATGGATCTTCTTCTTCTTCATCCTAAACTTTGTACTCTTCTTTTGCATATGATGCATAGTAATCTGTAGCTGAAGCTAAAGATTCTTCTTTCATTGATTGATCTTTGGGTCTTTTAGATTCATCTTCCTTATCTTCTATCCAAACACCTTTATAGTTCTCTTTGCAAGTATCTTTATTTTGTTTTGATTGTTGATAAATGAGTAGGGCATGGTGCAATTGTCCTCTCATATTTTTTTTTATCCTTCTATGCTTACTTTTTTGGTGTACTGGTTCTTCATTTTCTTCAACATATTCCTCTATAAATATGTTAGTATCATTTTGAAACACCACAATATTTTGTGAGATTTCCATTGAGTCTAGGATGTATGTATTTTCATGGATTGAACCTGTTGCTTTTATTCCATATTGATTCATAATGAGACATATATTGATCCCATCCATATATCTAAAGTTAATCATATAGTTATTTTCTACTAGCTTGCTTACTAATATGAGATTGAATGTTAATCCAGGAGCATATAATACGTTTTTTAGTAGAATATTTGGAAATTATTTGCTGGGTGTTACACATCCATATGCATGTATAGGATAAATTTGGTTGTCTGCAATTCTTATTCTATAACCTTTAGCAAGTTTAATACAATCAAACCATTGTATAGTTCGTGTCATATGATGACTGGCTCCTGAGTCAATATACCACATGTGTTCATGTTTTGTGAACTGGTTCCTGTTGGAGCAAGTTTTACATTCATTGTATGACATTCCATTACCCATTTGAAGAGGTTGAATTTGAAGAAATGAGATAGAATTTTAGTCTTTCTTATAGCTCCCTATATTAAAATATTTGATTCCTAATTGAAGTATATAAGCTTGATTTGACAAAACCTTTATTAATCCTTAGGTTTGTAGGCTTCCTTATGTCTCCCTAGTAATGAGAGTATGAACACCTAATTTTAGGTTTTGAAGAAAGATTATATATTCCCAACTTGATAATATTTGATAGATATTAATATTATTAAGTTTGTAGAATGCCTTATGACTCCCTAATGATTTTGGAGTATGATATAGTGCTTTTGTAAAGTGTAGTTCAATTTTGGTTGATTTTGTACAGTTTTTGTAAAGATCAAAAATCAACTTTTCTAACACCTTATTACTCCTATTGAATTAAGCCATTTTAAATTTTGAAGGGGTTTTAATGTTGTATTTCGTTTGTCCCTTTTGAGAAATTTTGAGACAAAAATTATAAATTTCCAACCTTAACAAACAAATCTTAATAACCTCTTTTGTAACCCTTAGGATTTTATTCAAGTGTTTCTAATTTCCAATAACCTAGTTTGATGTTGTAACCCTTATCACTCCCAAATTTGGAAAATTAGAAAATTAATAATATTTGCAAAATATTAAAGAATTTAATCCCAAGTAGAATTCCTTATTTATCCTAGGTTAAATTGCAAATATTATTTCAATTTGATAAGTTATCCCTTATGGTTTTTGCTTTCAAAATCTAATATTTGACCTTAGCTTATAACCCTTATATCTCCCTAAAGTGAAAGCAATAATAAATGGGATTTAAACCTTACCTTTGAACGTTGTATCACCGCACTGTTCGATGCCTTTTTTGGTTGAATATAACAACACTTTATTGTCCTCCTTTGGTGTTAGAAATAATGCATATGCTTTGGAATTCCTTGAATTTAATGTTGGAACGTAGGCGCTACAAATATGGAGAGGTTTGACCTTCAAGACCAAGAGATTTTAATGCATCCTCTTCCTTCCTTCCATGTCGTGCTTTTCTATGCTTTGACTGCACTTTCTTATGCTTGACTGGTTTGGACTTGAGCGTGTTTTAATGGAAGAAAGATCTTGAACTTTATGACAAGTGTTACATTTGTTACGTATGAGTGCTCCACCTTTCTTAATGTACTAATTTCCTTCTTTAATGCTTCTTGGTCACTCTGTAATGTATGAGCACTCATGTGGGAACTTGTGTGAGGCTTGTGGAAGATAAGTGTCACCACTTTGTTGATATTCCCTATAACTCCTACGTGAGGTTTCTTGAGCATTGAGAGATGAAATGACATATTAGAAAGTTTATGCAAAGTGGAATTCAAGATCTTTGCATGAATTACTTTACTATAACGCTTCCAAGGAGAATATTATAACTCCTTTCGTATGCCTTTCCTTATCTTGCTTTGTTTCTTGGACAACAAGCAATCTTTTATTTTGCAGGTGAATTGATGAGGTGCTATGGAGCTTCGAATGGGGATTTTGGTGCTTCCTTTGGTGGATGATCTTCTCCAAGTTTAAGGCCTTGAATGTAGCACCTTTTCTCATTGTATTATATGCCTTCAACGTGTCGATTCATGTGCTTCTTTGTAGTGTAGATAACCTCTTATTATGTTGTCCATACCACATTGGTAGAAGTTGATTTTGATTCATTCTCTTTGTATATGAGCACTCTTTTTGTCTACATAAATGCATATTGATAATATCCTTATGTGGGCTTTGATTTTGTAGGTTCATTCGTCCAATATATGCGAAGAGTGAGCCCTTTGAGTGGCTTCTTTTGCTATGGAAGAAGAGTGCTAACATTCGACCTTCCTTGGTTGGCTTACCCTGTAGATATTGTGCCTTTTGAGGCACCTTCAAATCTGCTCTCTTCCTACATATAACGTATTGTAGAAGTGCAATACCATGTAACCTTATATGTATAAAAATATTCTTTACTGCACCTTTTCTTTCACTCTTTTGTAGGTCTAAAATTATGGTTTAGTAGTAGATTTTTGAATGTAAATATGGGGGTTTTGAGGATGTCTCTTTGGCTATACTCCTTACCCTTTTTGCTTGGATATTTTGATGATAAATACAAGTCCTTAATAATGTAGATAGAAGCTTCTTTGTAGCTGTAATTGTTTGCCCTTTGTACCATGAAATTAACCCTGTAATGCTTTGGATTTGAGACTCACCAAGTCTCAATATTTGAAGCTTATTTTTATGCCTTTATTTAGTTTCTATTTGTTTACTAACCTTTTTTGGTGGCTTTCCTTGGCCACTATGTGTTGCAAATTTTTGTTCTTTAATAGTGTCTTTAGACACTTGATTCAAATCAAATTTTGTGCCCTTCTCAAGTACACAAAACTAATACTTTGAGAGCAATAGAATAGTGCAAATGAATCTACTAATATTCCACTTTTAATGCATTAACAATTTAACCTTATCACTATGATCAACTCTCAAGATAATGCACTTAATCAATTTACTACAACTAATTAAGAATAATTTGAAATGAACCTTCAATAATTATTCTACAATTTCACTACAATCAATATTGTAGGACTTAGTCTTCTTTTTCTTTTTCCAAAGTAGATGATAGGTAGTTGATATATGTAATACTAAAATCTAATCAACTCCTGATTAATGTGCAAATGAACCTCAAAAAGAAATTTTCTCTTTTTGCACTTTTTGAAGACTGTAATCCAATTTTTCTTCTTGTAACTTTAATATAAATTAAGGTGCTATAATAAATCGATAAGTAATCCAATTAAAAAGTTTATTTGCACCAAAATTTGCTTACTTTTTTAAAGATTCCATAGTTTGTTTTCCACTTCTGTAGAGGATGTGAATCTTGGTATCTAAGATCACCCAGTTACTGCTTTGAGTAGGATCTTGCAACTTTTTTAGACTATCCTGAACAACTCCCTTTTCACCAAAAGATGGTCTCAAAATTTCTTTCATGCACATAAGATTTGGTGGCTTGTTCTCCTCTTGTGGTCTCCTCTTTCTGCTATAGATTTGGATAAGTCTTTGCCTCTGAAGCGGTGCCTTCTTGCTGTGAGAGATAATCTATAAATCTCCTAGATCTGGTGAGCTTCTTATGTCTTCAAATCTTCTTGTCGAATTCTGACTTCAAATAGGATCTTCTTCTCAATATTATGAATATCTTGAGGTCTTCACTGGATTCTTCTTTTAGGATTTGACACTCCTTGCCAAATTATTCTTCTTGGAATTGACACTCCTTGCCCAATTCTCCTTCTCTTGGTCTTGTTTTTGGATGGTGACAATTATCCCAAGTCCTTCACTATCAGGGGCTTCTCCTTGGTAGTGGATTTCTCCAGTGAGTTCTCCTTTGATGATTTCTTCAATAAGGCTCTCTTAGCCTTTTACTAGATGCTCATTGAGACCTTCCCAAGGTTTTTGATCTTGTAGATTCTATTGGTCTTCCTTGAGACCTTCTCTTCAACTTTCTACTCCTAAAAGTGTTGGTGGTGGGATCTTCTAGATATCTGATTTTGCTGGTTTTGAATGTGAGCAGGACTCTCCTAGTCCTTCTTCTTCCAAGACTAGAATTTTTTCAATGAGATCTTCTCTTGATCTCTTCATTTTTTCTTCAAGTGTTGAGTTTGTGACCAGGAGATCGAGTTTGACTAATTAAAATAAGAATTTGCATTAACAAAAATATTAGCAATGAGGCTAATGTTAAATAGATTACAAAATAGGAATAATAACAACTACTCCTACATCTACGCTAACTAACACGCCATAGAAGGTAGAGTGTTAGGTTTAGGATTCTTAACCTAAGATATTTAGGAACTTACCATTAGATATTTGGAACAATAAATATCTACATGGTAGAAAGTAGAAAAGTAAATACTAGTGGTAAAAAGTAACAAACTACTTTTTACCATGCGATAAATAAAATCTACCTAATGTAGGAAATGGGGTAAATATCCCAAATGATGAAATATTACTCTAACATCCCCCCTTATTACATTATTTGGGTAATGTATACCTATCCTCCTATACAACAATATTTGGGTAAAGTATATAACCGCCCCAATATAGTGGAAGAAAATGTCGATCTGCTGGTTCTTGCTCTGTCATAGTGCTCGCGTCGCTTCTAAGCAAAAAATGGGTCATTCCTCACTTTGTCTTCACATCAACGAATGTCCTTATAGTAATATCATCATCCAACCGAATTGCATGGGTAACCAACCACTGTAATCGCTAGGTGTAGTAGAATAGATCACTTCATACGAGGTTCATTCATTTACAATATGAGTTTGCAAAAGATAAGGTAGCTAAGGTGTCGGTCATTGCCAAAAATGCACCCTTATAAGTTCCCCCTTCTTGTTGCAAAACATGTTGTAATTAATTTCTGAAATAAGTATGACTAAGGTGTCGGTCACTGTTGAAAATGCACCCTTATAAGTCTTCTTCCCTTTTTACAAAAAATTGTGAAGAAAAGAAAGTATATCCCCCCTTAATTGCAAAATATGTGCAACTTAAGAAGCTTTGTGAAATATTTTACAAATATTGCCTCCTAGGCAATTTTACACCAGAAAAATTCCCTCCTTTTGTTACAAGGACTTCAAACAATGAGAATTTGCTATTTATGAAGCCTAAAAGAGGTACAAACACCCCTTTATTACAAGTACTTCAAACAAAAAACTTATGCTATTTATGAAGCCTAAAAAAGGAGAGAGAGGAAATGGTGTTTGCTCAAGGTGACACAATGTGTTTTCCCTCTACAATATTGTTTGAGCCATGAGCACTCTGTGTGCTCTCTTTGAACTAGAATCAAAATTAGTAATAGACACTTCACTAGAAATATTGCCTTTGTTTTGCTTCTGTGATGTACCTTTGCCATTTTAGTTTTTCTTGTTTGGAAACCAACACTGAATGGTGTCATGGTTGTCCTTTGTACAATTTGTGCAAAACTTTGTCTCTTAGGCAATTTTATCAAAAAAGTTTACCAAATAATCCTTCCTTATTGCAAGTACTTCAAGCATGGTTGCTATTATGAAGCCTAAAAGAAAAGGTATAATTTTATGATGACTTCTACTTTTCTGATTGCCTTTACAAGTTTTATCTCCCTCTTGTCAAAATCTGTGTTTGAAGGAATAAAGGAATTATCCCCCCTTAGTGCAAAGGATTGCAACTTTTTAAGGTTCCTTTTTTTTTTTCAAAAACTTGTTCTTTCTTTTGATATACCCTAAAAGAGTACCAAAAGATAATTCACTCAAACAGATATTTAATGGCCCCTGCCTAAACACCCTTGAATAAGGATGATCAGTTTGAGGAGTTTAAGCCAAACAAATAAGAGTGAATTAGGGGTTTTGTTGTTTTAGGAGAGAATATCAAGTGAAATTGGCTTTAAAACTATGCAAGGATTTACACAAATTTGTGAAATTTTGGGGTTTAGTGTGTTCTTGATTCTATGACTTATAATTGCAAAAGAAATAATGCAATAATCAAACAAGAATGCCCACAAAATTCTTATCACCTAGGTGTTGGATGCAACCGAAAATGCACCTAATTTGCCAATGAAGGTGTTGAGTAAAATCGAAAATGCACCTTTTAATTTTTGCAACAAAATGTGGATTTGTGTTGTGCAAAAAATTGATATTTTTATGTCTCCTACTTGTCTTCCAATTTTGCAAAAGAAGTACAATGTTGTCTTCCCCCCTTTATTTTGCAAAATTAACAATATGAGCACTCCTTTCAAGACAAGTCGACACACGACCCGCATTTGAAAGGCTTCCAGACCAGTCGACAAATGACTTGGTTTTGATGGACCCAAGTTTTCAAGTTCTTCTCAAGTTTGCAAAAAAAATATGTGCAATTTTATGTCTTATATCCCCATTTTGAGAAAACAAATGCACACTTTCAATTTTGATGTTTTGCAATTTTGGAGTCTCCTTGTCTTTAAAATTTGCAAAAAGAATTCAAGTTTGATCCTTTCTTGTATGCTAAATTAACAAGGTTGAGAAGAGTTTTAGGTTGCCTAATTTTACAAGAAAATTCTGCTTTTAAATGTCTTATATCTCCTTGTTGAGGAGAAAACAAAAAAACATTATGTCATTTGATTTGCAAAAAAAATTAGGTCTTTACCTTTTTTTTTTAATTTTCAATTTCATTGCATTTATTCTAATTAATTTAAGTATCATTTAATTAATAATAAAAATTATTCTTATTTAAAAAATCACTTTATTATAAAAATAAAAATGATTTTATAAACAAAAAACATTAAATTATTAAAAAAAATACTAAAAAATTAATAAAAAATAACAAAGAAAAAAAAAAATTACCTTTTAATGTTGATGCTCCTTTGAGCAAAAAAGAGGCGTGATTGCCCCGACGGGATTCGAACTCCCGACCTCCCATCGGGTAGCGCCTTAAGGCTGGCCCTCTCTCCAATCGAGCTAGCTAGCTCGATGGGAGGAGTAGCCCATTGCCTTCTCCTTGAAGGCTTCCCCGTCGACTAGCGAGGAATCTAGTGGGATTTATCCCACATCGCCCCTGTGGGCGATCTTAAGTTGCTTAAAAGCAACAGAGCACCTAGTGCTCTTTGATTGCCTACAGGCAATCAGGGTCTAGTCGGACCCCTTTTGCTATCGCCCATGTGGCACGGTTGGAGGGGTCCACATGTCAGGTGGCACACGTGGCTATCCACCACGTGGCCACCATGTGTCCAGACCTACGTCGGGTGCCATGTGTCTAGTTTGGCATGTGTCGCCCTATGTATGGTTTGGACCGCGTTAGTAGCTTAGTCAGCTGCCATGTCAGTCTTGTCCAGTCAGGGTCTGTCCAGTCAGCATTTGTAGTCCACATGTCTACAACATCAGATCTAGAGTCTAGGTGGCAATGCCACATACCTGCTTTAGATTCGTCCACATCAGCTATGTTAGTGTCTTGTCAGCACCGCCTTAGGGTGTGTGCAGGTATGTGGGAAACCTAAAGGTGCTTCTGTCCTCGATCCGTTCTTACCTCGGTCTCAAGATGCGGACCCAACGGGGGAGCTAATAAAGCTCTCCTCGTGCCACGAGGAGGGTGAGGGCCACTTGCCCTCGGATGCTCTCATGGGCTGTATACGGGCTTGCAAGGTGGATCGTTGGTGGGGAGATCCCCAGTGGTCACTATCCACTATGGGGGAAAAAATTCCCCGTGGGTGGCGATCACCGTCGGGGTCAAATGATCCCTGCATCGGGATCCATGCCCAAAGCTGTGGGCTTTCCTATAGGAGCTTTCCACATAAATTAAGATGCACAATAAACTAATCAAACTTAGGGAGAATTAAAGAGATATTAGGAGCAATAATGAAATTAATTAAAGGTCATCGATGGTGCCGTAATTCCAACGCTCCAGCTCAACTCCCTTGCTCCAGCTCTGGTACCAATGTGACCAGGAGATCGAGTTTGACTAATTAAAATAATAATTTGCATTAACAAAAACATTAGCAATGAGGCTAATGTTAAATAGATTACAAAATAGGAATAATAACAACTACTCCTGCATCTACGCTAACTAACACGCCATAGAAGGTAGAGTGTTAGGTTTAGGATTCTTAACCTAAGATATTTAGGATCTTACCATTAGATATTTGGAACAGTAAATATCTACATGGTAGAAAGTAGAAAAGTAAATACTAGTGGTAAAAAGTAACAAACTACTTTTTACCATGCGGTAAATAAAATCTACCTAATGTAGGAAATGGGGTAAATATCCCAAATGATGAAATATTACTCTAACAGAGTTGATTTTGAAGAAGATACTCTTCCTAAATTTCTTGTAGGAAGTTTCCCAACTCATTGAATCTTATTTCCCTATAACAAAAATATTAGTACTGAAATATTAATATGCTTATGAATCAGATATTCTTTTCCAATTCTTCTTCGATATCAGGGCTTCTGGAGCTTTTTTCAGTATCTAGGCTTTTGTGGTCTTTTCAATATCAAGGCTTCTACGACCTTTTTAGTATCAAGGCTTCTATGGCCTTTTCAGTATCAAGGCTTCTGTGGCATTTTTAGTATCAAGGCTTCTATGGCCTTTTCAGTATCAAGACTTCTATGGCTTCCTCTTCAAGGCTTCTATGGTCTTTTCTTGAAGTCTTCTATGGCCTTTTTTGTATCAAGGCTTCTATGGCTTATTCTTCAACTATGAATTTCTTCAATCTAGTAATGAAGATCTTCAGTCTCTTGACTTCACCATGACTCTTCACGAGAATTCTTCTTTCACAGTATTCTTCTCTTGCACAAGGAACTAATCTCTACACTACGAAGGGATGCTGACCTTCGGGCAACGAAGTTGGAGTCTCCTACCTTTCTATTGTAGGAGAAGTCTCAATCCCTTGAGAATTAATTTTTTATAATAAAAGAAACTTTAGGCAATAGTTAGAAAATTCAAGATATCCTGGATGATCTTCACTAGATGATTTGTCAATCTAATGGATTGAATGTTGAGTCCTAGTCTTCATGAGTTTTTTTTGCAATTCTATGGAAAAGACTCTAGTTAAATGTAATATCAATATTTTTGAAACTAAGATTTCTTTTAGTCCTCACTTGGGCTCTCCCTAATTCTACCACCTAGACTCTTCTAAGATTTTTTGACAATGGTTGGTCCAATAGCGCGTCAGGTTGACAAAAAACTTAGGCTCAAAAATAATGGTGGTTTTCCTATTGACCTGCTATGGCTAGATCTACCGTGGATCTGATACCTTTGTTAACTTTTTATGTAATGAGCATTGGGATATAACAATCACAAGATGTAGAATAATATAAAAGAAAGTAAATATGTTAGACGACTAAAATATGTTGTAAATAGAAATAGTATAAAAGAATACAATGTAGCTATGGAGGAAATGAACACTCCATTAATAAATCTATTGAACTACATTACACCCATCACCAATGGATGGTGATCTATGGAAACTAGCTAAAAAAGGAGATAAAAAGGTATGAATTTTTTGTGCTACATAAGTTTATTATTGGACTATTAAAACCAGTCTACATTATGTTAGTCTCACAATGACACTGAGAAGGGGGGTGAATCAGTGTAGCTATTTAAATTCAAATCTACAACTCTTAATACTGAAACAATGAAGATTTAAATCAGATAATGCAAATATCACAAGAGAGCATTCCACAACACACGATGTAACGAGGTTCACCAATTTGGCTACTCCTCAAAAATGACTGCTTGGATTACCGTCCAAATCCAGTCTTTGCAAAACACCAATTTTACAATCACTTTACCAGCACCAACTGGAAGGAGCACCAACCCCTAATTTATCTGCACCCACAGAAAGGAGCACCAACCCCTAATTTATCTGCACCCACAAAAAGGAGCACCAACCCCTAATTCCAAGCACCAACTTGGTCTGCAAATATGAAGCTATAAGATTGACATAAAAATGCCTTCACTTATTCAAGACCCTGATCGGTCTATTGCTAACCCAACCTCTCTCACTATTCACCAAAATACCTCACACTGAAAGCTCTGCTTGCTGCACTTTTACGGCTCTCATGGCTCTGCTCAACTCTCTCTTGCGGCACTCTTCCAACCCTCTTCTTACAACACTTTTTCTCTCTTTTAGCAGCAATTTAATTCTCCACGCAGACCTCCTTTTATAACAGAATTCTGATTCTATTTTTAGCTTCCATATTTTCACATGCAACTTATTAATAGAAAATTCTATATTCAACTTCCTTTATCTCACAGTATTCTTTCATGCATCCTATAAATAGTTATGGTTCTTTGTTTGGTCTTCGACTGATGACTTTTAGTTTAACCGCCGCTCGATGCATTCACTCCGTAACTGACCTTGTAACTGTCGTTCTGACTCCAGTTCACTGTTCTTATTTTAGTTGCATGATTTTTCTCTATAAATGCACTTGTAACTATTGTATAACTTCAGTTAACTCTTCTTATTTTAGCTGCATGTATTTCTTCTGCAACTGCCCCTATAACTATCATGGAACTTTAGTTAACTGTCACATATCTTATTTTGGCTGGGTTCTCTTCTTGCTCGCGCCAACGTGACCTATCACAAAATCATGACACTTCTGCCTCTTTGTTCTCTTCTCGACTTTTGCCCGTGAAAACACAACATGTCGCGATATCGCGACACTTTCACCTCCTTGCTACTCCTCTCGGCTTCAACCAGCAAAAACACAACATGTCGCGATATCGTGACACTTTCGCCTCCTTGCTACTCTTCTCGGCTTCAACCAACGAAAACACAACATGTCACGATATCGCGACACTTTCGCCTCCTTGCTACTCTTCTCGGCTTCAACCAACGAAAACACAACATGTCACGATATCGCGACACTTTCGCCTCCTTGCTACTCTTCTCGGCTTCAACCAAAGAAAACAACATGTCGCGATATCGCGACACTTTCGCCTTCTTGCTTTCTCTCTCCTCCTTTAGTCGTGAAAATGTGACATGTCGCGATATCGCGACACTTTCTCTCCTTTGCTCTTTCACTTGCCTTCGGGTCATGAAAACCCGACATGTCGCGATATCGTGACACTTTTTCTCCTTAGCGCTTTCTCTTGCCTTCGGGTCGCGAAAACTCGACATGTCGCGATATCGCGACACTTTTTCTCCTTAGCGCTTTCTCTTGCCTTCGGGTCGCGAAAACCCGACATGTCACGATATCGCGACACTTTTTCTCTCGGACTCTCTCTCCTGCAATATGTCACGAAATCGTGACACTTTTTCTTTCGGACTCTCTCTCCTGCAACATGTCGCGAAATCGTGACACTTTTTCTTTCGGACTCTCTCTCCTGCAACATGTCACGAAATCGTGACACTTTTCATCCATACAACCTTCCTTGCAATATGTCGCGAAATCGCGACACTTTTTCTACTTGCCTTTCTCTCTTCCAACATGTCACGAAATCGCGATAGTTTTGCTTGCTTGCGCTGTTTCTCCGAACATGTCATGAAATCGTGACAGTTTTGCTTGCTTGCGCTTTCTCTCCGAACATGTCACGAAATCATGACACTTTTTCTTGCTTGCGCTTTCTCTCCGAACATGTCGCGAAATCGTGACACTTTTTCTTTCTCTTGCGCTTTTTCTGGCCGGAACATGTCGCGAAATCGTGACACCTTTTTCTTGCTCTGCACTTTCTCTGCCGCAAACATGTCGCGAAATCGATGACACCTTTTTCTTTGCTTGCTCTTTTTGGCCTTGGCCCGAACATGTCACGAAATCGTGACACCTTTTTCTCTCTCCTCTTTTTCTTCAAACATGTCATGATATCGCGACAGTTTTTCTTTCTTGCCAACATGTCGCGATATCGCGACAGTTTTCTTCCTTGTGATTTTCTTTTGATTTTTAGCATATGGGCCACTTCTATCTTTTGGAAAACCACTGCTCTGAAGAACCTCTTAACTCCTGTCCACTGCATCAACCGATCTGTCTAATTGTGTTGACAACAATGACAATACTATTTCTGCACCTTGCTCAACAATCTCCCCCTTTGGAATTGTTGGCAACACACATGCAATTTCCTGTAATACTTCTCCCCCTTTGACAATAATACCAAAGGGCTGCTGTAGACTCCCCCTGAGTCCTTGCACATCATTCTTAGGCACACGTTATGACAGTTAGCAAAAATTACAAATATGAGCAAAAAGATAATCAAATATATAAATGCTCCCCCTGAGAATGTGGTTCCGATAGCTAGTCAGTTCTTGGGAAGCATAACCACTCCCAATTTATTGCGAAGGTACTCAAAAATTTCTTTGGGCAATGGTTTTGTGAAGATATCCGCTACTTGCTCTGTAGTTGGAACAAAATCCAACTTTACCTCACCTTTCGCAACTTTCTCCTTCAGAAAGTGATATCGGATAGCAATATGTTTTGTGCGAGAATGCATAACCGAATTCTTTGAGATGTTAATGGCACTGGTGTTATCACACTTAACTGAAATTGGCTCATTGAAGTTAATGCCAAGATATTTCAGGGTTTGTTTCATCCATAAGACCTACGTACAACTCGTAGTTGCTGCAATATACTTTGCCTCTATTGTGGATAAAGAGACTGACTCTTGTTTCTTACTGTGCCATGCAACTAACCTGTCTCCAAGATAAAATGCCCCTCCACTGGTACTCTTTTTGTCATCGACACATCCTACCCAATCTGCATCTGAATACGCAATAAGGGTGAAGTCCTTACCTTTCGGATACCATAACCCATACTCCATAGTACCCTTCAAATATCGAAGAATCCTCTTCACTGCTGTCACATGAGTCTCCTTGGGACTCGCCTGAAATCGTGCTACCATGCAAACTGCCTCGCAAGATATCTGGTCCGGTAGCCATCAAATACAATAGGCTCCCAATCATAGATCTATACATGGTTTGATCAACATCTGGAGATTTGTCATCCTTGCTCAACTTGCAACCTGTCATCATGGGAGTGCTAACAGGCTTACAATCCTCCATTGTGAACTTTTTTAGCATCTCTTTCACATATTTGACTTGAGAAATGAATATGCCCTTCTCATTTTGATTAACTTGTAGTCCGAGAAAATACGAAAGTTCACCAATCATTGACATTTCAAATTCTTCTCGCATCTTAATCGCTAAATCTTTACATGAATTATCATTGTTGCTTGCCAAAGATGATATCATCTACATATACAACAAGGACAATGAGATGGCCATTTGCTATTTTGACATACAAATTGCTATCCACCATACCCTTTTTAAACCCTTGTTGAGTAAGATAGTTGTCTAGTCTTGCA